>CM076569.1:254051535-254395904 GCA_034641835.2 Pinus albicaulis
GGAGGTCAAGTCTAGACCAGCCAGAGTCAGTTTTCAGTAACTGGGCTGTCATTTTTAGATTATTTGTATGTCCTGAAGACAATAGAACAAGTTTCTAGAGTAATTGAATAATGTACATGGCAATTTTTCCAAATTTGAGCTAATACAAGAGGCCCAGGTTATGGAAGCTAGACCAAGGAGATGTAACCCAGAAGGGGTGAACTCCTTCAAAAAAAACTTGTGTTGATGGCTCTGTTTATGGTTTTATATACATGTTTATTTTTTTTTCAGTTCTTATGTTGTTTATTTTTCATTAATTTCAACATAAAACATAAGATAATTCTTGTTTCGACACTCACCTGCACCAAGGAAACTAAAGCACCACAAGAAAACAAGAAGCAAATAAACTATAATTATGAACTTGTAATTAGCACAAAAAAACTAACATACAAGTTCAGATCAAGTTGTATCATAGCATAATGTTTCTTAATGTTATTTGCTTTCTTTGCTAGAGTTTGTGCAAAAGAATTTTAACGGTTGCAATTGTGTGATGCTTACAAGATTAAGATTGCAAAGAGGAGAAGGAAAACTATTGGTTTCTAGTCTTGAGGTTAGGACCAGAAGAGGGAGAGGCACAAGGCCACCATATCCACCCGAATTTTCACTCCAAGTTTCACCTGAAGCACCGAAAGTGTTTTTCTCTGTCTGAGATTGAAGAGGTCCAAATTGCACTAGAAACTAAAGTTGAATTTGAAGCCATCATGTTAGGTGTTGGAGATAATGAAGGACACTCAAAAGAGGAGGATGTGAAGAAATACTTCAATGACATGAAGAGGATGGTCAATATTATGTTTGATGCATTCACTCCTGGAATGGTAGGAGGAGGTTCTAAGTTCCCACATGGAGAAGGAACTTCAATGATAAGAAGGATGAAGAGAAGAGTTCAAAGGGAAGTGGAGGAAATCCACATCCATCTCCACCATATTCATCATCCTCATCATCACCATCAGCTTCGTCTTCCACTTCCACCACAAAAACCACCCATACCCATACTCATTCCAAGACCCCAAGAGGAAAAACTCCATTACTCAAATTGGACATAAATTTTTAATTACCCATGTACAATGGCAAGGTAAATGTAGAGAAGTTGGACAACTAGATTCGTTAATTGGAGGTGTATTGCAGAATTCAGAACCTACAAGATGATGAAACAAAGATCCAGTTGGCTTCATTGAGTCTAGAAGGAGCAACACTAGTCTGGTGGGAAGCAAATACTCAAGAGGAAATGTGAATCCATGGTAATATATCCATCACTTGGGTTGAGTTTATTTCTACCATTAAAATACGGTTTTATCCTTTAGCTTACATGCAAGAAGCTATTATGAGTTGGAAAAATTTTAGGCAGCTCAAGGGTCAAACAATTCAAGACTATACCTAGCAAATTAGAAATAGGTCTTTGTTGTTAGGTGTAAAATTGCAATTCCAAGACCCACTCTTAAAATATATTGGAGATTTACATTCATATTTTAAACATATTATCCTTATGTTTAACCCAAGAAACTTAGATAAGGTTTGTGTGCAAGCCACCCACCTTGAAGCTAGGGGAAAGAACATTCAGGAAGATCGAAGCTAGGGGAAAGAACATTCAGGAAGAGGGTAGTAAGAAAAATCCATTCAAGGGAAAGGAGAAAGGGAATGGGGTAAAATGGAAAGGAAAGAAGCATTAAGAAAGAAGGGGAGAAAACCACATGCACACATTGTTCCAAATCGGAGCATGATGAAGCCCATTGTTGGAAACTACATCCTGAATTAAGGCCTAAGAAACCAAACAATAAGGGAAAACAAAAGATGACTACTGCCACACAACATGATCTTGGATCTGCTTCCAGTGATGAGACCAAGATTACAGCCATGGTCACAAAAAGGAAAGAAGCCATAACAAGAACTAGCTCATCTACCAGTCACAATAACACTCCAAATGAAGAAACAAGGATAGATTTTTTCATTCTCAGAGTAATCTCAAATCACACCAAGATTGATGCACTATTTGATAGTGGGTCAAAATCGAATTTAATCTTAGAAGACTTAGTAAAAAAGCTTAACCTTGAGATTTTACCTCATCATAAGCCATACCCTTTGGGTTGGATAGTTAAGAATGCAAATTTATAGGTTACAAGTAATGCATATTTGGATTTTCTATTACTGCAAACTTTGTTGATGGAGTCGAGTTAGATGTGGTTCCACTTGACATTTCAGGAATTATATTGGGAAGCCCATATTTGTATGACAGGAAAGCGGTGTTTTATTTCCATGAGAACAAATATCATTTGTTCAAGGATGGGGTGGAGTATATTGTGAGAGCTCCTCGTAAAAAGATGAATATTTATTTTTTTAATGCAAGGCAGATGAAGAGACTAGTTAATTCAAGTAAAAATTGTGTGCTTCTAATGATCAAGAAAAAGGATGACATGGATTATGAATCTTTTGAAGGTTGTGATGATAAGTTAAAATATGATTCGTTTGATGTGGTAAGTCATCATGGCGAGATGTTTAAAGAACCAGATGGGTTACCTCCCAAGAGGCGAATTCAGCACGAGATTCAGTTGCAGCAGGATGTTCCACTTCCAAACATTGGTATGTATCGTACATCAATAATGGAGAGTTTGGAAATCAAGAAGAAAATTCAAGAATTTTTTAACAAAGGTATCATATGCCCATCTACTTCGCCATGTGTTTCACCAATTTTTTTGGTACCAAAGAAGGATGGGACTTGGCGCATGTGCATCGATTTCCATGCACTGAATAAAATCACGGTAAAGAATCACTACCCACTCCCACACATTGATGATTTGCTTGTTCAATTGAGGTATGAAAAGTATTTCACTAAGTTATACTTATGAAGTGTAATCATCAAGTTAGAATAGCTGAAGAGGATATATGGAAGACTGCTTTTAAAACTAAACAAGGATTGTTTAAGTGGCTTGTTATGTTGATATTGCAACAAGATGATGAGCTTAGTGAAAAGAGTCGCCTTCACTAAGTGGGCATGCAGGCTATTTTTGGCGCAAAGTCTATTTTTAGACATGTCGATCATATTCTATGAGTTGTAGGATGTTATTTTTGGATGGTTGGTCAAGTTGGAAAAATAGATGGACTTCTCTTTTTAGACATATTATATTGCCAGTCTAAAAATAGATATGTCGAATATTATTAGCTCTTAATAATATTTGGACTCTAAACATTAACTTATTCTCTTGGAGCACTTCAGTTAAGTGCACAGATGTGACACAGGAGCTAGCAGAAGGAATTACGCTATTTCTGAGGGTTAAGTGGAGCTATTGCATGGAGACTTTAGTTAGAACTCATGTGACAGAGTTTGGTGGATTTGTAGAAGTAGTTGGTGGAGTTGTGTTCAGTTTAACTCAGTTAGACACAGTTGAGCTAGTTGTATCTAGTCTAACTGATTGATACACTAGTGAGAGTGGTGTGAATTAATTAATAATTAATTCACTAAATATTAACTCATTAATCAACTGAATAATACATCAGTTAACTACAGTGCATAGACAGTTTTAGTGGAGACCAGTGGAGAGATAGGTGAAAGGGCAAGTTGACTATCAGTTGTGACTATAGTGTTGCATGATTTTGCACCACACATTGATGGAGATGCCAATGAGGATTTCGTGAGCAAGGCTGGACCAATTCGAGTTCATTCAGAGCCATTCTTCAGCAGGGATTGCACAGTAGAGGCAGGCTAGCAGGTGGCAAAGATCGGTGCATGGATTTGCTAGATTGGGCCTGATTAGTGTGTAGCGATTGTATTGTACTGAGAGCTTGATATGATTTTCTTTGTATGAGGATTGTTACATGATCTCTATGATGTATATTATATATAGATATTTGGGGTTTTTAGCTTCAGGCTTTCCCGTTAAAACATTGTGTTCATATGTGTGAATTTTTTATGGTTTCAATGTGTGCATGCAATTGATTTAATTTCCGCATATGATGATCAATAGTAGAAGAGATTTTGTATTGTGCATGAAGTCAAATAGTGTGTGATCAGGAGAATCTTGGATGTATAACGCATTAGTTATATAATTTATACATGGTATCAGAGCAGTATTGATCATTGGAGCAATTGAAAATCATTGAAGAGGTTGAGTTTTGTGCTGGTGGAATTCGAATTTGTAGCAGTGTTTTCTTGGTGTCAAATTTGAGATGTCTTTCAACGGATTGTGATTGGAGTATTCCCTTGAGGGCAACTCAAATTATATTTCATGGACAGGATCAGATCAATGTTTGTACAGGATAATGGGTTGAAAAAGTTCATAGATCTGAGAAATTCCAAAACCTGCTTCTAGCGATGTTGCCGCACTTGACGCATGGAAAAAGAAGACAGCAAAATGTCGAAGGATTCTATTGGAAGGTGTGAAGGATCACATAGTGTCCAGCCTTCATGGTAAAGCTTCTCCATTCTTGATGTGGAAAGCTTTGATAGACTTTTTCCAAAGAAAGAGCGACCAGAGGAAGTTAGCGCTCAAGGATAAACTCAGGAAAATAAAAATGGAGAAAGGTGACAGTATACCCAAGTACCTCACGAAGTTCGTCCAGTGCAGGGATGAGCTAGGAAGTGTGGGGTTTACTTCAGATGAAGAGGACTTGGTGAGCTTGGCTCTCCTTGGGCTTCCGAAGAGTTGGCATTCCTATGAGGACTCTGTCAATGGTCGGGAGAAACTGCCAGGATGGGAGCGACTTTGGTCGGATCTTGTGCAGGAGGAGATAAGGCGGAGTACCGGGGATGGATCTTCATCTCTAAAAACAGAATGAAAAGAAAATTGCTGACTTCAAAAGTGAATAAAGGGAAGGGAAGAAAAATCCTTCTCGGTCGGTAAAGGCAAAGCGGGACATGTCAAGGTGAAATGCTTTCTTGTCACCAACACAGGACCCATTACCACTAATTGTCCCAAGAAAAAACAGCGGAGTTCTTTGGATACCACGAGTACAGAAGGCCCTAGCCTGGCAGTTTGAAACTCGGGTTTCACTGATCGCATGCTTGGTCTCAAGTGTGATGGGATCAGTGTGGTTTCTTGACAGTGGTGCATCTTTTCATATGACTGGAGACAAAGATTTATTTGTTGATCTGGATGAGAAGGATCTTGGAGTGCACATCGAGATGGGCGATGATGGTAGATACAGTGCGATCGGTATCAGGACCATTTCCTTTGAGAGGGAGTCTGGTAAACCCTTCATATTAAAGGATGTCATGCATTTTCCAAGATTGAAGAAGAATCTGATCTCTGTGGTGATGTTGGAAGACAACGGATATGATGTTATCTTTAGCGAGGGAAAGGATTTCATGCGCAGTAAGGCAACTGGTGAAACCCGGAGGATAGGGGTTCGAGTTAAGAACCTTTATCAATTGCAAGTAGATGGCTACGCAGCAATGGTAAGCAAGGCAGAAGGAGTGGTGAGCCGGGATGAGGGCGAATTGTGGCATAGGAGATTGGGCCACCTTCACCATGGTGCTTTGAAAATTTTGCAGCAAATTTCTATTGGGCTCCCAAGGGTACACTTGCACAGTCAGATCAGTGCAAGGGATGTACTTTGGGAAAATTTGTGAAAGCCACCTTTCATGAGAAGGATAGTCGCGCCACGACGATCCTTGAGATAATTCACACAGACGTGTGTGGACCTTTCTCAGTAGCTTTGACAGCAAATCACAGGTATTATGTGATATTTGTTGATTACTTTTCTCATAAGTGTTGGATATTCTTCATTCAGAAGAAGAGCGAGACATTCTCAAAGTTCTGTGAGTTCAAGGCACTGGTGGAGAAAGAGTCGGGGAAGCAGGTGAAGGCTCTTAGGAGTGATAATGGTGGTGAATTCATCTCTGGCGAATTCAAAGAATTTTGTAGCGTAGAAGGAATTCGAAGAGAGCTCATAGTGCCTCATAACCTACAGCAGAATGGGGTCGCAGAGCGAAAGAACAGAATGATCGTGGGTGTTGCACGGGCGATGTTGCATGATCAAGGCCTTCCCATACACTTGTGGGTGGAAGCATGCAACACTACGGTATGTGCAAAACCGTTGTCCTCATAGAGTACTTGGCATGAGTACACTTGAAGAGGTGTTTTTTTGTAAGAAGCCCGATATTTCTCATTTGAAGTTTTTTGGCTCACCTGTTTACATTCATGTGACGAAGGATGCCAGGAAGAAGCTGGAGCCGACCGCAGAGGTTGGGATTTTTTTGGGTACACAGAAACACCCCACAACTATCATGTGTATTTTCCAGACAGTCGGAAGACTGTTGTGCGACGGGATATCAAATTTCATGAGGAGAAAGCCATGAAGTGTTCGCTTGAGAGGGAGCCACACTTGCATGTAGATGAGGAGTTATTAGTTCCTAAAGATGAGCCTCAAGATGCGGATTAGCCACAAGAGGAGGTTCATGGAGTGGAAGAAACCACTCATGCAGCGCCAAACATTAGAGGGCGAAAGCGCACTAGAGAAGCTGAGCGACTGAATCTTGATGCAGAGAATATTATAGGAGCACCTACATCACAGCACAGACAGAGACAGTCACCTGACCGATATACTGGATACATGGCTCTGATGAGAAAGTGTATCGTGACAAAACCATCTTATTTCGAGGAAGCTATGGAGGACCCTGCATGGGTAGATGCCATGGTGGAAGAGTATGATTCGATTGTCAGAAACAGTGCATGGGAGATTGTCCCAAGGTCGGAAGGGAAATCAGTGGTAGGTTCGAGATGGATCTACAAAGTGAAGCAAGCAGCTGACGGGAGTGTCGAGAAGTACAAGGCAATATTTGTTGCTCGGGGCTTCTCACAGATTGAGGGGATCGACTATGAAGAAACCTTTGCACCTGTCGCAAGGTATTCTTCCATACGAAGCATCCTAGCTCTCTCAGCGTAGATGGGTTGGCACATTCATCAGATGGATGTGAAGACTGCATTCCTCAACGGATTCATTAACGAGGAGGTGTACATAGAGCAGCCCAAAGGTTTCGAGATCTTCAGTAGCGATTCGCATGTGTGCAGGCTCAAAAGAGCGTTGTATGGGTTGAAACAAGCACCTCGTGCTTGGTACACACGGATAGACAGTTATTTCACTGGTCTTGGATTCACCAAGAGTGAGGCGGATCCGAACCTATACCAAATTGTGGTGGAGGGTAAGTTTTTGATCATTGTACTTTATGTAGATGATTTGATACTGACGGGTGATGAACAGTTGATACTCTCATGCAAGGCTAATCTTGCAAATGAGTTTGAGATGAAGGACTTGGACCTCCTTCATTATTTCCTAGGATTGGAAATTTGGCAGCGCAATGATGGACTGTTTGTGTCTCAAGGAAAGTATGCCCAGTAGATACTGGAGAAGTTCAACATGCAAGGCTGCAAGCCTATTGACACTTCTCTTCCTGGTGGTTGGAGGAAAGAGGATGCTACATCGGCAGAGGTAGTGGATGCCACTGTTTATCGACAGTTGGTTGGTTCGCTCATGTATCTAGTCAATACACGATCGGACATGTGCTATGCTGTTAACCAGCTTTCACAAGCTATGGTTAATCCTACCAAGCTCTTTTGGAAGGCGGGGAATCATGTATTGAGATATCTCAGAGGCACATTGGGATATGGATTATGGTACAGACAGTCGGATGAGATGAAGCTGCATGGCTTCACGAATGCAGATTGGGTAGGGAGCCCAACAGACAAAAAGATCACATCTAGAGTGATTTTCAGTATCAGTTCTACAGCAATTTCTTGGTACAGTAGGAAACAGAGATCCGTGGCACTCATTTCAGCGGAGGCCGAGTACATGGCAGCAAGTTTGGCTGCATGCGAGGCTATATGGATGAGGAAGATCTTGGTTGGATTGTTCGGTTCACACTTAGATCCTACTGTGATATATTGTGATAATCAGAGTTGCATCAAACTCTCGGTTAATCCAGTATTTCATGATAGATCTAAACACATTGACATCTGGTATCATCATATCAGAGATTGTGTGAATCATGTTACTTTCATACATTCCTGAGATCGGGATGTATTATATCTTGACGAAGGCGCTCACCGAGCAAATTGAGGAATACAGAGCGGGATAGAGTTGCCAGATAATCCCTATCTTTTTGAGAGGGAGTGTTGATATTGCAACAAGATGATGAGCTTAGTGAAAAGAGTCGCCTTCACTAAGTGGGCCCGCAGGCTATTTTTGGCGCAAAGTCTATTTTTAGACTATGTCTATTTCTAGACATATCGATCATATTCTATTAGTTGTAGGATGCTATTTGTGGATGGTTGGTCAAGTTGGAAAAATAGATGGACTTCTATTTTTATACATATTGGGAGAAATCTATTTTTAGATTTCCAGTCTAAAAATTAGATATGTCGAATATTATTAGCTCTTAATAATATTTGGACTCTAAACATTAACTTATTCTCTTGGAGCACTTCAGTTAAGTGCACAGATGTGGCATAGGAGCTAACAGGAGGAATTACGCTATTCCTGAGGGTTAAGTGGAGCTACTGCATGGAGACTTCAGTTAGAACTCATGTGACAGAGTTTGGTGGAGTTGTAGAAGTAGTTGGTGGAGTTTTGTTTAGTTTAACTCAGTTAGACACAGTTGAGCTAGTTGTATCTAGTCTAACTGATTGATACACTAGTGAGAGTGGTGTGAATTAATTATTAATTAATTCACTAAATATTAACTCATTAATAAACTAAAGAATACATCATTTAACTACAATGCATGGACAGTGTTAGGTCTCTGTAACAAGCAAGATTGGCAAAGTCCGATTACAGAGTTAACATCATTTCAACCAACTTTGGGATTCTAGGATCTAGCCCTCCTGAATCCGGAGAGGGATCTCTCCAATATGTACAAATATGGATATTGTCTTTGAAGTTTGGGGTGATGATATTAGGCTAGTTATGAAGGCCAAGGGTTTTGTTTGGTTTTCTCGGATGGTTGAACATAGTTGCTGTCTGAGGCGGAAAGATATATATGCAAATAGGTTCAAAGGTGAGAAGTTGCAAGCAGACAGAATAAGCTTTGATCATGAAGAAAGATGATGGCAAGTTTTCAATCCATTGGGCTATGGAGTCATAAGAGGATTTAATTGAAACATTCAGGTTCAAGAGGGATCTATGGGGCAAGTCATCTATGCCTAAGGATCTCTTTAGAGTTTGATTTATGGAATGGGGTGATACAATAAGAAAGGGAAATAACAGATGCAGAACAAAGAGCAGCCCAGGATCTGGTAAGTACTTTTAAACTAGCCAGCCTTTGACCAGGCACTTAAGAAAAACGTAGAAGCAAACTAGGATCTGGTAAGTACTTTGAAACTATCCGGCCTTTGATACACTTCTAATAGAACACAGATTAAAAACGAAGGGAAACTTGAAGGCAACCTTTGGAGCAGAAACTAGTGGGCTGGGACTCACCCTGATCCTCTCCTAGTTCTTCTTTACTTAGTTACTTCCAAGACAATCACAAAGATAACACAGAATGGCCTAAGATCTGATAAGTACTTTGAAACTAGTAAGCTTTTAACACATCCTAAGGGAAACAATCAAATAGTTGAGCAAACAAGAAAGGGACTCAGGGCTAACCTTTGATTTCCTCAATTCATTCCTTACACAACATATATGAAAGTAACATTTAAAAATAACATTCAGCAGTGACGAAGAGATGAGGGAACGCCAGCATCTCTGTACTTAGACTGAATTAAATCATTCTCAAATAACATAGCAGAAAGAAAAAATTGAAATAAAGGTTTCTCAGCCAGAGAAGGTTACTGATAAACAATAGGCCCTAACACTGTTTAAACTGTTCTTTATAGTGGAAATGAAACAAATTGAAAACAGAAATAAAATGACAAGTTACAGTAAGAATAACATCACCATCAGCATAGACCAGGATCCCATAAATCAGCTTGTATTGATTGCTTCAAACCGGTTACAACCTTCAGATCCAATGTTTTAATCCATCTCTCTTCACAACCTAACCTAACTGTTACAAGCAGAGCTCCAAGAGCCCATGAAACCACTATCTACAGTCAAGAGTTTTCCACTCAGAAACAGCTACAACACTTCAGCAATTACATTGACAACCAACTAATCCAACCTCCTCCTCATCTTCTTTTGGAGTATTTATAGAAGGATGAGGAGGTGAGATCTAATGAAAAGATCTCAAATACAATTAATGCAGAATTAATGTCTTCCTGGCCTGGGAAGCTCGATGAAGAAATTATACAAGTGTTCCATTGCATTAATGTGTTTGCACTAGAGAAGTAAGCTCGGAGGGAGATTTTGTTGACCTTTGAGGCTCTGCGTACTGTTAGGGTTACTCTGCAAACATTCTGTCATTAAATCTGGTGCAGAAATAACTTCTTTGGTTGTTCCGAGGCATAATATCTGATCTTGTTCAATAAATTCAGCCTCTGACTGAGCATTTTGAGGAAGTAGGTGGCACTGTAGTGGTTGAGGAATCAATTCGCCTCAAAGTATGGCGGTGGAGGCGTTACGTCTGATGAACACTTTTAGGTTTTGCTTTAATCTGTGTTCTGAGCCGGGGATTAGGCTTTTGATAACCGTCTTAGCCGTAATCCCCGCCAATCTACTCACAAAACTGCTGCTCTGGTTCATTCTGTCTTCAAAATCTGATACCCTTTCTCTGCTTTGATTTTGACGGCATTCTTCAGGCTTTACAGGGATGCATGGCAACCAAGGCTCATGAAACCTTGTTGATATCATTGTTCTTCACCCTGCGATCGATTCTCTGGATTAATTGGAAGGATGGGAGTCGTCACCCTCATCCTTCAGATTTTCATAAAACACGATGAAAGAACCTTAAAACCTGCAAAATACGATAAAAATGAGAAAATCCTGCGTTATATGGATAGACTGCATCGGAGGGTGTGCGGGAAAATGGAGCAATCGGAGCCGTTGATCGTATTGTGATCGACGGTCGGGGGCGTTTTGAAAATTCAGCGGAGAAAAAGGGATTTTGTACAATGGAATTGGGAGGACGAATGAGAACCGTCAATCCGCGGAGATCGACGGCGGAGATCGACTTTTGGACGTGCCGGGGGAAAATTCAACAGGCGGGGAAAACGTTAAAAGCCGAGCAGAAAAGGCGAATAGCAATCGTCGGATGGGAAGGCCCAAATCCAACGGCAGAGATGAATCCCGCTGCGGGGTGATGGGACGACAGATAACGCGCGGGCGAAATGGAAGGACGATGGTTTTGGGAATGAAGTGGAAGACACGCGTCGGCCAGCGTGTGTAATCGCTGGCCGACGGGATAAAAACGCTACTCAATGAAAGGTGGTGCGGGATATATACCGTGGTTTTTGGAAACGAGCGCGGGGGAAGGGGGGGTCCACCAGGTGTGAGGTACTCCGCTCCGTCGGATCTGGGGAGCAGATCGACGGCTGGGAAGCCTCGGATCAATAGAATACGTGGCTTCGTATTTTACTCAAAAACCTTATAAAAGATGGGTTTGTTAATGTTTCAAAGGAAAAGGGCGAAGTGGGGACCACGCTTCGGTTTAGCGCCTCTGGACTTGAGCGGGCGGTCGCGGCGCTCGGGCATATGGGGGTAGATAAGACAGGGGCTTAGCCTGAGGGTCTTAAGCCTATCGCATAAAAACATACGTTTTCTATGGTTTTTCCAAAGAATTCAACAAAGAAATATGATTCCGATAAGGTTAAACATGGGTTTTTAACCTTGGGGAAAGAAAATAATGGAGGGATAAGGAATAACATATGGTTTAGTGGGATTTTTATGGATGAAAGGAAACTGAAGAAATGAAGGTAAGATGGAAGCAGGGGAGGGGAAAAAGGAGGAGGATGCAGCAATATTTGACTAGGATTTTCATGGAATATCAGAGGCCGGGAGACAGAAATGTATGAAGATCTAACCAGCAGTTTATGATTTTACCAACAGACTTCAAGCACCAACAATTTTAGGCCTGAATTTGTTTCTTGAAGGCTGCAAAGAATATTTAGCCACCAGCTGATATAATTGAAAAATATAGGTGGCTAACAGACAGTTTCAGTGGAGACCAGTGAAGAGATAGGTGAAAGGGCAAGTTGACTATCAGTTGTGACTATAGTGATGCATTGATTGCATCCAACACTCAGTGGAGATGCCAATGAGGATTGCATGAGTAATTTTGGACCAATTCGAGTTCATTCAGATCCATTCTTCCGCAGGGATTGCGTAGTAGAGGCAGGCTAGCAGGTGGCAGAGATTGGTGCATGGATTTGCTAGATCAGGGCCTGATTAGTGTGTAGCGATTGTATTGTACTAAGAGCTTGTGAGAATCTTTGTATGAGGATTGTTACATGATCTCTATGACATATACTATATACAGATAGTTGGGGTTTTTAGCTTCAGGCTTTCTCGTTAAAACACCATGTTTATATGTGTGAATTTTTATGGTTTCAATGTGTGCATGCAATTGATTTAATTTCTGCATATGATGATCAATAGTAGAAGAGATTCTTTATTGTGCATGAAGTTAAAATAGTGTGTGATAAGGAGAATCTTGGATGTATAATGCATTAGTTATATAATTTCTACATGTTATGCCTTTTGGTCTTAGAAATGCTCCAACTACTTTCATGAGAGTTATGAATGATGTATTGAGACCATTTCTGGATGATTTTTTCATTGTCTACTTAGATGATATTTTGACTTTTAGCAAGTCAAGAGATGAACATGTCATACATGTGAACAAAGTACTTGATGTCTTGAGAAAAGAATAGTTGTTTTTGAAGATGTCTAAGTGTGAATTTGGCAAGGATTATTTTGTGTATTTGGGACACATTTTTGAAGGAGGTGAGTTGAAGATAGATCCCTCTAAATTTGAGGTCATTATGAATTGGCCCAAACCCAATACAGTTACAGAGGTAAGAAGATTTTTAGGGGCAACACGGTATTGGAGGAAATTCATTGCTAATTTTTCTCCATTGCAACTCTATTACATGCATTGACTAGTGTCAAAAGAGTCTTCAAATGGGGAGACAAGTAGAAAAAATCATTTGATGCTTTGAAACAAAATATCAGTTCAGCACCGGTTTTAGCACTTCCAAATCTTAGACAGTAATTTGAGATTCAAATAGATGCTAGTGACTACGCCGTGGGAGCAATTCTCATGCAGCATGGTAAGCCCATTTCATTTCATTCTAAAATTTTTAATGGATTTGTAACTAACTATCCTACGTATGACAGATTTATATGCATTGGTACAAAGTGTAAAGAAATGGAAACATTACTTGATGGGGAAGGAGATCGTTATCCATACCGACCATCAACCATTGCACTACTTACAGTCTCAGTAAAAGTTGCAACAATCAAGACACTTCAGATGAATGGGATTTCTACAACAATTCCATTTGGTTATCAGGTATAAAAAGAGAATTTACAATAAGGTAGCTGATATTTTTTCTAGGTCTAATGTAAATTCATCTATCATACTCAAGCATAATTCAGTTTTTCATGAAAGTTACATTGAGCAATATGCACATGATAGTGATTTTCAAGATGTGTATGCAAGCTTGAGTCAAGGACACCAAAGTGAGGAGTTAGATTACCATGTACATAACAGTTTTTTTTATCACTTGGGAAAGTTATGTATACCACAGGGAGAAAGAAACAGTATCATAAGGGAGGCGCACACTTCATTGATTGTCGGACATTTCGGTGTAGGCAATATAGTAGTGAATCTCCAAAGGTATTGTTATTGTCCATGCATGATTGATAATGTTTCTTGTTTCATTAGAGGATGTTCTTTATGTGCAACGAGTAAGCCTAGCAATAGGAAACTTAGATTGTACACTCCACTTATGGTTCCTTCACATCCTTGGAAGAGTATCTCAATGGATTTTGTAGGTGGTCTTCCTATGTCAAGGAAAGGTCATGATTATTTGTATGTTGTGGTAGATAGGTTCAGAAAAATGTGTCTTTTGATGCCATGTAAGAAAAAAATTACAGCTGAACAAACAACTCATATTTTCTTTCAAAAATTTTGGGTTCATTTTGGTCTTCCTACTTCTATTGTAAGTGATTGAGATTCTATATTTGTTGGGAATTTTTGGTCTAATTTGTGGGACATGATGGACACTAAGTTGAAGAAAATTACATCCTTTCATCCGCAAACAGATGGTCAAACCGAAGTGGTCAACAGGACCATTATTCATCTTCTTCGAGGATATCGCAGCAAGCATCCCAAGTTGTGGGATGAACAGTTGCATTACATTCAGCATGCATACAATCGGGCAAAACATTCTTCCACAAACACATCGCCATTTGAGGCATGTTTTGGTAACTTTCCAAGATCTCCTTTGGACTTCCTATTTGAGAAATATGTCGCTATAGGTGGTCATAGTGACATAGATAATTCAAGGAATTTCATTGAGCAAATTCAGTTGATACATCACACAGTGCAAGAGCAAGTTGAAAAGAGTCAAAGAAGCTACAAGGCAAGGCATGACAAACACCATGTTGATCACAAATTCCAGGTAGGAGATGAAGTTTGGTTGCATATCAGCAAAGAAATATTGCAAGGGGAAGGTAAATAGATCAAGCCAATCCGTTATGGTCAATTTAGAATTCTAGAAAATATTGGTACTAATGCATTTAAGCTAGATTTGCCTCATATGAAAATTTATTATGTCGTTAATGTTGA
Organism: Pinus albicaulis; assembly: GCA_034641835.2. Classification (NCBI taxonomy): domain Eukaryota; kingdom Viridiplantae; phylum Streptophyta; class Pinopsida; order Pinales; family Pinaceae; genus Pinus; species Pinus albicaulis. The sequence continues at coordinate 254,066,231 of CM076569.1, forward strand.
GAATTTGAGACTGTTTGATCCTCCATTGATTTATGATCAAGGAGAGCATGTTCAGCTGCTATCAATAGATGATTTCTTGCTAGAATATCTTGATGAACTTCAACAAGATCTCATACTTGACAGAAGAATCAGAACTTCAAGAAGAGGGAATGTCGAATACCTTAGAGTGGGGCTCAAGGGGCAAAATACTTCAAAGGCCAAATGGATGGAGAGTGAAAGGGTGAGGGATTTTTACCCTCACATGTTGAACAATTGATAGTATCTTTTGGAGTCCAAAAGGCTTCTAGTGGGGAGGAATGATCAGGTGCTCAGTATTTAGCTCAAAAATAAAAGTTTTCAAAATTGCTCAAAACCATGACGACATCTTAGATCTCACCACCGGGATTCCAACGCAACTCATTTCATAAAAATCCGAGTTCGTATGAGTAAGTTATGGTCTACTATCTGTTTTCTCAAACAACTAAAAAAATTGCAGAATAGTGACAAGTTGCTGACATGGTAGCCTAGTCAGCAAAAAGGAATCTTCTAGGAATATTCTTCAGGTTTCTGCCAATGAGGTTGTGACAAGTGGAACTTTCGAATTCTCCAGTTTGGTCTATGTGGGGGTAAATTCCTAATGATAACTAAGGTGGAAATTGTGTTTATTTATTTATTTATTTATGATTTAATAGTATATATATTTATATATATTATATAATATAATATAATATATTATATGTTACACATATTATATATATTATATTATATAATACATATTGTATATATTATATATTAATTATATTTAAGTTTTTAAATCAAACCATAGTCCGTTAAATACCAAAGTCCGCATAAATTATATGGTTTGATGGATTAATCAAATGCCAAGGTCCACGTATATAATATGGTAAAAGCATTGTATGGGAGCGGGGTCGGGTTTGAACCCCAGACCTCCGCCCCAACAAGCCCATGCCCTACCAATGGGCCGCTGATGGTGATTTTTTAACATTCCACATCAACATACCTTTAACCTTATGTGGTGGGACCGATGGAGCGCGGAGAGGCCAACCTCTCCTACCATGTGACCTTGCACCATGACCAGTGTTGAGAGCCAAGCACTAATTGCACTTATGCGCGAATGACTGTACTTAATGCAAACTTATCTTAAATTAAACAAGCAGTTAACTTGGTGGCCCATTTGGTTGAGCGTGCCAAATCTGACGAACCCCTAGTTTTGGCGAGATTAGCTGGAGTTCCTCCAGAATTAGTGGAGAAATTGCAGGAATATTGTTTTTTCCATAATGGAGGAAATATTCGACCAATTTTGGAAAATTAATATTCAATATTAGATTATTTTGGAATTCCAGAGACAATGGTATAGGTTTTAGAGGTTGAAAACGACTTCTACATGTGATTTTGCTACAGGGGATTTCAATGGAGCCAAGGGCCACCAGAGAAGGAGGTCAAATCTAGACCATCCAGAGTCAGTTTTCAGTAATTGGAACATCATTTTTAGATGATTTGTATGTTTTGAAGACAATAGAATAGGTTTCAGGATCAATTGAATAATGTACATATCACTTTTTCCAAATTTGAGATAGTATAAGAGGACCAAGCTATGGAAGCTTGACCAAGGAGATGTAGCCGAGGAGGGGTGAAATCCTTCATCAAAAACTTGTGTTAATGGCTCTGTTTATGGTTTTTTGTACATTTTTATGTTTTTTTTCAGTTCTTACTTATGTTTTTTATTTTTCATTAATTTCAACATAAAACACAAGACAATTTCCTGTTTTGACACTCACCTACACCAAGGAAACTAAAGCACCACAAGAAAACAAGAAGAAAATAAATTATAATTATGAACTTGTAATTAGCATAGAAAAACTAATATACAAGTTCATATAAATAGACATTTAGTCGATGTCAATTTACAAGAAGAAAAACGGTTTCTTCATCAATAGTCCTAATCCCGACTGCTCCATTATCAAAGACTCTTTCAATCTCAAGAGGTCTACGCCAATGAGTTTGAAATTTCCCTTGAAAGTATTTGAACTTTGAGTCAAATAGAAGTGCCCAATATCCTACCTGGAATTTTCTTTCTTTTATGTATTGATCATGCCATCTAGATCTCTGTTGTTGAACTAGGCTTATCTTTTGAACTGCATCTTGTCTTATCTCATCAAGCTCATTGAGTTGTTCCATTCTGTTCTTTTTTTCTTCTGACAAGTCAAGTCCCAATTTGACGGTTGTTTTGAAGGTTCTAATTTTGAAATCTATTGGAAACAAGACTTGCTTCCCATAAACAATTTCATAGGGAGTATGTCCTGTTGTGTTTCTCCATGCAATTCGATAGGCCCATAAAGCTTCAGGAAGTCTTTCTACCTAATCCTTTCTATGAAAATGTACAGTATTTGTGAGGATTGCTTCAATAAATTTATTAGTAGACTCCACTTGCCCATTTTCCAAACTTCTTGTTCTTGATTTTATATTATTCCATAAGCTTTTGCACCATTCTGGATGTAAACTGAGTTCCCTGATCTATCACAATTTGTCTTGGGACACCAAAACGAGTAAAAATATGTTCAAAAAGAAGTGAGATTACAGCATTTTCATTAGCAAAAGAAAGTGCTTTAGCTTCTACCCCTTTAGTGACATAATCAGTGCATACAAGAATATACCTCTTTTGTCTTAATGGTGGATTGATTGGTCCAACAAAATCCAGAGCCCATTTTTCAAAGGATTCAATGATTACATGTGGTTGTAAGGGAATTTCATCTGTGGGAATAGGTTTCCCCATTCTGTGACAACTATCACATCTTTTAATATACTCCTTGGCATCTTTGAAAAGGGAAGGCCAATAATATCCTAAAAGAAGGATTTTATAAGCAGTCCTTTTATCAGCAAAGTGTCTTCCACATGGCTCATCATGGCATGCCTTCAGTATTTAAGGCATTTCATCTTCTCGTATACATCTTCTAATGATTAGATATGGACTTGTCTTGTATAATTCATCATTTACCCATGAATATGATGCACTTATTTGAATTATCCCTCTCTTTTCTCTAGGAAACAAATATGATGGTAGTTTTCATGTGGATAATTAATTGGAAATGCCCGCAAACCATGGAGATTTTGTAGATATTGCAAAAATATATTCATCAGGTAAACTATCCTCTACTGGTGTATCATTATTATCATTTTGAATTCTAGACAAAAATTCAGCAACCGTTTTTTGTTTTCCTGGTCGATCTAAAATGGTGATATTGAATTCTTGCAAAAGTAGCAACCATCTTGTGATTCTTCCATTAGAGATAGATTTATTCATTAGATATATAATTGTAGAATGATCTGTGTGAATGAAGGTTTCATATCCGGTGATGTAATGTCTAAACCTTTTAATAGCATGGAAAACAGCTAGAAACTCTTTTTCAGTTACAGTATAATATAACTCAGCAGGAGTCAAATTCTTACTTGTGTAGTAGATAGCATAAGGAGTCAACTATTTTTTTCCTAATACAGCTCCCAGAGTTATATCTGAAGCATCAGTTGAGATATGAAAAGGTAATTTTCAGTTTGGTCCTCTTAAAATGGGTGCTTCATATATCTTTTCTTTCAAAGTTTGAAAATTCATTTGGCACTCAAGGTTCCAGCTAAATTCACAATCCTTAGTGAGTAATTTGAAGAGTGGAGATGCAATTTTTGTGAAGTTTTCTATAAATCTTCTATAGTATCCTGTACAACCAAGAAAACTCCTAACATATTTTTGACAATTTGGGATTTCTAATTTGGAAATAAATTCAACTTTAGATGATTCCACCTTAATTCCATTCCCTGAAATATGGTGTCCTAAAACAATTCCTTCAGTAAACATCATAAAACATTTTTCATGACTTAATGATATATTTCCTTCCTTACATCTTATGAGATCTTTTTCCAAATTTTCAAGGGCTTCTTCAAAAGAATTTCCATAGATTGTAAAGTCATCCATATACACTTCCACACAATCATGTATTAAATTAGAGAAATTTCCTAATACTTCTCTTTGGAATGTTGCAGGTGCATTTCATAATCCAAAAGGAAGTACTCGGTAAGCATAAGTTCCCCATGGATAGGTAAATGTGATTTTATCTTGGTCTTCGGGTGCTACTTGAATTTGATTATACCCGCTAAAACCTTTAAAAAATAAAAATTATTTCTTCACTGCTAATGTATCTAAAACTTGATCTATGAAAGGTAATGGAAAATGATGTTTTAAAGTAGCTTTATTCAATTCCCTATAATCAATACACACGCTTCATTTGCCATTATTTTTAGGGACAATTACTAAAGGTGAAACCCATTGACTGTCTCATATTGGATAAATAAATTTTACATTAAATAGTTTTTGTAGTTCTTCCTTTACAATTTCCCTAAGTTTTGGATTCCTTCTTCTTTGAGCTTGTCTGATTGGTCTAGAATTTTCCTCAATATAGATATTATGTATGCAAGTCCCAGGATTAATTCCTTTCATGTCAATGTACCCCCATGAATATGCAGAAGAATGTTTTAGCAGTGATTTGATTAATTCTTCCTTTGTAAATTCTTCTAGGGTTTTGTTTATGTTTAAAGTTTTACTTGGAAATATTTCAATTGAATAATTACCACTTTCTTCCATGGAAAATAAAGACATTTTTCTGGATGACAAGTCTTCAATATTACACTGTTCTTGAAAATTTTGACTATTCTCACATTGTGAAGATGATTCATGATTTTCTATTGAATTTAGAATTTGACTTTCTTCACTAATGTGTGAAATAGTAAAAATAGGTTGTATGCCATTGTCATCATCCATACATTCTTCATTTTCTACTTCTATCATTGTTTTTGCTAGAATATATAGAGTGAATTTCTTTATTGAACTTCCATCATAAATAAACATATCACCAGATCTACAAGTGATGAAAGCATCAGTTGTAGCTAACCAAGGTCTTCCTAATATCAATGCATGTCCTCCTAATTTATTCTTGAGAGTTAAGATAAAGTCAACTGGTTATTCCCAAGAGTCTAAGGATACATAAATGTCTTCTAATACACCATCGGGTTTAATTACTTATCTGTCTGTTAATTGCAATAATGTAGGTGTATATTGAGGATTTGGAAGTTTTATTTGTTCCATGGTTTGTTTACTCATGATGTTTATGGTTGCTCCTAAGTCGACCAATGTATTTGGGATCTCAATACCATTGATGTGTGTTTTTACAATGGGACTTCCTGGATCCAAATATTTTTGTATGGTTGTTTTTCCCATTATGATATCTACAATTTTTCCCACTAACTGTATTCTTTTTACTTCTTTGTATTTCTTCCAGATTTATTTATACTCAAATCTCTTATTATTTTTGCAAGGATTGGAATTTCCTTAATGGCTTGTCACAAAGGAATTTGGATACAAACACTCTTCAATTCATCTAATATATCACAGTTAGGCAACAATATTTGTTTTTCTACCCCTCTATCAATTTGTAATCTTTCAGAGAAAGGAGGTTTAGATATAGATACTGAAGGTTGCTCTATGATAGGAGTTGAGTTTATTGGATCTTGTTGTGTTTGATTTTCAAAATTTTGATTCTGATGAAGAGATGTCCCTTCTCTAGAATGATTATTTCTGTTTTGAAGATTTTCATTTTGATGAAGAGAAATTTCTTCATCAAGATGGTTAGCTTTTTCCTGAATAACAACAGAGGCCTTTTTCTTTTCTAATATCCTACCATATCTAAGTTGAACATTTTTAAGATCTAGTGGAGTTATCATATGAGTTTAGAAATATTGTCCCTCCATGTTATAAATAGTTTGTGCATTTTTATTTTTTGGTTTTGGGAGTGGCTGAGCAGGTAGTTGGTTTGGCCTTTTTGGAAATGGTAACGAAAGTTGTGGATTATGATTTGAAATTTGAGGTTGTTAACTGGGTTGAGGAAAATGTTGTGGAGGCTAGTTCGGATAAATTTGTGGATATTGGTGATATTGAGAATATCTTCCATAAGTATTTTTCATTCCTTGTGCCCAAGGTTAAGGTTGAGACCAAGGTTGTTTCCATAGCATTGATGAATACCAATTATTTTGTGGGGGCTGAGTATACATCTGATTGTTAAAACCTTGATTTTGTGGCCCTTGCCATGGTCTTCTAGAAACAAAAAAAAAGAGGATCTACTGGATGTGGGGCTATTTCCTTTGGGAAAACAGCCTTAAGACCTGATATAGAAGAAAATTTCTTTGTTTCATGATTTATTGTGCAAATGACACAAGTCTCTATGATTTTTAACTCAAGAAGACATTCTCTTATGGAATGTTTCTTTCTACATTTAGGACAGAAGATAGATAAGGAATCACTTTCAGCTCTTTGATTGTTTTGTAATTTTAAGGTGTCTATTTGTTCAATAAGTCTCCCTAGAATATATGTTTAAATTCATCAAGAAAATTTCCTATTTCTGCCCTACTTAATGTTCCAACTACAGATTTATTCACTCTAGAGAGAACACGATCTCTTTTACTTCTCCCAACTTTTGATTTTCCTCTTGAAATATGTATGCATAATTCAGATATATCAGGTAGTGATAGTTGAGAGATTTCTCCCTTTCCCATCATATTAATAATATCTATCCATTCATCTCTAATGTATTTCAACAAGAGAGCTTTCAAAGTATCTTCATCCAAATTTTCTATCTTAGCTCTTTTTAGATTGTAACTGAATCTTTCAATTAGGTCCTCTAAGTTTTCATCCTTTATTTGCATCATTTTAAAGACGTCATCTTTCCGATTATGAGGTATGAAATAATCCTTGTATTTTTGTAAGAATGCACTTTTCATCTCCTCCTATGTCCTAATAGAATGTGTTATTAAGCCCATGAACCATTTTAATGTTTCATCCTTAAGTGTTGTAGGAAACAATTTCAATTTTTGAAAATCTTGTAAGTAGTCATATGATCTACATAAAACCTCAAATTCAAATAGAAATGTTTCAGGATATTCACTCCTTAATCCATGAAAATTAGGAAGGATGGAGGGTGAGATGGTTCACATTGTGACAATTGTATCCTCATCCAATATAGGAAATCCAACAGGGTCTTCTCTATTTTCTTCACCTCTTCCTCTTCCTCGTCCTCCATCTCGTCTACCTCTATTTCCTCCACCTCTTCTACCTCCTCCAATCCTAGGTATACCTCCTCCTAGTCTTAAGGCTTCTCCATTCAAATTGTGTACTTCATCTTCTCCTTCTCCTTCTCCAACCATGGTAGATTCCTCAGAACTTATATAGGGTTTCAATTTTTGGAGTTATTTTTTCCTCTTTTGGTTCCTCTATCAATGGTATATTAAAGAAAATTTCTTCCTCCTCCTCACTAGGGATTTCTAATTCTTTATCTAAGATTTTTTCTCCTACAAAGATTAAGAAGAATATTCCTTATGTTGGGGATCTAGGATATTCTTCTTCTAGAACTGCTTCAGTGCATGAAGTTGGATAATATCTAGGCTGAATTTATGATCTTAAGACTTCGGGAAATCTATGTATTACTGCTAAGAATGTAATATGGGTTTGAGATGGTGGTGTGGCACTACGAGGTCTTCATGTAGTGAGAGGTTTTGTTGGAATCAAACTTCTACCTCTAGCTACAAATCTACCCCTAGAATCTCATTCTCTATGCATGTCATTTTTTTTAGATTTAAGAGATAAGGCTCCTAATTACACTTCCCCAGCAATGGCGCCAAAATGTTTAGTTAATTTAATGTCTTAAATTGCTATCATAAATTATCGACTGGAGTTAGTAATCTTATGAAGTGCAGGTGCACTATATATGCTAGAAGCCTTTACTTTCTTAATTCGTTGTGTTTGATTTTATATGTTTGTTTAGATTTTTTATTTATCTTAAATGTTTAAATGAAATTAAGACACTAAGAACTGAACTATGAAATGAAATCTAAACTTAACTGACAAAGCTTATGATGATAATTCTACTTTTGGCTTTAAAAATGAAAAATTGATTGCTAAGAAAACTAAAAACGAGAAGAAACTTCAATCTTTTTGTATGTTTTATAAATGAAATTAAAAACAAGAAAGTAACTACACCTAGAGAAGAATTTTAATGCTTGAAAAATAAAATTAAGAAGGAAGAAAAGGAAATGTTTAATATTAATCTAAGAAATGAAGTTGATTTATAAATTACTCTGAAGAAAATATTCTAATAACTAAAAGATGAAATTTACAAGAAGGAAGAAAAGGAAATTTTTATTAAAGAAAGAAAATTGATCTATGATAAATCAATATTGCATAAAAAGAAATCAATCTAAGTGATAAATCTTAACTATGTTAGACTATTATATGTCGGCAACTATGATGAGGTTATCTCTAAAACATCTATCTAAATTAACTCTAAACCTATTTGATTAAGGAACAAAACATCTTAATTAAATCATCTCTTAATCTGATCAAAATATTCAATCTTCTTTATCTAAGTCTTAGCTACTTATATCTCAGAATTTCCTTTTATCTACCAAATGAAATGTTTATCTAAATTAATCCTATGAAAAACAGAGTAGCTATTTAACTCTAATCTCGTTCAATGATGAAACAAAAAATCTATTTTAATCTAAGTTCTATGAATATAAATATCAAAACAAATAGTATTAAATATAAATCATTATGCTAAGAAAATTCAAAAACTAATTTAAGTGAAGAAAGAAAACAGAGAATTTGCTTATTGTGAAAAACTAAAATGCCTATCTAATCTACGAAACGAAGGATGAAATGTGTATTTGCTACGCAGGAGAATGCAAGAAAGGTTTTATTCCATGAAATATTAACAAAGTTATGATATCGATATTTTTCAGGAAATCAAAACAAATAAAGCATTCAACTTTGTGAAAAACTTAGCAATTTACTATGCGAAAAGCGAAATAATTTAAACTAAGAAACAACAGAAGATTTAAACTACTAAATCTCTTCTGTGCAGGGGCCCTCTACAACAAAACATTTCTAAATTCACTTGTGACTAATTACGCATTGGTGGTCTTTAACACGCCTTCTCCATGAATTGATAAAAACAGAGTTTGAATGTGTAACAGTATTACAATAAAAAATCAAGCTTATCTCCAGTGAAAACATCCCGGTATTTATAACAGAGTAAATTTAAATGTTTGAGGTGATCTCGCCTAAAAAAGATTAATTAAACCTGGAATATAATTCTAAGCAGAATTGCAGTCTTCATAGCTTTCACAATTTGCTACGTGGAGAGAAAATCGTGAAGCTTTCAACTTCTCGCCCGCTTGTCTCGGCCCCCTACTTGACTGATCCTTTGACTGTGATTCTAGGCGTTATTCCTCTCGATCTTAGACAGGTGAGTAGGATAAAATCCATGAGTGGATCATTTCCAAACTACTCATGTGCTTTGCTCCTCTATTTCTTCTTCAGAACCTATCAAACAATGTCGGTAGCTGCAGAAACGGAGATTAGCTACAGAATTGCATGAATTATGTAGCTAAGTAAAAAATTTATTCAAATAATAATAATAAACATTAAAATATAAAATATATATCATTCAAATAACTTATCAGACTAAAAATGTACCAATTAGCATTGATTGAGCTTATGTATTTTGTCAAAAAGGAAGGAAAAGTGGTGAGATAGATTTCAAAAATAGAGAGAGTCTTGAGGCTCAACACCTTGTTTGAAGTTTTTGGCTTTGATAAACTTGTCATGCCATTTTTATATTTGTTGTTGTACTATGCTAGTCCTTTAAATAACATCTTGTCGGATTTCATCTAGCTCATTCAATTGTGCAAGTATTTTCTTTTGAGCTTCTGAGAGCTCAAGGCTCAATTTAGCAATTGTTCTGTAGGTCTCCACTTGGAACTCAATTGGAAACTAAATTTTTTTCCCATAGAAAATATCAGAAGGAGTATGTCCAGTTGTGTTTCTTCATGTGGTTCGATATTCCCATATTGCTTGCGGAAGCTTTTCTACCCAATCCTTTCTATGCAAATGCACAGTCTTGGTAAGAATTGCTTCAAGAACTTTGTTGGTAGATTCCACCTATCCATTAGCTTATGAATGGTATGGATTATACTTTTGGTGCTTGATTTTATACTTCTCCATGATCTTTTGCACCAACTTGGATGTGAATTGGGCACCTTGATCTCTGGAAATTTCTCTTGGAACACCAAAATGAGTAAAGATATGCTAAAAAGGAAATGTAACTACAACATTTTCTATTGCAAATAAAATAGGTTTAGCTTCTACCCATTTTGTGACATAATCTGTGCAAAAAAGTATGTATCTTTTATGTTTAAATGGAGGATTTATTGATCCACCAAAATCTAAAGCCCATTTTTCAAAAGGCTCCACAAGTACTTGTGGTTGTAGAGGAATTTCATCTAATGGCACTATTTTTTCAATTCTTTGACAATTATCGCATATTTTGACATATTATTTGGCATCTTTGAAAATTGTTGGCAATCACTATTGTCATTATACCCAAACCCACAGGTGTTAGTCAACGATCGCATTGCCAGAGATAAGGATCCATGAGAGGTGGTTAGTCCATGTCGTGAAGCACATGGGTAAAGTTGGTTTATCCAATTTCCAACAATCCCCCCCCCCCCCCCCCCGCCAATGTAAGTTGGGTGTGTATCGAACTCGTGACCTATACTCTGATACCACTTTTTGGGAATCGTGATTGTCGTTAGACCAAAACCCGTAGGTGTTAGTCAATTATCGCATCGCCAGAGATAAGGATCCATGAGAAGTGGTTAGTCCATGTCATGAAACACATGGGGAGCATTGGTTTGTGTAATTTCCAACAAAAATAGATGGACAATAATATCCCAAAAGAAGGATTTTGTAATATGTTCTCTTGTCAGAAAAATTACCTCCGCATGGCTCATCATAGCAAGATTTTAGAATTTATGGTACTTTATCTTCTTGGACATGTTAGTCATCAGTATTTTTCACTATTTGTAGATGACTATAGGATGGTTCTAGTTTTCTGAAAACAACATTCCTTGAATATTGTGAGTTTCAAAAATCTCACTACCTTCATTATCCTTATAAAAAAAATTCACTTTTCCTCAGTTGGTCTTCCCAAAGCCACCTTGTTGCTCCTAAAAGACTCATTATAGGCTTATACCTCTCATTTTCAGCCTCCTTCCTTGCTTGTGACCTCATTGCTCCATTTTTCCCCTATTAATAGACTCCATCCTTCATTTAGGGTTTCCTAGTGATGACTCATTTCAATGTCCCTTTGGGCACAATAAGCTGTAACAATACTATGTTTTCACCTGAAGATATCCAAGTCAAATTTCAATTAATATCAGGTCAAAGGACCCTCCCACTAGGTCATTAGGGTTGTTACATGTTTTGAGGTCATTATTGGATGTTTCGGGCACTGCTTTTCCTTTTCTAGAATCTGGCTCAGATGTAATAGAATGTTAAGACATGGTTATTCAAGAAGGACCTAAAATATTTCCAAAGAATATTACCTCATCAATTCAAAGTCTACAAATGAGAAAAATGGACAAAGTTTGGCACTTCTGCATGAGTGTTGAAAGTTGTGTCAGCAGAAGGTGTTGATGAGGTAAAGTATCTACCCCTGAATGAAAATCACTTATAGAAAGGAAAAGATGAAACACTTGTTCATATAGATAACTAGGGTTTTTGAGCTTAATGGTTCAGTAGAGTTCCAAACAGTGATCAATTGCAGAACTGACCTGGAGGAGACAAACAAAACCTAACATGAAGAAAGTTTATCAGAGACTCTTGATGAGATAGGGAAAAAGGTGAGGTGAACTGGACAGAAATGAATGAACTTGAAAGGGCTATAGAGGACTTAGAATACAACACTGGTGATTGTCTTAAACATTCCAGATACCTAGGGTTTTGGGAAAATAGCCATAGAAGGTGAAATGATGAGTTGAATTCCATGGTACAAGCAGAAGAGGGTTTTGAAGGTGCTCCTATGAGAAATCCTCCCAAAGGTGTTTAATGAGCTTTCCATGTCTAAATGAGAAAAATATGATGTTGAGCTCCAAGGTGGAAGCAAAAGAGGATTTTGAGGCTGCTACTATGTCAAATAGACATTTCAAAGTCTCCAGGATCAAAAGGATCAAATAATCATTTTGTATTTCAAACAACTCATTTTTGCCTTGCAAAACCCTCAGAGCATTCAGGAGTGAAGAATTTGGGAGACTCCAATCCAAAATTGGGCAGATTCTTCTCGCGCTACACACTCAGACTGCCGATGCGCTCCTGGAAACCAGCGCTGCGCATTTGACAGTTTCTCCCCGTGTATTTTACACTGGCGCTATGTGCCTAGAAGTGAGTGTTGCACACTAGGGAAGGTGTTGCGCCCTTACCCGATAGGCCCGGTGAAGAAAAACTTAAGCGTTGTGCGCCTGGGATTGAGCATTGCACGCTTAGGATTAAACGTTGCACCCTCAGCTAGGCGCTGCACCCTTGGACAAGAGGGATTCCTAAGAAAATTAGCCACTCAAACCACTTCAAAACCCTGTCAATTTTCCTCCAAAGTCTTATAAAGCTCTAGGATGAGGTAAGTACATGTTGTGCACCTACCTTCAATCAATTTTAGTGTTTTCTAAGTCAATGAAATGGAACCCTAAGTTTCAACCTTGAAAATATTGTTTACCATCATTTCATCTGCTTGTAAAGATAATCAGTGCTAGATAGAGGGATTACATTTTTTAAAGTTTTTTCATTAACCTAAGCTATCCCTACACCCATTCCATTCATTCAATCAGTCCCTCCACTTGCAAATGCTGACATTCCATTGCCATCCTTCCTCTCAATTTGACATCATCCCAAAGTGTTTCAAAACAAAGTTTAAACATATCAGCAGAGGGTTTCCAGTGAGTTGTTAGCCCCTCACTCATTCTCATACACCTATACCCTCACTCATCTCATTCACTTGCAGATCCGCCTTTTTCATCACCATCCTTTCATCTCATTTCCATTTACAGTCCTAGGGTTTCTCAAGGCAGGGTTTACAATGTCAGAAGATAATGGTAGTGGAGGAGAGGCTTAAATGCCAAGGAGGCATGAGCACAAAGGTGGAAATATCAACAGATTTGAACCCCCCAATGCAAGGGAGATAATGGCATCTCCCCTTACTGTTTCATGTTTCAAGCATGTAGGATGCTTTTATTTTTGTGAAAGGGTGCAGCAGGTGCAAAAACACCCTGAGCTAACTAGGTTATTCATCATTAACTTGCATGACAAACAAGTTAACCTTGTAGGGGTCACTTTTGAGTTATCTACTGATGTTATTGCCAATTCCACAGGCATACCTAGTGTAGGGGAGAAATGGTTCAAGCAGACCAATCTAGACATGAGCTACTTTGAACCCTACCTAAAGCCTAGATACAAAGACCATAGCAAATCCATATTTCCTTTCTCACATTTGTTGGATAGATATGCACCTATGATGAGCATCATTATGAATTATTTTACATGTGAGGGAAGGTCCAAGGAAAAACTAGAAAATCCAAGGAAATGCTAGATGAGGTCTTGGGCACTCATGATGACGCTGAAGAAGAGGAAGAACAGCTTTCTATGAGAAGGCCAAGGACAATTAGCTTGAAATGGGCTCTAGCCAAGGAAAAAGAGCAAGAGACAGCCTTGGCAGAGTAGCTCACTCCAAGTGAGTTGCTTGCCATGGAAATAGACTATGATAGGGAATATTGGTTAGAGAGGGAAAATATGTATTTGGAGGATAAGCTAGAGAAGACCAAGAGAGAGCTAGACATGCAAAAGAAGATGGCAAGGCATTATGCCTTAAGAAACAAGATTGCAAGGGCCAAGCTCAAAAGATCCCTTGCAAAAATTCAATCCTTAAAGGAGGCAAAGGACAAATAAAAACTTGACATTCTTGCTCATTCATGCCTACAAGCATCCTAGACATGATCAGCAAGACAAATCCAAATTTTGGCACATTTTTGAAGATTTTGAAATTTTGACTGTTTTAGAGGGCCAAGCACGTAGCGCCACTAACGCTGCGCTCTTTTTTGTGGCACCCAATTGAGGAAAATTTTGCATTTTTTTGTTCATCATCTCAAGTACATCACCCTCACAAAGTTTCAGCTCATTTGGAGCAAAACTGGTCCTCCAAAAGTGCAAGAAACAAGCAAAAAATCATCTTTCTGCCCTATTTTCAGAATTGGCACTGCGCCCTGAGAAATATTTGGCGATTGGATTTTTGAGTAGGTAAGCTGACACCAAATTGAAAAATAAAAGTAGATTTGTAAATTAGACAGGGTGGACTTTCCAATGAGATATCACGGATCTCATTTGGACGCCGGGAAGTCCTCCAAATCTCAGTTGTAAAAAGACCATTTTTTCCAGATTTGGCACTGCGCCCTTGAACCTCAGTGTTGCGCCCTTGCCAAAAAGTCAACAAAACACACTTGGAGATATTTTGAAAGTTATTGAGAAGCCTCAAATTCATTTTTTTACCAAAATTATTTGAGGAGTTATAGTTAGGAGTTATTCTTTCATTTATTGAGTTAGGATATTTGTGCCTTGGGCATTGCATGGTCTCATAGGACAAAAATGGAATTTATGATGTAATTAATGACATTTTTCAACACTAGATAGGGTTTTGACCCTCCTTTTCAAGTTAAATACTACATGGATGCCTCATTGTAGTTGTTGGTTGATTGTTAAACTCAATATCATAGAGTTGGAGTTGAGGAGAAATCAGCTTTGGAGTTTTGTGAATGCTTTGATTTGAATGGTAATGGAGCAAGCACATTTGCAGGATTCATGAGCATGGTTAATGGTGATGTATTTATCATTTAGTTCTTGTCTTCTTATGTTTTCATTATTGTTTCATCTTTCTCTTTCATTAGAACAGAAATTTTAGGCTAAGATATGTTGTTAGAGGCACCTTAGGTCTGTCTGCTTCTATTACTTAGATTTTTTCCTCTGCTAGGTTAGATTAGAGAATTATTAATTACTTTCTAATTCCACTCAGCTTTTTTATCTTAAAAATGGTTTAATGGAGCCAATGCCAAAGTATTTTATGGTTATCCCTGCCCTTTGGTGTAACTTAAAACATTTTTTTTGAGGTATTTTCTTTGAAGTAGTGCTAATTAGGGTTTGGCTGAAGAGGTTTATGGTTTGCCCTACCCTTTTGTCCATCTTAAATGGTTGCTTTGAAGGTATTTGTAGTTTGATTAATGAATTTATGAGTTCCCTACTCTTTGATCATTACTATATGTTATCTTAATGTTTTCTTTTCCTGAAGGTGAAATCACTAGAGAAATTACAAGTTACTTGCTCTCTAGGGTTTGTTGGATTGTTGTCTTAATGTTTACTTGCTAGGGTTTGGTCAAAGAAGCTTATGGTATGCCCTGTCTTTGGTTATTTCTTTATTCATATTGTTCTTAAAGACTTTTCTTGTTATATTACATGTTAAAGGATTCTTAACTACCCTTTAAACCTACTAATCTCACAATTTAATGTTTACTTCACTCACATAAGCTTTGCAGATCCATTTGGATTTGTTAAAATTTCCCTCTAAAACACCCTTGACCTATTGTTGTACTTCTCAAGAAATTTTGCAGACTCCATAGCCCAATGGTCTGAATCTCTCTCACTCTATCTGTTCTGCTTGACAAGCAACCCAACCAAACAAAACAAACAAACAAACCCTAATCAATATAACTAGCCTAAAATCAAAACCCTAAAATCAATCAAGTTTACATATTTTACACAAATATAGAGAGAGCTCTCTCTAAGTCCAGGAAGGCTAGGTCCTAAGACTCCAAAGATTGTTTTGATGTTACCCTTGTACATTTGGTCTTGCTAATCTGACAAATTATGGGGAACTAACATAATGACGACTCCACTGGGGATCGGAGTGAGCAAAAGCTTACATATTCCTTAATGCCTTAGAAAACCCCTGTCAATAGTATCCATTTGACTCACCACCTAACATAATGGTGACTCCACTATGGATCTGAGTAAGTAATGGCTTAAATATTCCTTAAGAACTCACAAATACCATGTCAAAACTTAAATAAATCAAGTGTCAGCCAAGAGTGATATCTGGTTGATTCATCATACTATCACCACGGTGACCATACTAGAGAACGCTTATTGAAAATTTTAGTGTTACATAAAGAAACCAGAAAACCCAAAAACATATTTAGATTGGTATTTAGTTGTTGATGGTGGACAACAAGTACATCCTCAAAATAGTAAGCATCATCTACCTGGTGACTCCACTGGTCTTTAGTAGCCCTGTTGACCCCACTATTTCTCACATACTCCTCTCGGAATGTATCAATCAGTCCTAACACTATAAATCCCAATCACATACTGTGTGAATTCAGTATTCTTACAGATTAGGTATGTTCTTCAAAACTGTTATAAACTCTCAGATCCCATCTTGACCCAAACCCTCCTGTAGCAGTTGACAATCCTGAAAGCATCCTTAGGAAGTCTCCTAGATCTAAAAACTCAACTATTATAAGACCTATCCACAAATCAATTTCCCTACCTGAAAACCCTAAAAACTTGCAAAATACCTAGTTGTTGATGGTGGACAGCAAAGTTGAAATATTCCACCTAGCGACTCCGCAACTCTCAATAGACCTAAAAGACTCCACTGGTAGAAGAATCTAGATTGGTTACAAAGAAGCAGTAACCCTTTCCTCTGACTAATTGACAAAAATGAATCCAAGGATATAACACAGATATGCTCAAATGAACAGAGATCACATTCCTGGATTCCCACACAAAATGCCTCAGATAAATTGGGATTCAAACCTGACTATGTTTCAAGATGAAAAGTTTTATGACCCCTTGTTACATCTCATCAAATTTCATATACATAACTGGAGGTTAAAATTTGAATGGCATGAGGAATTCCTCATGAAAATTTTCATGGGGACACTGTAAGGGAAAGTAAAGGAATGGTATGAAGGCCTGGACCCTGGTAGTTTGTTTTCTTTAAAAGATTTCCACAAGGTGTTTTATGAACATTATAAAGAAAACTTTCCATAGTTATCATTAGCTAAAAATTGTTGTGATCAGTCAGGGGATCTCATATCATACCTTGTAAACATTGATGAAGATTTAGGAAATTGGCATCCTAAGGATCTATTAGAAGAAATTCATGCATTTCATACTCAAGTTAACTATCATAACAACCAAAAGGAGTTGGTTGAGGATGAAATCAAACAGGAAATAAAGGAAGATCCACAAGATCTCTCTAAAGGTACAAGTGATGATTCATCATCTCTTCTAAGTGAGGCTCAACAGGACCTTCAGCCTTATGACCAGCCTTCACAAGAGAAAGAGGGAAACTAGGTTTTTGTCCAAAGAAAGCAAAAAATGTCTCCTCTTTTAACTGAAGAAGAAATCAATCAGATCCTAAACATACAGCCAGCCTCCAAATTTTTATGTAAAGAAGATATTTATGTTTTTTCTACTACTGACCTATCCATTGAAACATTTCTTCAAGCAGAAACTATAGAACAGATCGATACTAATGTTGTGTTGCCTCCTCTAGAAGACCTATTGCCAGATGATGCTCCTAATGAATACCTTCAGACATAACTTATCCCACTCAATCAGAGCATATCAGTACATTATGAGGCTGCCAAGTCAGATGATCATGAGGAAGAGGTGGGGGTGTCTTTCCCAAAATAATCCCAAGCACAACCAAATGGAACAAGAAGTAGTCCTGGATGAAGCCCATGGTTTAAATCCTCATAGCCAGGTATTACTCAGAGATCCTTTTGTTGGTTTCTTAGAGACATTTTAAAAGGGAGTAAAATATGCCAGGAGCAGTTTGATGCAGGGTTTAAAGGAAATTTTAAGCACTATTGTTCGAAAACAAGTAAGGTGGGAGTGGTCTTTTTGTTTTTTCAGCATACCTAAAGGGCTGAATGAAAATCAATCATGTAGTCACTTACTTGATTATTTGTATTGGAAAAGAGAGTTCACCTAATTTAGATATCATATACATGTTAGATTAGGATATATAGGTGTGCAAATAAGCTCAGCACTATGAGCATCTATTTAGTTTTAGATTGTTTAGAACAAAAATAAAGAAAAAGAACAAAAAGAGGGCAGATAAAAGAAAAGGTAAAGCCCCATACGAAAAAATAATATGTTTGAAAGTGTGCAAGTCCAAATGCCACTACTTTTGAGGAAGAAAATTCTTGTTCAGTCATACAGCCTAACAATGATTGAACATGTTTTAAATTTCTGTTGATAAATTAAAAAATGAAGATTTGCCAAACCATTTAAACTTGGCTCATCAGTAGACTAGGTTAGGAAAATATGTTGGTTCCCAAAGTTCAAATATGAACCAAAGAGAAAAGGGAGGGATGAATGACAAACTCCAAATCACAGCCCTCAATTTTCAGTTTTACTTTTTTGCAAAATAATCTGTGTGCGGCTTGTCTAAAATGCCACAGCTCATGACAAACAAAATTGCTCAACCTTGATTTGGTCATGTTTTAAATTTCATGTTAGTAGATTAGAGAATGAAGATCTGTCAAACTCTTTAACCTTGACAGATAAGTAGATTAGATAGAGAATAAAAGAGCTCATTAGCCTAATCTGAGTCTTTGGATGTTATAAGGGTAGAGGTAGATAGTTTTTATGCTTTCAAAAGAAAATTGATGTCAAGGGTTTTCCAGTCCAAGTGCACCCAAATGAAGAAAAAATTTTAGGAAAATTATGATGGGTAGGTAGAGTTGATATGGAAGCAAATATGTTTTTTCAGATGTTAAAATATCATAGCTTACACGGAGCAACAGCGAGATCAACATTGAAAAATGAAGAAAATCAGTGAGCATGTAAGGCACCTCATCTGCAAAATCAGAGATCTGAGATCTGAGGTTATTGACACCTCCTAAAAGGAGCTTCCCTCCCCAATTGGAGCCACTGTTAGTCATCAGTATTTTTCACTATTTGTAGATGACTATAGGATGGTTCTAGTTTTCTAAAAACAACATTCCTTGAATATTGTGAGTTTGAGAAATCTCACTGCCTTCATTATCCTTATAAAAGTTTTTTCACTTTTCCTCAGTTGGTCTTCCCAAAGCCACCTTGTTGCTCCTAAAAGACTCATCATAGGCTTATACCTCTAATTTTCACCCTCCGTCCCTGCCTGTGACCTCATTGCTCCATTTTTCCCCTATCAATAGACTCCATCCTCCATTTAGGGTTTCCTAGTGATGACTCATTTCAATGTCCCTTTGGGCACAATAAGTTGTAACAATACTCTATTTTCACATGAAGATCTCCAAGTCAAATTTCAGTCAAGATCAGGTCAAAGGACCCTCCCACTAGTTCATTAGGGTTGTTACATGTCTTGTGGTCATCATTGGATGTTTTAAGCACTGCTTTTCCTTTGCTAGAATTTGGCTCAGATGTAATATAATGTCAAGACATGGTTATTCAAGAAGGACCTAAAATATTTCCAAATAAGATTACCTCATCAGTTTAAAGTCTGCAAATGAGAAAAATGGACAACTTTTGGCACTTCTGCATGAGTGTTGAAAGTTGTGTCAGTAGAAGGTACTGATGAGGTAGACTATCTACCCCTGAATGAAAATCACTTACAGCAAGGAAAAGAGGAAACACTTGTTTTTATAGATAACTAGGGTTTTTGAGCTTAATGGTCCAATAGAGTGCCAAACAATGATAAATTGCAGAACTAACCTGGAGGAGACACACAAAACCTAACATGAAGAAAGTCTATCAGAGACTATTGATGAGATAGGGAAAAAGGTGAGGTGAACTAGAAAGAAATGAATGAACTTGAAAGGGCTATAGATGACTTAGAAGACAACACTGATGATTTTCTTAAATCACTCCAGATACCTAGGGTTTTGGTAAAATAGCCATAGAAGGTGAAATGATGAGTTGAATTCCATGGTACAAGCAGAAGAGGGTTTTGAAGGTGCTCCTATGAGAAATCCTCCCAAAGGTGTTTAATGAGCTTGCCATGTCTAAATGAGAAAAATATGATGTTGAGCTCCAAGGTGGAAGAAAAAGAGGATTTTTAGGCTGCTACTATGTCAAAATAAACATGTCAAAGTCTCCAGGATCAAAAGGAAAAACAAATTTCATAACTCCAACAAACTTCTAGCCAAGGTGAGAAGATAAGTTAAGTATTGTAATGGAAGCCACAGAGGTTTTGAAAGTGCTGTTATTTTGTAAACATCCTAAGGTTGTCAAAAGTGAATGCCTATGCCTCGAGGAGAAAAAGAAGAAATCCAAGTTAATGTTTCAATCACCTGCAAGCAAAAAGTCAAAAAACATTAGCGAGAAAGTGAAAAGGGCTTAAAGCATTAGGAAAGTGGGTTTGCAAAGTTAAATCTAATTCCCAAGACTATAAAAGGTCATTTTTTATTTCAAACAAATCATTGTTGCCTTTCAAAACCCTCAGAGCATTTAGGAGTGAAGAATTTGCGAGTCTCCAAGCCAAAATTGGGCAAATTCTTATGGCGCTGCGCGCTCAGATTGGCGTTACGCCCCTGGAAACCGGCGCTGCGCGTTTGAAAGTTTCTCCCCGTGTATTTCACATTGGCGTTGCATGCCTGGAAGTGAGTGTTGCATGTTGGGGAAGGCCCTGCGCCCTTACTCGACAAGCCCGGTGAAGAAAAACTTAAGCGTTGCACTTGGGATGGAGCGATGCGTGCTTAGGATTTAGCACTGCACCCTTAGCTAGGCTTTGCGCCCTTGGCCAGGAGGGCTTCCTAAGAAAATTAGCCACTCAAAACACTTTAAAACCCTGTCAAGTTTCCTCCAAAGTATTCTAAAGCTCTAGGATGAGGTAAGTACATGCTTTGCACCTAACTTTAAGAAATTTTGGTCTTTTCTAAATCAATGAAATGGAACCCTAAGTTTCAACCTTGAAAACATTGTTTACCATCATTTCATATGCTTGTAAATATAATCAGTGATAGACAGAGGGATTAAACTATTTAAAGGTTGTTCATTCACCTAAGTTATCCCTACACCCATTCCATTCATTCAATCAGTCCCTCCACTTGCAAAGGCTGACATTCCATTGCCATCCTTCATCTCAATTTGACATCAGCCCAAAGTGTTTCAAAACAAATTTTAAACATATCAACAGAGGGTTGTCATTGTGTTTTTATCCCCTCTCTCATTATCATACAGCTATACCCTCATTCACTCATCTCATTCGCTTGCAGATTTTCCTTTTTAATCACCATCCCTTCATCTCATTTCCATTTATAGTCTTAGGGTTTCTCAAGGCAGGGTTTACAATGTCAGAAGACAGTGGTAGTGGAGGAGAGGCTCAAATTCCAAGGAGGCATGAGCACAAAGGTGGAAATATCAAAAGATTTCAACCCCCCAACACAAGGGAGCTAATGGCATCTCCCCTTACTGTTTCATGTTTCAAGCATGTAGGATGCTTTGATTTTTGTGAAAGGGTGCAGCAGGTGCAAAATCACCCTGAGCTAACTAGGCTATTCATCATTAACTTGCATGAAAAACAAGTTAACCTTGTAGGGGTCACTTTTGAGTTCTCTACTCATGCTATTGCCAATGCCACAGACATACCTATGGTAGGGGAGAAATGGTTCAAGCAAGACATGAGATACTTTGAACCCTACCTAAAGCCTAGATACAAAGACCACAGCAAATCCATCTTTCCTTTCTCTCATTTGCTCGATAGATATGCACCTACGATGAGGATCATTATGAAGTACTTTACATGTGAGGGAAGGTTCTCTCGGCTTTACTCCTATCACATTAGGCTAATTATGCACTTTTCTAGAGTGAGGACGCTGCACATACCCTATTACCTCTACAGAAGCATTGATAAAATGTCGTATATTGTACAAAAAAGAGACTATCCTCGGCAGATGCAAAGCCTCTTTCATCACTCTCTTATCATAATGGTTTTTATGCATCAATTGTAGCAGAAGGGCATTCCATGGGAGACCTTCATTGCCAATGAGGTGTTCAATAATCCACAAGGCCAACAGCAGCAAGATGTCCCTTCATCTTCTCATCCTCCTATTCCTCCTTCACCATCACACCCCACTACACATCCATCACCATCTACTCACATTACTTCACCTCAGTAGAATCCTCCATCATCACCTTCTCACAATCCCTCACCATCATCTCAAGGTACTAGTGCATCAAAAAGTGAAGAAGGCAATGAGGCAGAAAGCAATGAGGAAGAAAACAGTGAGGCAAATGTCAGTGAGGCAGATGCCAATGAGGAAGAAATCAATGAGGGAGATGGAAATGAGGAGTCAAACAATGAGAAATAAATTAGTGAAGAAAAGAGCAGCAAGGGCAGTGAGGCACATATCAATGAAGATGATGGCAATGAGGAAGAAAGCAGTGAGGATTATGGCAGTGGGTCAAAAATCCATGAAAGCAATGATGGTACCAATGATAATGACAGTGATGATGGCAGTCATGATGGTAGTGATACAGATGGCACTGAGATGGTGAAAATTGAACCTTTTCCCTTGACCTACCAGAGGGGAAATAGGCATGTGTTTGCTGCCCTTAAGAGGCAAGGGGCCATGCCTTCTACATCAACCAAGCAGCTTGACAAAGGTAAGGAAAAGGTCATTAATGAAGAAGAAGAAGACAAGCATGAAACTGAACAAGAGTTTCAACTTATTCACCTTAACAGTGATGATGAAAATGAGTAGAGGATCAATAACATGATGCTTAAAAGCAAATATGCTCAGATTAAGGACCTGCAAACCAATCTAGGTAGGGCTAAGAATGTAATCCACTATTCTGAGGTAGAAAACAAGCAATTGGAGGCACAGAAGGCTATCCATGAGATCAGAGCTATCGGAGCTCAGAAAGAGGCTAGAAAAACCAAGGCAAAGCTATATGAGGTCTTGGGCACTCATGATGACAATGAAGAAGAGGAAGAATAGCTTCCTAGGAGGAGGCTAAGGACAATTGGCTTGAAAAAGGCTCTAGCCAAGGAAAAAGAGCAGGAGACAGCCTTGGCAAAGCAGCTCACTCCAAGTGAGTTGTTTGCCATGGAAACAGACTATGATATGGAATCTTGGTTAGAGAGGGAAAATGTGTATTTGGAGGAAAGTTAGAGAATACCAAGAGAGACCTAGACATGCAAAAGAAGATGGCAAGGCATTATGCCTTAAGAAACAAGATTGCAAGGGCCAAGCTCAAAAGAGCCCTTGCAAAGATTAAATCCTTAAATGAGGAAAAGGACAAAGAAAAACTTGACATTGTTTTTTATGAATCCCTACGAGCATCCCAGACATGATCAGCAAGACAAATCCAAATTTTGGCACATTTTTGAAGATTTTGAAATTTTGATTGTTTTGGAGGGCCAAGCGCGCAGCGCCACTGATGTTGCGCTCTTTTTTGGGGCACCCAATGAAGGAAAAATTTTCATTTTTGTGTTCATCAGTTTAATTACATCATGCTCACAATGTTTCAGCTCATTTGGAGCAAAAATGGTCCTCCAAAATTGCAAAAAACAAGCAAAAAATCAACTTTCTGCACTATTTTCAGAACTAGCGTTGCGCCCTAAGAAGTCTTGATAGATTGGATTTTTGAGAAGGTAAATGGACACAAAATTGAAAAATAAAGGTATATTTGGCAATTATACAGGACAATATTTCCAATGAGCTATCATGGAGCTCATTTGGACACTGGGAAGGCCTCCAAATATCAGCTGCAAAAAGACCAATTTTTCCAGATTTGGCATTGCGCCCTTGAACCTTAGTGTTGCGCCCTTGCCAAAAATTTAAAAAAACATACTTGGAGGTATTTTTAAAGTTATTGAGAAGCCTCAAAGTCATGTTTTTGCCAAAATTATTTGAGGAGTTATTGTTAGGAGTTATTTTTGCATTTATTGAGTTAGGATATTTGTGCCTTGGGCCTTGCATGGTCTCATAGGACAAAAATGGAATTTATGATGTAATTAGTGACATTTTGAAACCCTAGCTAGGGTTTTGACCCTCCTTTGAAAGTTAAATACTGCATGGAGGCATCATTGTAGTTGTTGGTTGATTGTTAAACTCAATATCATAGACTTGGTGTTGAGGAGAAATTGGTTTTGGAGTTTTGTGAATGCTTTGATTTGAATGGCAATGGAGAAAGCACATTTGCAGGATTCATGAGCATGGTTAATGGTGATGTATTTCTCATTTAGTTCTTGTCTTCTTATGTTTTCATTATTTTTTCATCTTTCTCTTGCATTAGAACAAAAATTTTAGGCTAAGATATGATGTTAGAGGCACCTTAGGTCTATCTGCTTCTATTGCTTAGGTGTTTTCCTCTGCTAGGTTAGATTAGATAATTCTTAATTTCTCTCTAATTCCATTCAACTTGTGTATCTTAAGAATGATTTAATGGAGCCAATGCCAAAGTAGTTTATGGTTAGCCCTGCCCTTTGGTGTAACTTAAAACATTGTTTTTGAGGTCTTTTCTTTGAAGTAGTGCTAATTAGGGTTTAGTTGAAGAGGTTTATGGTTTGCCCTACCCTTTTGTCCATCTTAAATGGTCTCTTTGAAGGTATTTGTAGTTTGATTAATGAATTTAGGATTTCCCTGCTCTTTGATCATTACTATATGTTATCTTAATGTTTTCTTTGCCTGAAGGTGAAATCACTAGATAAATTACAAGTTACTTGCTCTCTAGGGTTTGTTCGATTGTTGTCTTAATGTTTACTTGCTAGGGTTTGGTCAAAGAAGCTTATGGTATGCCATGTCTTTGGTTATTTCTTTATGCATAGTGTTCTTAAAGACTTTTATTGTTATATTACATGTTAAAGGATTCTTAACTGCCCTTTAAACCTACTAATCTCACAATTTAATGTTCACTTCACTCACATAAGATTTGAAGATCCATTTGGCTTTGTTAAAATTGCCCTTTGAAACACCCTTGACCTATTGTTGTACTTTTCAAGACCTTTTTCAGACTCCATAGCCCAATGGTATGAATCTCTCTCACTCTATCTGTTCTTCTTAACAAGCAACCCAACTAAACAAAACAAACAAACAAACACTAATCAAGATAGTTAGCCTAAAATCAAAACCCTAAAATCAATCAATTTTACATCTTTTACACAAATATAGAGAGAGCCCTCTCTAAGTCCAGGAAGGCTATGTCCTAGGACTCCAAATATTTGTTTGATGTTACCCTTGTACATTTGATCTTGCCAATCTGATAAATTACGGGGAACTAACATAATGGTGACTCCACTGGGGATCTGAGTGAGTAACAGCTTACATATTTTTTAATACCTCAGAAAACCCATGTCAATAGTATCCAGTTGACTCTCCACCTAACATAATGGTGACTCCACTGGGGATCTGAGTAAGTAACAGCTTAAATATTCCTTAATAACTCACAAATCCCATTTCAAAACTTAGATAAATCAAGTGTCATCCAAGAGTGATATCTAGTTGATTCATCATACTAGCACCATGGTGATCATATTGGAGAACGCTTATTGAAAAATTTAGTGTTACATAAAGAACTCAGAAAATCCAAAAACATCTTTAGATTGGTATTTAGTTGTTGATGGTGGACAACAACTACATCCTCAAAATAGTAAGCATCATCCACCTTATGACTCCACTGGTCTTAAGTAGCCCTGTTGGCCCCACTGTTTCTCACAGACTCCTCTAGGAATGTATCAATCAGTCCTAACACTATAAATCCTAGTCACATACTCGGTGAATTCAGTATTCTTACAGATTAGGTCTGTTTTTCAAAACTGTTATAAACTATCAACCTTTTCTGATCTATTGGGTCCCAATTCTGGCTTCTAGAAAAATCTGCACCAGATCCCATCCTGACCCAAACCCTCCTGCAATATTTGAAAATCCTGAAAGAATCCTTAGAAAGTCTCCTAGATCAAAAAACTCAACTGTTAGAATACCTATCCACAAAGCAAGTTCCCTACTTGAAAACCCTAAAAACTTGCAAAATACCTGGTTGTTGATGGTGGACAGCAAAGTTGAAATCTTCCACCTGGCGACTCCGCAACTCTCAATAGACCTAAAAGACTCCACTGGTAGAAGAATCTAGATTGGTTACAAAGAATCGGTAGCCCTTTCCTCTGACTAATTGAAAAGAATGAATCCAAGGATACAATGCAAATATGCTCCAATGAACAGAGATCACATTCATGGATTCCCACACAAAATTCCTCAGATAAATTGGGATTCAAACCTACCTATGTTTCAAGATGAAAAGTTTGATGACCCCTTGTTACATCTCATAAAATTTCATATACATACCTGGAGGTTAAAATTTGAATGGCATGAGGATTTCCTCATGAAAATGTTCATGGGGACATTAGAAGGGAAAGCAATGGAATGGTATGAAGGTGTGGACCCTGGTAGTTTTTTTTCTTTAAAAGATTTCCATAAGGTTTTTTATGAACATTATAAAGAAAAATTTCCATCTTTATCATTAGCTAAAAATTGTTGTGATCAGTCTCACGATCTCATACAATACCTTGTAAACATTGATGAATATTTGGGAAATTGGCATCCTGAGGATCTATTAGAGGAAATTCATGCATTTCATACTCAAGTTAACTATCATAACAACCAAAAGGAGTTGGTTGAATATGAAATCAATCAGGAAATAAATGAAGATCCACAAGATCTCTCTAAAGGTACAAGTGATGATTCATCATCTCTTCTATGTGAGGCTCAACAGGACCTTCAGCCTTATGACCAGCCTTCACAAGAGAAAGAGGGAAACTGGTTTTTTGTCCAAATAAAGCAAGAAATGCCTCCTCTTTTAAATGAAGAAGAAATCAATCAGATCTTAAACATACAGCTAGCCTCCAAATTTCTATTGAAAGAAGATATTTATGTTTGTTCTACTACTGACCTATCCATTGAAACATTTCTTCAAGCAAAAACTATAAAATAGATTGATATTAATGTTATGTTGCCTCCTCTAGAAGACCTATTTCCAGATGATTCTCCTAATGAAGAACTTCAGACAAAACTCAACCCACTCAATCATAGCATATCAGGTGTGCTAGAGAACAACATAGCAGTACATTATGAGGCTGCCAAGTCAGATGATCATGAGGAAGATGTGGGGTGTCTTTCCCAAAAGCATCCCAAGCACAACCAAATGGAACAAGAATTTGTCCTGGATGAAGCCCATGGTTTAAATCCTCATAGCCAGATATTACTCAGAGATTCTTTTGTTGGTTTCTTAAAGACATTTGAAAAGGGAGTAAAATATTCCAGGAGCAGTTTGATGCAGGGTTTAAAGGAAAATTTAAGCACTACTGGTCAAAAACAAGTAAGATGGGAGTCGTCTTTTTGTTTTTTTAGCATACCTAAAGGGCTGAATGAAAATCAATCATGTAGTCACTTACTTGATTGGCTGTATTGGAAAAGAGAGTTCACCTAATGTAGATATCATATACAAGTTAGATTAGGATAGATAGGTGTGCAAATAAGCTCAACACTATGAGCATCTATTTAGTTTTAGATTGTTTAAACCAAAAATAGAGAAAAAGAACAAAACGATGGCAGATAAACGAAAATGTAAAGCCCCATACCAAAATATAATATGTCTGAAAGTTTGCAAGTTCAAATGCCACTACTTTTGAGGAAGAAAATTATTCTCCTGTCATACAGCCTAACCATGATTGAACATGTTTTAAATTTCAGCTGATAAGTTAGAAAATGAAGATTTTCCAAACCATTTAAACTTGGCTCATCAATAGACTAGGTTAGGAAAAGATGTTGGTTCCCAAAGTTCAAATCTGAACCAAAGAGAAAAGAGAGGGATGAATGAAAAACTCCAAATCATAGCCCTCAGTTTTCAGTTTTAATTTTTTGCAAAATAATCTGTGTGCAACTTGTCCGAAATTCCACAACTCATGACAAACCAAATTTCTCAGCCTTGATTTGGTCATGTTTTAAATTTCATGTTAGTAGATTAGAGAATGAAGATATGTCAAATTGTTTAACCTTGACAGATAAGTAGATTAGGTATAGAATAAAAGAGCTCATCAGCCTAATCTGAGCCTTTGGATGTTATAGGGGTAGAGGTAGATATTTTTTATGTTTCCAAAATAAAATTGATGTCAAAGGTTTGCCAGTCCAAGTGCACCCAAATGAATAACAAACTTTAGGAAAATTATGATGGGTAGTTAGATTTTATATGGAAGCAAACATGTTTTTTCAGATGTTAAAATATCATAGCTTCCAAAGAGCAACAGCGAGATCAGCATTGCAAAATGAAGAAAATCAGTGACCATGTAAGGCACCTCATCTGCCAAAACAGAGATCTGAGATCCGAGGTTCTTGACACCTCCTAAAAGGAGCTGCCCTCCCTAAGTGGAGCCACTGTTATTCATCAGTATTTTTCACTATTTGTAGATGACTATAGGATGGTTCTAGTTTTCTGAAAACAACATCCCTTGAATATTGTGAGTTTCAGAAATCTCACTGCCTTCATTATCCTTATAATAATTTTTTCACTTTTCCTCAGTTGGTCTTCCCAAAGCCACCTTGTTTCTCCTAAAAGGCTCATCATAGGCTTATACCTCTCATTTTCACCCGCCTTCCCTGCCTGTGACCTCATTGATCCATTTTTCCCCTATCAATAGACTCCATCCTCCATTTAGGGTTTCCTAGTGATGACTCATTTCAATGTCCCTTTGGGCACAATAAGCTATAACAATATTATGTTTTCACCTAAAGATCTCCAAGTCAAATTTTAGTCAAGATCAGGTTAAAGGACCTCCCACTAGGTCATTAGGGTTGTTACATGTTTTGAGGTCATCATTGGATGTTTCAAGAATTGCTTTTCCTTTGCTAGAATCTGGCTCAAATGTAATAGAATGTCAAGACATAGTTATTCAAGAAGGACCTAAAATATTTCCAAAGAAGATTACCTCATCAGTTCAAAGTCTGCAAATGAGAAAAATGGACAAAGTTTGGCACTTCTACAGGAGTGTTGAAAGTTGTGTCAGCAGAAGGTGTTGATGAGGTAGACTATCTACCCCTGAATTAAAACCACTTACAGCAAGGAAAAGAGGAAACACTTGTTTTCATAGATAACTAGGGTTTTTGAGCTTAATGGTATAGAAGAGTTCCAAACAGTGATCAATTGCATAACTGACCTGGAGGAGAAACAGAGGTTTTGAAAGTGCCGATATTGTGTAAACATCCTAAGGTTGTCAAAATTGAATGCCTATGCCTCAAGGAGCAAAAGGGGAAATCCAATTTAATGTTTCAGTCACCTGCAAGAAAAAAGTCAGAAAACATTAGTGAGAAAGTGAAAAGGGCTTAAAACATTAGGAAAGTGGGTTTGCAAAGTTAAATCTAATCTCCAAGCCTATAAAGGGTCATTTTGTATTTCAAACAAATCACTGTTGCCTTGCAAAACCCTTAGAGCATTAAGGAGTGAATAATTTGGGAGTCTCCAAGCCAAAATTGGGCAAAGTCTTCTGGCACTGCGCGCTCAGACTAGCGTTGCGCCCCTGGAAACCGGTGTTGCGCATTTGACAGTTTCTCCCCGTGTATTTTACACTAGCGATGTGTGCCTAGAAGTGAGTGTTGCGCACTGGGGAAGGCACTGTGCCCTTACTCGATAGGTCCGGTGAAGAAAAACTCGAATGTTGTGCCTAGGATTGAGCGGTGCGCGTTAGGATTGAGAACTGCGCCCTTAGCTAGGCATTGCACCCTTGGTCAGGAGGGATTCCTAAGCAAATTAGCCACTCAAACCACTTCAAAACCCTGTCAAGTTTCCTCAAATTCTTGTAAAGCTCTAGGATGAGGTAAGTACATGTTGTGCACCTACTTTCAAGCAATTTTGGTGTTTTCTAAATCAATGAAATGGAACCCTAAGTTTCAACCTTGAAAACACTATTTACCATCATTTCATCTGCTTGTAAAGACAATCAGTGTTAGACAGAGGGATTACACTATTTAAATGTTGTTAATTCACCTAAGCTATCCCTACACCCATTCCATTCATTCAATCATTCCCTCCACTTGCAAAGGCTAACATTCCATTTCCATCCTTCATCTCAATTTGACATCAGCCCAAAGTGTTGCAAAACAGAGTTTAAACATATCAAAAAAGGGTTTTCATTGAGTTGTGTGCCCCTCACTCATTTTCATACACCTATACCCTCACTCACTCATCTCATTCAGTTGCAGAGCTGCCTTTTTCATCACCATCACTTCATCTCATTTCCATTTATAGCCCTAGGGTTTCTCAAGGCAGGGTTTACATTGTCAGAAGACAGTGGTAGTGGAGGAGAAGCTCAAATGCCAAGGAGGCATGAGCACAAAGGTGGAAAGATCAACAGATTTGAAACCCCCAACACAAGGGAGCTAATGGAATCTCCCCTTACTGTTTCATGTTTCAAGCATGTAGGATGCTTTGATTTTTGTGAAAGGGTGCAGCAAGTGCAAAATCACCATGAGCTAACTAGGTTATTCATCATTAACTTTCATGACAAACAAGTTAACCTTGTAGGGGTCATTTTTGAGTTATCTACTAATGTTATTGCCAATGCCACAGGCATACCTAGTGTAAGGGAGAAATGGTTCAAGCAGGCCAATCTAGACATGAGCTACTTTGAACCCTACCTAAATCCTAGATACAAAGACCACAGCAAATCCATCTTTCCTTTCTCACAATTGCTAGATAGATATGCACTTATGATGAGGATCATTATGAAGTATTTTACATGTGCGGGAAGGTTCTCCCAGCTTTACTCATATCACATTAGGCTGCTTATGCACTTTACTAGAGTGAGAATACTGCACATACCCTATTACCTCTACAGAAGCATTGATAAAATGTCTTATATTGTACAAAAGATATACTATCCTCAGCAGATGCAAAGCCTCTTTCATCACTCTCTTATAAAAATGGTTGTTATGCATCAATTGCAGCAGAAGGGCATTCCATGGGAGACCTTCATTTCCAATGAGGTGTTCACCAATCCAAAAGGCCAACATCAGCAAGATGTCCCTTCATCTTCTCATCCTCTTATTCCTCCTTCACCATCACACCCCACTACACATCAATCACCATCTACTCACATTCCTTCACCTCAAGATAATCCTCCTTCATCAACTTCTCACAATCCCTCACCACCATCTCATGGTACTAGTGCATCAAAAAGTGAAGAAGGCAATGAGGCAGAAAGCAATGAGGAAGAAAAAAATGAGGAAAATGTCAGTGAGGCAGATACCAATGAGGAAGAAATCAGTAAGGAAGATGGAAATGAGGAGACAAACAATGAGAAATCAATTAGTGAAGAAAAGAGCAGTGAGGGAAGTGAGGCACATATCAGTGAATATGATGGCAATGAGGCAGAAATCAGTGAGGACGGTTGGAAGTGGGTCAAAGAGCCATGAAAGTAGTGATGGTACCAATGATAATGACAATGATGATGGCAACCATGATGGAAGTGATATAGATGGCACTGAGATGGTTAAAACTTAACCTTTTCCTTTGACCTACCAGAGGGGAAATAGGCATGTGTTTGTTTCCTTTAAGAGGCAAGGGGCCATGCCTTCTACATCAACCAATCAGCTTGAAAAAGGTAATGAAAATTCCATTAATGAAGAAGAATAAGACAAGCATGAAACTGAACAAGAGTTTCAATTTATTCACCTTCACAGTGATGATGAAAGTGAGAAAAGGATCACTAACATGCTGCTTAAAAGCAAAGATGCTTAGATTAAGGACCTGCGAACCAATCTAGGTAGGGCTAAGAATGTAATCCACTATTTTGAGGTATAAAACAAGCAGTTGGAGGCACATAAGGCTATCCATGAGATCAGAGCTATCAGAGTTCAGAAAGAGGCTAGAAAATCCAAGGCAAAGCTATATGAGGTCTTGGGCATTCATGATGACACTGAAGAAGAGGAAGAACAGCTTCCTAGGAGGAGGCCAAGGACAATTGGCTTGAAAAAGGCTCTAGCCAAGGAAAAAGAGCAGGAGACAGCCTTGGCAAAGCAGCTCACTCCAAGTGAGTTGTTTGCCATGGAAATAGACTATGATAGGGAATCTTGGTTAGAGAGGGAAAATGTGTATTTGGAGGATCATCTAGAGAAGACCAAGTGAGACCTAGACATGCAAAAGAAGATGGCAAGGCATTATGCCTTAAGAAACAAGATTACAAGGGCCAAGCTCAAAAGAGCCCTTACAAAGATTCAATCCTTATACGA
This sequence comes from Pinus albicaulis, assembly GCA_034641835.2. Classification (NCBI taxonomy): domain Eukaryota; kingdom Viridiplantae; phylum Streptophyta; class Pinopsida; order Pinales; family Pinaceae; genus Pinus; species Pinus albicaulis. Next base: position 254,098,433 of record CM076569.1, read on the forward strand.
GGCAAAGGACAAAGAAAAACTTGACATTCTTGGTGATGAATCCCTACAAGAATCCTAGACATGATCAGCAAGACAAATCCAAATTTTGGCACATTTTTGAAGATTTTTAAATTTTCATTGTTTTGGAGGGCCAAGCGTGCAGCGCCACTGGTGTTGCGCTCTTTTTTGGGGCACCCATTGGAGGAAAAATTTGCAGATAAAAGAAAAGGTAAAGCCCCATACCAAAAAATAATATGTCTGAAAGTGTGCAAGTCCAAATGCCACTACTTTTTAGGAAGAAAAGTATTGTTCAGTCATACAGCCTAACCATGATTGAACATGTTTTAAATTTCTCTTGATAAGTTAGAAAATGAAGATTTTCCAAACCATTTAAACTTAGCTCATGAGTAGACTAGGTTAGGAAAATATGTTGGTTCCCAAAGTTCAAATTTGAACCAAAGAGAAAAGAGAGGGATGAATGACAAAATCCAAATCACAGCCCTCAGTTTTCAGTTTTACATTTTGAAAAATAATTTCTGTGCGGCTTGTCTGAAATTCCACAGCTCATGACAAACCAAACTGCTCAACCTTGATTTGGTCATGTTTTAAATTTCATGTTTGTAGATTAGAGAATGAAGGTTTGTCAAACTGTTTAACCTTGACAGATAAGTAGATTACGTACAGAATAAAAGAGCTCATTAGCCTAATCTGAGCCTTTGGATGTTATAAGGGTAGAGGTAGTTATTTTTTATGCTTTCAAAAGAAAAATGATGTCAATGGTTTTCCAGTCCAAGTGCACCCAAATGAAGAAAAAATGTTAGGAAAAGTATGATGAGTAGGTAGATTTTATATGGAAGCAAACATGTTTTTTCAGATGTTAAAATATCATAGCTTCCAAGGAGCAGCAGCGAGATCAGCATTGCAAAATGAAGAAAATCAGTGAGCATGTAAGGCACATCATCTGCAAAATCAGAGATCTAAGATCTGAGGTTCTTGACACCTCCTGAAAGGAGCTGCCCTCCCCAAGTGGAGCCACTGTTATTCATCAGTATTTTTCACTCTTTGTAGATGACTATAGGATGGTTCTAGTTTTCTGAAAACAACATTCCTTGAATATTGTGAGTTTTGATGTCAAAGGACCCTCCCACTAGGTCATTAGGGTTGTTACATGTTTTGATGTCATCATTGGATGTTTCAGGCACTGCTTTTCCTTCGCTAGAATTTGGCTCAGATGTAATAGAATGTCAAGACATGGTTATTCAAGAAGGACCTAAAATATTTCCAAAGAAAATTACCTCATTAGTTCAAAGTCTGCAAATGAGAAAAATGGACAAAGTTTGGCACTTCTGCAGGAGTGTTGAAATTTGTTTCAGTAGAAGGTGCTAATGAGGTAGACTATCTACCCCAATGAAAACCACTTACAGCAAGGAAAAGAGGAAACACTTGTTCTTATAGATAACTAGTGTTTTTGAGCTTAATGGTCCAGTAGAGTGCCAAACAATGATCAATTTCAAAACTGACCTAGAGGAGACACACAAAACCTAACATGAAGAAATTCTATCAGATACTATTGATGAGATAGGGAAAAAGGTGAGGTGAACTGGACAGAAATGAATGAAATTGAAAGGGCTATAGAGGACTTAGAAGACAACACTGATGATTGTCTTAAAGCATTCCAGATACCTATGGTTTTAAGAAAATAGCCATAGAAGGTGAAATGATGAGTTGAATTCCATGGTACAAGCAGAAGAGGGTTGTGAAGGTGCTCCTATGAGAAATCCTCCCAAAGGTGTTTAATGAGCTTTCCATGTATAAATGAGAAAAATTTGATGTTTAGCTCCAAGGTGGAAGCAAAGGAGGATTTTTAGGTTGCTACTGTGTCAAACTAAACATGTCAAAGTCTCTAGGATCAAAAGGAAAAACAAATTTCATAACTCCAGAAAACTGCTAGCCAGGGTGAAAAGATAAGTTCAGTATTGTAATGGAAGCCACAGAGGTTTTGAATGTGCTACTATTGTGTAAACATCCTAAGGTTGTCAAAAGTGAATGCCTATGCCTCAAGGAGCAAAAGGGAAAAGCCAAGTTAATGTTTCAGTCACCTACAAGCAAAAAGTCAAAAAACATTAGTGAGAAAGTGAAAAGGACTTAAAACATTAGGAAAGTGGGTTTGCAAAGTTAAATCTAATTCCCAAGCCTATAAAAGGTCATTTTTTATTTCAAACAAATCATTTTTTCCTTGCAAAACCCTCATAGCATTCAAGAGTGAAGAATTTGGGAGTCTCCAAGCCAAATTTGGGCAGAGTCCCTGGAAACTAGCGTTGCGCATTTGAAATTTTCTCCCCGTGTATTTTACACTGGCACTGCATGCCTGTAAGTGAGTGTTGCACGCTGGGGAAGGTGTTGCGCCCTTACCCGACAGTCCTGGTGAAGAAAAACTTAAGCGTTGTGCGCCTGGGATTGAGCATTGCGCCCTAAACTAGGTACTATGACCTTGGCCAGGAGGGCTTCCTAAGAAAATTAGCCACTCAAATCACTTCAAAACCCTATCAATTTTCCTCCAAAGTCTTCTAAAGATCTGAGATGATGTAAGTACATGTTTTTCACCTACCTTCAAGCAATTTTTGTGTTTTCTAAATTAATGAAATGGAACCCAAAGTTTCAGTTTTGAAAACACTATTTACCATCATTTCATCTACTTGTAAATACAATCAGTGATAGACCGAGGGATTAAATTGTTTAAAGGTTTTTCATTCACCTAAGATATCCCTACACCCATTCCATTCATTCAATCAGTCCCTCCACTTGCAAAGGCTGACATTCCATTTCCATCCTTCATCTCAATTTGACATCAGCCCAAAGTGTTTCAAAAAAGAGTTTAAACATATCAGCAGAGGGTTGTCATTGAGTTGTTAGCCCCTCACTCATTCTCATACACCTATACCCTCACTCACTCATCTCATTCACTTATAGAGCTACCTTTTTCATCACCATCCCTTCATCTCATTTCCATTTACAGCCCTAGGGTTTCTCAAGGCAAGGTTTACAATGTTAGAAAACAGTGGTAGTGGAGGAGAGGCTCAAATTCCAAGGAGGCATGAGCACAAAGGTGGAAAGATCAACATATTTGAACCCCCCAACACAAGCAAGCTAATGGCATCTCCCCTTATTGTTTCATGTTTCAAGCATGTAGGATGGTTTGATTTTTGTGAAAGGGTGCAGCAGGTGCAAAATCACCCTAAGCTAACTAGGCTATTCATCATTAACTTGCATGACAAACAAGTTAACCTTGCAGGGGTCACTTTTGAGTTATCTACAGATGCTATTGCCAAAGCCACAGGCATACCTAGTGTAGGGAAGAAATGGTTCAAGCAGGATAATCTGGACATGAGCTACTTTGAACCCTACCTAAAGCCTAGATACAAAGACCACAGCAAATCTATCTTTCCTTTCTCACATTTGTTGGATAGATATGCACCTATGATGAGGATCATTATGAATTATTTTACATGTGAGGGAAGGTTCTCCCGGCTTTAATCCTATCACATTAGGCTGCTTATGCACTTTACTAGAGTGAGGATGTTGCACATACCCTATTACCTCTATAGAAGCATTGATAAGATGTCCTATATTGTAAAAAAGAGTTATTATCCTCAGCAGATGCAAAGCCTCCTTCATCACTCTCTTATAAAAATGGTTGTTATGCATCAATTGCAGCAGAAGGGCATTCCATGGGAGACCTTCATTGCCAATGAGGTGTTCACCAATCCACAAGGCCAACAGTAGCAAGATGTCCCTTCATCTTCTCATCCTCCTATTCCTCCTTCACCATCACATCCCACTACACATCCATCACCATCTACTCACATTCCTTCACCTCAAGATAATCCTCCTTCATCACCTTCTCACAATCCTTCACCATCATCTCATGGTACTAGTGCATCAAAAAGTGAAGAAGGCAATGAGGCAGAAAGCAATGAGAAGGAAAACAGTGAGGCAAATGTGAGTGAGGCAGATGCCAATGAGGAAGAAAGCAATAAGCGAGATGGAAATGAGGAGTCAAAAAATGAGAAATCAATTAGTGAAGAAAAGAGCAGTGAGGGCAGTGAGGCACATATCACTGAAGATGATGGAAATGAGGCAGAAAGCAGTGAGAATGATGGCAATGGGTCAAAGAACCATGAAAGCAGTGATGGTACCAATGATAATGACAGTGATGATGGAAGTCATGATGGTAGTGATACAGATGGCACTGAGATGGTGAAAATTGAACCTTTTCCTTTGACCTACCAAAGGGGAAATAGGCATGTGTTTGTTTCCCTTAAGAGGCAAGGGGCCATGCCTTCTACATCAACCAAGCAACTTGAAAAAGGTAAGGAAAAGGTCATTAATGAAGAAGAAGAATACGAGTATGCAATTGAACAAGAGTTTCAACTTATTCACCTTGACAGTGATGATGAAAATGAGCAAAGGGTCACTAACATGCTGCTTAAAAGCAAAGATGCTCAGATTAAGGACCTGCAAACCAATCTAGGTAGGGCTAAGAATGTAATCCACTATTTTGAGGTAGAAAACAAGCAGCTGAAGGCACAGAAGGCTATCTATGGGATCAGAGCTATCAAAGCTCAAAAAGAGGCTATAAAATCCAAGGCAAATCTAGATGAGGTCTTGAGCACTCATGATGACACGGAAGAAGAGGAAGAACAACTTCCTAGGAGGAGGCCAAGGAAAATTAGCTTGAAAAAGGCTCTAGCCAAGGAAAAAGAGCAAGAGACAGCCTTGGCAGAGCAGCTCACTCCAAGTGAGCTGCTTGCCATGGAAATAGACTATGATAGGGAATCTTGGTTAGAGAGGTAAAATGTGTATTTGGAGGATCAACTAGAGAAGACCAAGAGAGACCTAGACATGCAAAAGAAGATGGCAAGGCATTATGCCTTAAGAAACAAGATTGCAAGGGCCAAGCTCAAAAGAGCCCCTGCAAAGATTAAATCCTTAAAGGAGGCAAAGGAAAGAGAAAAACTTGAAATTCTTGCTGATGCATCCCTATAAGCATCCCAGACATGATTAGCAAGACAAATCCAAATTTTGGCACATTTTTTAATATTTTGAAATTTTGATTGTTTTGGAGGACCATGCGTGCAGCGCCACTGGCACTGCACTCTTTTTTCAGGCACCCAATGGAGGAAAATTTTGCATTTTTGTGTTCATCAGGTCAAGGACATCACCCTCACAAAGTTTGAGCTCATTCGAAGCAAAAGTAGTCCTCCAAAAGTGCAAAAAACAAGCAAAACATCAACTTTTTGCCCTATTTTCAAAACTAGCGCTGCACCCTAAGAAGTCTTGGGAGATTAGATTTTTGAGGAATTAAATGGATACCAATTGAAAACTAAAGGTATATTTGGAAATTAGACAGGACAGGCTTTCCAATGAGCTATCATGGAGCTCATTTGGACACCGGGAAGACCTCCAAATCTCAGCTGCAAAAAGACCAATTTTTCCAGATTTGGCGTTGTGCCCTTGGCCTGGTGATGCGCCCTTGAACCTCAGTGCTTTTCCCTTGCCAAAAATTCAAAAAAAAAAACTTGGAGATATTTTGAAAGTTATTAAGAAGCCTCAAAGTCAGTTTTTTGCCAAAATTAGTTGAGTTATTTCTAAGAGAAATTTTTGCATTTATTGAGTTAGGATATTTATGCCTTGAGCCTTACATGGTCTCATAGGACAAAAATGGAATTTAAGATGTAATTAATGAAATTTTTCAACCCTAGCTAGGGTTTTGACCCTCCTTTTCAAGTTAAATACTTCATGGCGGCCTCATTGTATTTGTTGGTTGATTGTTAAACTCAATATCATAGACTTGGAGTTGAGGATAAATTGGCTTTGGCGTTTTGTGAATGCTTTGATTTGAATGGAAATGGAGAAAGCACATTTGCAAGATTTATGAGCATGGTTAATGGTGATGTCTTTCTCATTTAGTTCTTGCCTTCTTATGTTTCCATTATTGTTTCATCTTTCTCTTGCATTAGAACAGAAATTTTAGGCTAAGATATGTTGTTAGAGGTGTTATCACTTTAAAAAAAAAAAAAAAAAAATCAAACATGGCATGTCAACTCTGTTTTGATCATGATCTAAATAGTTTTGAAAGTAATTTTAGCATGGTTAAGCGTATGTCATAGTTTTATAGGTTTAGTGTTCACCATCAAAATTCAAAAAAGGTCTTTTTAGGTCCATCCATAGTTAAAAAGTTCACATTTTTATTTAAGGGTCATCTAAGTAAGTTTTAGGTCAATTTGTTGCAATTAGCCACAAATCCACAGTTTCGTAGTGTCATTAGTTCAAAAAGTGAGTTTTACGCTACGAAAGCGCTGCTACTTTCGTAGCGCAAAGTGCAAAAATTACACTATGAGAGCTACGAAAGCGCTGTTTCTTAGCTTTCGTGTCAAATAATTCGGGATTTGTTAGTTTCAGTTAGGGAATGACATGATAGGGGTATGGTGAATCAGTTAGTTACCAGATTCGATGTACTTACCTGTCCTTCAGTCATCATAGTCATGATAGGATATCAATTAAACATTATTTGGTCATGAGTTGACATCTCTAATTTGAATTTGTTTTGCCTAATTGAGTCATCTCTATTTCATTTACCTTCACATATGTTCTCCAAGCTCTGAAGCAGTAAGGATAAGCTTGCGGTTGTTCTTTGAAATACAACTCACACCATTATCAAGCGAGGTTGTTCACCATTATCAAACGAGGTTGTTCATCATATCAAGCGAGGTTGTTCACCATTATCAAACGAGGTTGTTCATCATATCAAGCGAGGTTGTTCATGAAATCAAGAGAGGTTGTTTTACAGGTTTCAGAGAAGCTAACAATTTTTCTTTACAAGAAACATGGCAGAGGAGAAGAAGGTCCACAGAGGGGGACATTATCTAAGATATGAGCCTGAAAATGTAAATGCTGTTATGGAGGATAAAATGGTAATGGAGGCTTTTAGCAAAGCTGGTTGTCTCAAATTTTGTGAAAAGCTGCAGGGTTGCCACACTCAGGTGTCCAAAGAGTTTGCTCTACATTTCAGTGGAACCACTACCAAAGTTGGAATGATAAATATGCTAGTGACACCTGAGATCATAGTTGTTGTGATAGAGATACAAAGGGGACAACAATCTCGGTTTAAATTTTTTAGGTTTGACATGGATCCATGCAAGGAGTTAATGAAACCTAAATTTGTAGACATGGACTTGAACAATGCAATACCCAGGAGCTGTATTGAGGATAACTATGCAAAGCTGTTATTCAACATCCAAAGATATTTCATATGTGAAGGCACGTACCATAAAGTCTACACTTATCATTTTAAATTGTTGTTGCATTTCACAGGAATGATATTATTAGATTTACCATTTTACTTGCATAGAATCCTTGCCAAAATGGCAGACAAAGTCCAAGCTAAATCTGATGGCTATGAAACATCTTTGTTTCATCACAGTTTGATTATGCTACTGGTTTTAAATGAGCTTTAGAAAATAAATAGAGATTGGTCCTCCTTTTTATTTATGAGTGTATTTGAAATGGAAGCCCTAACCCCAGTTAGGCACCCTAAGATCAAGGGAAATCCTTCACCACCAGTAGTTGAATCCAGTCAGCCAGTGGTTACCAAAGCAAAGATGCTTGTGAAGTTGAAACCAAGGAAACAGGTTGAAGATATAACTGAGAAAGCCTCAGTGCTTGTTGCAAAACCCCATCACCTGCAAAACAGAAAATAAAAAGGGTCAAAGAAACAAAACAAAAACAGCTGGCCAGTAAGCAGGAGAGCGACAGAAAGACAAGAAGTCAAGTATCAGCATCAAAGGGAAAAGCAGGCGTTTCAGTCACAGAGGACAGCCCAATGATGAAAGGAAATTTGGATGATAGACTGCATGCAATTGATAAAGAAGAATCACCCATTGTGCAGGCAGATTTCATTGAAGTTAAGGAACCCAAACAAAGAAAATGAAATCAGCAAAGAAATTGGAATTTGAAGGTGAGAATGCAGCTTTTGTTTTTCAAGCTAGGAAACCTTTAACCAGGCATGAAAAGATACTCCAAGAAGGCAATAAAGATATCCAAGTAACCATTGAATCAGCCAAAGTCCCTGAAGAGGTGGTTGATCTCTCATCACATATAGTGGAGCATGCGGCCAGCAAGATTAATAAGGGAAAGGAACACATGTCAGAGTGTCAAATGCTAGAAGAAAGGTTGAAGCTAGAAAATCAAGAGATGGAAATTATGAGAAAGAGGGCAAGAAAACACAGCATTTAAAAGACAGAATTCAAGAGGATGAAAGTTGTTTGGGAAGGTCAAATAGTTGCTAGGTCAGAGATCCCAAGCAGTGCACAACAATTCTTTGCATGTATAGTTCTTGCCATTAAAGAAGCAAAATTTGTTAGAGTGATCAACAGCCATTTGAGAGCCAGTAATAGAAATTTAAGAGGCCAAGTGGAATATTTGGAGCTACAATTAAAACAGTCTCAAGATGAACTAAAAAGCAGAGGTACAAAATGACAAATTCAAAGCAAAATCAAAATGGAAAAATGAGGATTAAATTTTGTAAAGGTTATGTTTTTAGTTCATATAGCTGATGTTTTTGATGAGGCAAGTGATTTTCTAAATTTATAGCATCGTTTTGTTCCAAGTTTTGAAGAAAAATTGGAAAAAACTGCTTATGCAGCAATTTCGTAGCGTCTGTAGTGCAAAAAGGGTGAAATGCGCTATGAAACTGCTGTAGCAGCTTTTTCACCCTTTTCCTTATCAAATTTTGGAGGGAAAATCATGCATTTTGACTTGAAATTTCTAAGGAAGCTATTTCAAGTGATTATCAAACCAACCCTAGAGGAAAGGAAGATAAATTTTGAAGGAAAATGGGTAAAAATATTGTGTTACGAAAAGCGCTACGAAACTGTGATGTTTTCGTAGCGCAAATCTGTTTTCACTGTTTTGAGAAGTTCAAAGTGGTTTTACACAGTTGGAATGAAGGGATGACTTGGGAAATATTTCAATCATGTTCCTGACATCAATTAGCTTCGAAGTTATGGGTTAGAAGTGGTCAAAACATCTCAAGAAACTAAAAGAATCCTAAGCCTAAAAACAAGGGAGCAGTTTCCTAAATTGCAAGAGACCAACATCATCAACATCATGGTCATAATAGGTTGGAGCTCATCATCAGGATTTGACTTAATGGAAATATATGTGGAAAATGATGTAATTAAGTTTAGATAAAGTTATTTTGAGTGGAATCAAAAGAGTTCTAATTCTATTTGTAATAAGAATCTATATCAGTTTTACAGTTGTGTTTGTAATAAATACCATGTTTCATGGTTAGTGTAGGTGTCAAAGCATAGGAATTCGATGTATCTAGTTTTGGATAAGCTTATCTTATGATTTAAATGATCTATAAAATATCAAGGAGTAGAAATAGAAAGGGTTGGACATTTTTTAGCAAAAAGACTCTATTTTATGTAAGTGACTGTTTTCAGCCTAATACATAATTTCTACTTAGACAACTCAAGATTCATAAGGAGTTCTTGTGTGTTCTTGTTCTGATAACATCTTTTCAATATTATATTGCAGTGGTGTTTTCTTATGTTACTCAGAATTCATTAATGATGCTCTGACTTCCTTCATAAACAAATTGACTGTGTGTTTCACTGTACTACATGTTTATTCCTTGACTTGAACACTGATATGTCTTGACTTCCATGCTAGGTAGATTATTTTGGTTTTGTTGAAGCTATTATGACTCCATAAGCCCAATGTATACTTGCTAATGTGATTTACAGCTAGTTTATATCATTTATCTGTTTTTATCCCATATAGAGTTAGCCATCTACATATTTATCAAAAATCATAAACCCTTGAGAAAGCCCTCTCAGGTTGAGGAGGCTAAGCCTCAGCCAAATATTGGTTTGAAACAGTTACATGAGATTAGCTTGATTGGCAGCCTATCAGGTCTGATTTTGTGATAACATTTTGGTGCATCTACCGGGAGTCTGAAGATTATACTTTCCCAAGATTTTGAAGCTTAACTTCTAAAGGTAGCAGGAGCTCATAAAGCTTTTTGAGGCTGCATCTACCTTGGTGACTCCATTTAAAGTTTATATGTTCAAAGGTGGCTTCGAGAAGGAGATACATGAGGAGTAATCCTGACCCAGATCCACCTACCATCATGGACAATCCAAACACCATTTCAAGAGGCAGTCAAGACATCTCTAAAATATTAGGTAATCCATCTCATTCGAAATCCTTGTCCTCTGAAATATCAAGAAGTCCTGAAGACAAAAGAGTTGATGATAAAATTCATGAGGTTTTGTTTAGATATTAAAATGAAAAGGAGCTAATTGAAATTATATTAGACATACATAAGAGAGGAATTGACACCTCAGCTCTAGTAACACAAGATGACAAAGAGGAATTCTGGGAAGCTATCACTTCAGAGTTGTTGTTGGAAAGAGAGTCTCTAGACAAATTAAAGGAGCTTGATCCTTTAGAAGTATTGTTGAAAAGTAAAGCTAGTTTACCTCTTCCCAACTGGAGCTCAATTGTTAGTGGCCTACAAAGACCAAGCAGTCCTCCTCATAGCAGTTTATCATCTACTGTTTATGCCTTTCCTAAAATTACCATAGTACCTCTGACCATGGCTGGAAATACACCTGTTGCACCTGCTAGATACGCCCCTCTTGTCCTTCCTGTTGTCTTATATGACCTCCCTAGTAAATATGTTGCTATAATTAAAACATGGGGAAGTGATGAAGACATTGCAGCAGAGGATCGTGTAGATCAATTTAATGAATTTATAGATAGGGAGGAGGTTGATCATGAAGATGTTAAATTGAGATTGTTTGCTCAGAGTTTTATTGGTGAGGTTAGGAAATGGTAGAAAGCTCTTGCCCCAGGAAGTATTCATAATTGGAATGAATTTGAAGATGTTTTCCTAAGAAAATGGGGAAATAGAACTAATCCAGTACAAGCCCTTACTGAATATAGTACTTTGAAAAGAGCTGCTAATGAAACTGTCCAAAAAATTTCAAAAAGGTTTAATAAAGTGTTAGATTCTATTCCTCCTCATTTGAAACCACCAGAAGCTTTAGCTAAAATGAGGTATGTTGAAGCTTTTTACTATTATTTTTCCATATTGCTAAGAGAAAGAGAATATCCTACACTTGTTGAAATTAAAAATGATGCAGTGAAAGTGGAGGTTAGTTTGATAGCAGCTAAAAGGTCAAAAATGGGTAAGGGTAAGTTGAAAGAAGAAGAGAAACCTTCATCCTCTACCTCTCAAGACAAACTGGATTCAATGATGAAAACAATGGAAGAATTGATGGATAGATTAGCCCTTGGCAATACCTCTGCTCCTCCTGCACAACATGAACCTCAATTTACAAACCCTCAGTTCATGAGACCTCAGAATCAGCAAAGACCAAGGGATCAGAATAGAAATCAGCAGCCTAATCCTCCAGTGACACCTCTTTTTCAGCAGAATTTGGTTGATGAAGAAGATGACCCTGAAGTTCCTAAGGAGTCTATTCATTGTTTTGATGAAGAAATGTCAAGAATATTCTTGACTAAGGAAGAACATGATCAATCATATCAAACCAATCATGAAGAAGAAACATCAGACTATCTAAAGGGGTATCAACATGCTATTTTTGAGATGCAGAAACAATATAATCTCAGAAATAGGAATGTACGTATCATTGCAAACAAGACACAACCTAAGAAAGATGCACCTAAGGTTGCTGAGGGAAAGAAGGAAGCTCCTAGGGTCGTTGAAGGTAAGAAAAATGCATCAGTTGTCCCTCCTGCAAAAGAAACTAAAAAATATGTTTTTGTTTTTAATCTTGAGAGTGAAATTTATAAGATAAAAATATCAGTCCCTTTTGGTGAGATTCTCAAGGTAGATGAATATAGAAGCAATATTTTTAAAATGCTAAACTCACAACCAGGAACTGTTGATACCTTGAATGTATTAGAAGATCATCCGACCATATATTTGGGTCCAAGACTAGAAGATTAACAGAATGAGGAATTCCCTCCTTTTTATGTGAGCCTTAGCATTCACGACATGACATTGCACAATACTATGTTGGATTCAAGGGCCTCTCACAATCCTATGCCCAAAGTAATCATGGAAAGAATGGGGTTAGAAATAACTAGGCCATATAAAGATTTGTTTTCTTTTGATTAAAAAATAATTCAATGCATTGGTTTAATCAAGGATGTTGTTGTTGGTCTGATGCAATTTCCTGCTAAGACTGTAGTCATGGACATTGTAGTGGCAGACATTCCACCGAATTTCGGTATGCTGTTGTCAAGGTCATGGGCAGCAAAAATTAAAGGTACAATGCATATGGATCTTACTTATGCTACCATTCCAGTCTTTGGGGAACAAAGAAGATTGTATCAAGAGACAAGGATGGCCTACATGGTGAGTAGAAAAGATAAACCCCAAAACTTTCCAATTTGTGCTCTTCATACTGAACTTGGTTCTGCTGTTCTTTTCAATGAATTGACTAATGAAGCAGAAGAAGAAAGGAAAGCAGAAAATCAGAATTCTGAAATTCAACAGTCTGAAAATCAGCAAACAGAAGGTCAGCAAGTCAGCAATAAAGAGGTAGAAGGTTGGTGGTCATTTTATTTTGATGGATCAGCAGGTAGGGAAGGAGCAAGAGCAGGGATTTGGATTAGAAATCCAAGTGATGATAGTAAGTTCTTTTCCTATAAACTGAACTTTGATTGCACGAACAACATGGTTGAATATGAATCCTTGATTTTGGGTCTAGAAATGTTGAAAAGAGTGAATGCTCAAAACATTTCTGTTTTTGGATATTCAGAATTAGTCATAAAACAGATTAAGGGTGTTTATCAAACCAATTACATAAGGATGAAAGCATATAGTAATTTGGTTTTGGACATGTTAGAAAATTTTCAAGCTTATTCATTCATAGTCAAAACTAGAGAACAAAACTCCATTGCTAACTCTCTTGTTGTCACTACAAGTCTTTTCATTATTCCTATGCACTCCACAGAAAAGTACGAAGTAGAGGTCCGCCATAGGCCAGCCATCCTTGATAATATTACTCATTGGAATTTTTTTGAGGATGATCAACAGGTGAAAAATTTTATCGAGCTGAAAGAAGAGTTTGAAAATGTACAAGTAGATCAACAAAATATGTTGGCTGAATCCAAAGGGAATTCTGAAGTTTTGCAAATAAAGAATAATTCTATACCAAAGGGACTCATACCTCTAGAAAAAACTTTTCGATCACAATGATGTTTTTAAATCCCCTAAGATACAAGTTGATGATGAAGAAGTTGAGAGCTGTAACCTTGGTACTATAGCTATGCCCAAGATGATTAAACTTTCAAAAAAAATTTCAGCTGATATGAAGTTTAAGTATGTTGAAATGATGAAAAGATTCATAGATGTCTTTGCTTGGAACTATGCTGATTTGAAAGAATATGATCCCGCCATTATTCAACACACTATTCCCATAAAAGAAAATGAAAGACCTTTCAAGCAGAAGTTAAGGAGGATCAACCCACTCCTCATGCCTTTGATTGATAAGGAGGTTAAAAATCTCTTTGATGCTAAAATCATAGTCCCAATTAGATTTTCAAATTGGCTTACAAATTTGGTTCCGGTTAGGAAGAAGAGTGGAGAAATCATAATATGCATTGACTTCAGAAATTTGAATAAAACTTCCCCGAAAGGTAATTATCCTCTCCCAAAGATGGATCAAATTTTTCAAACTATTGTGGGTTCTCAGAGAATGTTTATTCTTGATGGTTTTTCAGGTTATAATAAGATCCTTGTGCATCCTGATGATCAAGAAAAAACATCCTTTACTACACCATGGGGTACTTTTATGTACGCCAAGATGCCATTTGGTCTCATGAATGCAGGAGCTACCTTTCAAAGAGCAATGGACATTTCATTTTTTGAAGAGAAGGACAAGATGGTGGTTGTGTATCTTAATGACATAACAATCTTCTCAAGGAAAGAAGAAGATCACTTGAAACACTTGGAAATAATTCTGCTGAAATGTAGAAGGTTTGACATCTCTCTAAATCCCACCAAAAGTATTTTTTCTTTAACTTAAGGTAAATTAATTGGGCATATGATTTCTAAATATGGGATTAAGATTGATCCAAGCAGGGTCAATGCAATTCAGAAGGTGGAGTTGCCAAGAAGTAGGAAGGAGATTCAATCTTTTCTTGGAAAGGTAAATTTTGTAAGGCGATTTATTCCTAATTTTGTGGAGATTGTAAAGGACATAACAAGGATGCTAAAAAAGGGAGTTGATATTAAGTGGACAACAGAGGCAATAAAATCATTTGAAGAGATCAAAAGAGCACTCACATAAGCACCAGTATTGATCAGTCCAGATTTCTCAAAGGAATTTCTGGTTTTTTACCTTTGCATCAGAGAATATTATCGCTGGAGTTCTGCTACAAGAAGGACAACAAGGTATTGAGTAACCGATTTCTTTCTTTAGTAGGACATTAGCCAATTCTGAGCTGAAGTATAATATCTTATAAAAGAAAGCCTATGCCCTGGTGAAGGCTATCAAAGATTTCAAAATTTATATTCTGCATTCTCATATTGTGGCTTTTGTTCCTAATATTGTTATGTGAGAAATCCTCACTCAAGCCGACCCTGATGGTAAGAGGGGGAAATGGATTGCCGAGTTGTTAGAATATGATATAGAGATTAAACCAACAAAATTGGTCAAAGGGAAAGGCTTGGAAAAGCTTATGGCACAGTCAAACTTTGACTGTCTTGATATAAATTGGATTGCAGAAATATCAGAAATATCAGATGATGAGGAGGAACTAGTTCCTATTGAAGAAAAATATATCATTTCAGATTGGTAGAAGGAAGTTGTTTTTGTCCTACAGCACCATAAAGCACCTACTAATTTAACAAATTCCAAAGCAAGGTTTGTTAAGCTGAAATCTTTGAGATACTTTGTATTTGACAGAAATCTGTTTTGGAAGGATACTGGCGGAATTTTGTTGAATTGCTTGCTGGAAGAGGAGGTTGATAAAGTGATTGAGGAATTTCACAAAGGGGATTGTGAAGGTCACCATTATTGGAAGGCGACAGTGAACAAAATTTTGAGAGCAGGGTATTATTGGCCTACAATGTTTAAGGATGTCTACAAGAGGGTTGTTGCTTGTCATGAATGCCAGATTTTCAAGGGTAAGAAGAAACTTGTACCCTTACCTTTGATGCATATCTATGTAGAAGCACCATTCCAGCAGTGGGGACTAGATTTTATTGGGAAGATTCATCCATCAGCTTCAGGTCAGCATTGTTGGATTCTTACAGAGACTGATTACTTCACCAAATGGATTAAAGCAATCCCAACTAGGCAAGCAAATGATTATGTCATTATTTCTTTCTTAGAAAATAATATCTTGGCTAGGTTTGGTTTCCCACTGAAGATTATAACTAATAATGCACAGGAATTCAAGTCTAAGAAGCTAATCAATTTCTGTCATCAATATCATATTAATCTTGAACATTCTACTGCATACTATCCGCAAGGAAATGGCCTTGCCGAGTCTTCTAACAAGAGCATTGTAAGGATTATTAAAAAGGTGTTGCAGGAGAATAACAAGGCTTGGCATTTGAAGCTTAAGTATGCCTTATGGGCTGACAGGATATGCACAAAGAGGTCAATCGAAAATTCGCCATATGAATTGGTATATGGAGCTGAGGCTATTTTTCCTACATCACTAGGGGTACCGATTATGAAGCTGATTCAAGGGCTGGAAGAGGAACCAAATGCAATCCAGAGGAGAATTAATTAGCTGATAGCTTTGCAAGAGAAAAGGAATGAAGTTTATGACAGCAATCAGCAATCTCAAAACAGAATCAAGAGGACATTTGATAAGAAGATTAAGCAAGAAAGTTTTCAAATTCAAGATGAAGTGCTGAAATGGGAGGCCAAAATTGAAGAGAAAGGCAAACATGGTAAGTTTGAGAACTTATGGAAAGGTCCTTTCAAGATAACTTATTTTCATGGAAACAATACTTACATACTGCAGGAGATAGATGGAAAACCATATGCTGGAGGACCTGTCCATGGCAGGTTTTTGAAGCATTATTCTTCCTAAAATCTGATGGATTGTTCATGTCATTGTATATATTCCATTTTACAAGTTTTTCTGCTAATAATGACAATCAAAATCAGAAAGCTTGAACCTGAGGTGAAGGCCATTAGAGCTTGAGGAGGAAGCTTGGAAATTTCAAAGTTTTTATTGTTTTGGTCAAGAAAATGGATAGCAGCATTGGAACTACCGGTTCTTAGTATACCACAGGGGCACACTATCCCAAGTGGAGCCACTGTTATCACTAAAAAAAAAGTGAATTTTGCGCTATGAAAGTGCTGCTACTTTCATAGCACAAAGTGCAAAAATTACACTGTGAGCGCTACAAAAGCGCGGTTTCTTAGCTTTCGTGTCAAATAAGCTGGGATTTGTCAGTTTAATTTTGGGAATGACATGATAGGGGTATGGTGAGTCAGTTAGTTTCCAGATTCGATGTACTTACCTATCCTTTAGTCATCATAGTCATGATAGGATATCAATTAAATATCGTTCGATCATGAGGTGACATCTCTAATTCGAATTTTTTTTGCCTAATTGAGTCATCTATGTTTCATTTACCTTCACATATGTTCTCCAAGCTCTGAAGAAATAAGGATAAGCTTGTGGTTGTTCTTTCAAAGACAAATCACACCATTATCAAGCGAGGTTTTTCAAAATTATCAATCGAGGTTGTTCATCATATCAAGCGAGGTTGTTCATCAAATCAAGAGAGGTTGTTTCACAGGTTTTCGAGAAGCTAACAAGTTTTCTTTACAAGAAACATGGCAGAGGAGAAGAAGGTCCACAGAGGGGGACATTGACTAAGATACGAGCCTGAGAATGTAAATGTTGTTATGGAGGATCAAATGGTAATGGAGACTTTTAGCAAAGATAGTTGTCTCAAATTTTTTGAAAATCTGCAAGGTTGCCACACTCAGATGTCCAAAGAGTTTTCTCTACATTTCAGTGGAACCACTACCAAAGTTGGAATGATAAATATGCCAGTGACACCTGAGATCATAGCTGTTGTGACAGAGATACCAAGGGGACAACAATATTGGTTTAAAGGTTTTAGTTTTGACATGGAGCCATGCAAGGAGTTTATGAAACCTAAATTCGTAGACATGGAATTGAACAATGCAATACCCAGGAGTTGTATCAAGGATAACTATGCAAAGTTGCTATTCAACATCCAAAGATATTTCACATGTGAAGGCAGGTACCATAAAGTCTACACTTATAATTTTAAACTGCTATTGCATTTCACAGGAATGATATCATTAGATTTACCATTTTACTTGCGTAGAAGCCTTGCCAAAATGGCTGACAAAGTCCAAGCTAAATCTAATGGCTGTGAAACATCTTTGTTTCATCACGGTTTGATTAAGTTACTAGTTTTAAATGAGCTTCAGAAAATAAATAGAGATTGGTCTTCCTTTTTATTTATGAGTGGATTTGAAATGGAATCCCTAACCCTAGCTAGAAACCCTAAGATCAAGGGAAATCCTTCACCACCAGTAGCAGAACCCAGTCAGCCAATGGTTACCAAAGAAAAGAGGTTTGTGAAGTTGAAACCAAGGAAACATGTTGAAGATAGAACTGAGAAAGCATCACTGCTTGTTGCAAAAACCCCATCACCTGCAAAATAGAAAATAGAAAGGGTCAAAGAAACAAAACAAAAATAGGTGGCCAGTAAGCAGGAGAGCTAGAGAAAGACAAGAAGTCAAGTATGAGCATCAAAGGGAAAAGCAGGGGTTTCAGTCACAGAGGATAGCCCAATGATGAAAGGAAACTTGGATGATATACTGCATGCAATTGATAAATAATAATAACCCATTGTGCAGGTATATTTCATTGAATTTAATGAACCCAAACAGAGAAAATGAAATCAGCAAAGAAATTGGAATTTGAAGGTGAGAATGTAGCTTTTGTTTTTCAAGCTAGGAAACCTTTAACCAGGCATGAAAAGAAACTCCAAGAAGGAAATAAAGATATCCAAGTAACCATTGAAGCAGCCAAAGTCCCTGAAGAGGTGGTTGATCTCTCATCACCTATAGTGGAGCATGCAACCAGCAAGATTAATAAGGGAAAGTAACACATGTCAGAGTGTCAAATGCTGGAAGAAGGGTTGAAGCTAGAAAATCAAGAGATGGAAATGATGAGAAAGAGGGAAAGAAAACACAGCATTGAAAAGACAGAATTCAAGAGGATGAAGGTTGTTTGGGAAGGTCAAACAGTTGCTAGGTCAAAGATCCCAAGAAGTGCACAACAGTTCCTTACATGGACAGTTCCTGCCATTAAAGAAGAAATTTTTGTTAGAGTGATAAACACCCATTTGAGAGCCAGTAATAGAAAGCTAAGAGGCGAAGTGGAATATTTGGAGCTACAATTAAAACAGTCTCAAGATGAACTAAAAAGTAGAGGTACAAAATGACAAATTCAAAGAAAAATCAAAATGGAAAAATGAGGATTAAATTTTGTAAAGGTTATGTTTTTAGTTCATCTAGTTGATTTTTTTGATAAGGCAAGTGATTTTCTAAAGTTCTAGCATCTTTTTGTTTCAATTTTTGAAGAAAAACTGGAAAAAACTGCTTACACAGCAGTTTCGTAGTGCCTGTAGTGAAAAAAGGGTGAAATGCACTACGAAACTACTGTAGCAGCTTTTTCACCCTTTTCCTTATCAAATTTTGAAGGAAAAATCATGAATTTTGACTTTAAATTTCTAAGGAAGCTATTTCAAGTGATTATCAAAGAAACCCTGGAGGAAAGGAAGATAAATTTTGAAGGAAAATGGGTAAAAAGATTGCGCTACGAAACTATGTTGATTTCGTAGCGCAAGTCTGTTTTCACTGTTTTGAGAAGTTCGAAGTGGTTTTACACAGCTGCCATGAAGGGATGACTTGGGACATATGTCAATCATGTTCTAGACATCAATTAGCTTCGAAGTTATGAGTTAGAAGTGGTCATAACATCTTAATAAACTAAAATAATCCTAAGCCTAAAAACAAGGGAGCGGTTTCCTAAATTGCAGGAGACCAACATCATCAGCATCATGGTCATAACAGGTTGGAGCTCATCATCAGGATTCGACTTAATGGAAATATAGGTGGCAAATGATGTAATTAAGTTTAGATAAAGTTGTTTTGAGTGGAATCAAAATAGTTCTAATTCTATTTGTAATAGGACTCTATATCAGTTTTTCAGCTGTGTTTGTAATAAATACCATGTTTCATGGCTAGTATAGGTGTCAAAGCATAGGAATTTGATGTATCTAGTTGTGGATAACCTTATCTTATGATTTAAATGATCTATAAAAGATCAAGGAGTCGAAATAGAAAGGGTTGAACATTTGTTAGCAAAAATACTCTATTTTATGTAAGTGACTGTTTTCAGCCTAATACAGAATTTCTACTTAGACAACTCAAGATTCATAAGGAGTTCTTGTGTGTTCTTGTTCTGATAACATCTTTTCAATATTATATTGCAGTGGTGTTTGCTTATGTTACTCATAATTCATCAATGATGCTCTTACTTCCTTCATAAACAAACTGACTGTGTGTTTCACTGTACTACATGTTTATTCCTTGACTTGAACTCTGATATGCCTTGACTTCCATGCTAGGTAGATTATTTTGGTTTTGCTATTATGACTCCATAAGCCCAATGTATACTTGATAATGTGATTTACAACCAGTTTATATCATTTATCTGTTTTTATCCCATATAGAGTTAGCCATCTACATATTTATCAAAAATCATAAACCCTTGAGAGAGCCCTCTCAGGTTGAGGCTAAGCCTCAGCCAAAAGATTGGTTTGAAACAGTTACATGAGATTAGCTTGATTGGTAGCCTATCAGGTCTGATTTTTTGATAACAAGAGGCACCTTAGGTTTGTCTACTTCTATTGCTTAGATGTTTTCCTCTGCTAGGTTAGATTATAGAATTATTAATTGCTCTCTAATTCCACTCAGATTGTTTATCTTAAGGATGATTTAATGGAGCCAATGCCAAAGTATTTTATGGTTATCCTTGCCCTTTGGTGTAACTTAAAACATTGTTTTTAAGGTATTTTCTTTGAAGTAGTGCTAATTACGGTTCGGCTGAAATGGTTTATGGTTTTCCCTACCCTTTTTTCCATCTTAAATTGTTGCTTTGAAGGTCTTTGTAGTTTGATTAAGAAATTTAGGAGTTCACTGCTCTTTGATCATTATTATATGTTATCTTAATGTTTTCTTTTCCTGAAGGTGAAATCACTAGAGAAATTACAAGTTACTTGCTCTCTAGGGTTTGTTGGATTGTTGTCTTAATGTTTACTTGCTAGGGTTTGGTCAAAGAAGATTATGGTATGCCTTTTCTTTGGTTATTTCTTTATTCATAGTGTTCTTAAAGACTTTTCTTGTTATATTACATGTTAAAGGATTCTTAACTGCACTTTAAACCTACTAATCTCACAATTTAATGTTCACTTCACTCACATAAGCTTTGAAGATCCATTTGGCTTTGTTAAAATTTCCCTCTGAAACACCCTTGACCTATTGTTGTACTTCTCAAGACCTTTTGCAGAATCCATAGCCCAATGGTATGAATCTCTCTCACTTTATCTATTCTTATTAACAAGTATCCCAACCAAACAAAACAAACAAACAAACAAACCCTAATCACTATAACTAGCCTAAAATCAAAACCCTAAAATCAATCAATTTTACAACTTTTACACAAATATAGAGAGAGCCCTCTCTGAGTCCAGGAAGGCTAGGTCCTAGGACTCCAAATATTGGTTTGATGTTACCCTCGTACATTTGGTCTTTCCAATCTGAAAAATTATGGGGAACTAACAAGACACATCTTTAGATGATCAAATCAGGTCCAGTTTTGTATGATTCTTCGTTTATCCAAGAATATTGTGCACTAGTTTGGATAACTTTTTTTCTTTTCTCTGGCCGATAATTGTGGTGGAAATTTTCCTGTAGCTAAATAATTGGAAATATCTAAAAAGCAAGGTAATTTAGTAGATACTGCAAAAAGATACTCATCATGAAAATTATCTTTTACGGGAACATCATCATTACTATTTTACATTCTTTAAAGTAAATCAGCAATTATATTTTATTTTCCTGGTCTATCAAGAATAGTAATGTTGAATTCTTGTAATAATAACAACCTTTTTGTAATTCTTCCATTAGTAACTGGTATATTCATTAAATATCTAATGGCAGAATGATTTTTATGAATAAAGGTTTCATAATCAGTGATGTAGTGATGAAATTTTTTAATGACATGAACAACAGCTAAAAACTCATTTTCCATCACAGTATAATTTAACTATGTTGGAGTCAAATTTTTACTCGTATAAGAGATAGCATAAGGATTTAAATATTTTTGTCTCAATACAACTCCTAAAGTTTCACCTGAAGCATCAATAGAAATATGAAAAGGAAGACACCAATTAGGTCCTCTTAAGATTGGTGCTTCAGAAATTCTTTATTTCAATGTTTCGAATACTTTTTGACAATCAGAGTCCCATGTGTTGATCATAATCTGTTTCCCATAAAATTTCACAGGAAATCTGGCTCAAAGCTCTCAAATTCCTCCTTGCAGTCTTGGAAAACCATCCTCAAATCTACCGTTACCGTTTCCCGCCTCCAAAATACATTATCAAAGGCTGGAAATTCATATTTGAAAATATTCGAGGCATAGCTCCTTCAGCCCTAGCCCCTCGACTCTTTTTCTCCATGTAACCCGGACGCTAGATCAGGCACTAGTCCGGCGGGTGCTTATCCAATACATAGTGGGTGCATCCTGAGCCGTTGATCTGTGCATATCGATTGGCGTTCGCTCATCTCTGCCGCACCCGTACCCTATCTATTCACCGTCCGATCAAATCATAAATCTACGGTTCGCGATGCGCCTGCCCTGGTGGTCCCCGCGCTCAAAACACTGCTCAAAACTGGGTGGTATGTATCGCACCGCCTTTCGGCAGTAGACGGTATTTCTCCTTGGGCCAGCGATTCCATACAGCGCTCACCACGTGTCCCTACGTACGGCCCCGAAACCGCTCTCCATCGCGCATTATCGTTCAGTTAAAATCACGCAGCGATATTCACCACAGCCGTCCGATCTAGAGGTCATCATCCAACGGTCATCTCGCTCCGAAGCTACACGAGTTTTAGTCTGAGTGTACAGTGCTCCTGGCCCATAGTCCATCGCCTCCGACGCTCCTTCAACCGTTGATCTCCTCCCGAGATCGGATGGTCAAGATCTTCCTATCCCGCTTTTGACCAGCTCCCAAAGTCAGTCCTCCACGTCATCCATTCCTCGTTGTTTTGATATCGTGCCACCTGTCCTACAGTTTTCCTCCACATGCTTTCCGCCACCCCAGATCTATACTTTGCTCATTTCTTCGTTCCTTACGTATTTTACGTTCATTTCCGCATTTCATTAGTTCTCTATATGGTCATCCCACACTGTTGCATTGTATTTCCTTCGTCACCACCCTGCGTCGCTTCACCCTTTCGCTAGTCTGTAGGACCGCCTCCATTAACCCCGCCACATCTTCCATCCTCATATGCTTGGATTTCTTAACATGTTCTCGGGTTTTGCAGGTTTATAGCGACGGAGAATTACCATAAGTTTCAGCCTCCATTGCAAAAGCCGAGTACGCTCCAAAGGACCATTTATCAGAGGCAGAATTATGAAAAAAGGATTTGGGAAGCTGTTACGACACGGCTTTCATTAAAGAAGCAGGGGTAAAATATGTCAAACCCTCCAGAGTCATTCAAAGCATAGATTGTGGCAGATGGAAACATTAATGTTGCGGCAAAGAGTATCAGTCAAATGATAAATGAATCCAGCATTCAGCATTGAAGATTTTAAATCTTAATTCAAGATTTAGAAGGCAGAGGGTACAACGCACAAGAAACAATACCCTCCAGGTTTTATTTCAGCTGAGTTTTCTTCAGGAAAGGACATAATGTTCATATGATTTTATCTCAATACCGTGCTCCTGAAGAGGCTTTCACCCAGTGCATTCATTTCAGAGAGCAGGCCACAGAGTACAAACAACACAGCACAGTCATTCAACAGTATGGGCGCGAATGTTTCCGCCATTTTGCTTTATTTATGCAAATTAAATGTTCATCACCTACCTCTTTTACTAGGTTTTAGTTTCTCTTATAAAAACCAGGAAAAACACATTGTAATGGTTCCAGATTTTTATCAGAAAATTATGTATTGAAAGGATTTTTTGCATACATTTTGTAAAATTATTGTATGAAGGCTCAGAGCCCATAGGGTCTCAGTGAGGAGGAGTTCTATCTGTCAAGGAGGATTCTAGTCTTTGGTATTTCACAGTCTGTAACTCTCTTCATGTGTTATTTAATATATCATTTCATCTCATCCATCTTTCTCGTATCATGTTTTGGAATGTGAGTGGCTCACTGATTTCTGGTATGGATTCATCCTAGTTGATGCCCATGCTCGGATCAGTCAAGCGCTTTAAATATGGCTCATGCATGATATTATGTTCCATTACTCATTTAAACCGTATTTCTGCTATATTAGTTGCTTTGGGAGGGTGCTTTTAAAATGCTATTATCATGTATGGATTCTTAGATTGGTAAGCCCATGCATGGTGGTATTGTATATTTGGGTATCAGCTTAATGTTAACTAATATCTTCTTGATATTTCTTTCACTACATACACCTTCTGATAATTTATGTCTGTGAAGTTTTTCTGAATCGGCCCGCTTTGCAGTAAATTGTCTCTAAATTGTCTGTTGCTTTTGTATCTGAGTTCTACATCTTGCCTCTACAGTATCTCCTTTCTTGTGTCAATTTCTGAGATTTTGGTCCCATTCTGGATTTAATTTCCCTGTTTACAGGAGATAGCACGAGAGCTGAAGCTGACAACTTCACACATTATATTATATGCTCCTTGCTATGCTAAGATGTCCTAGGCACTGGTCTATCACAACTCTAGGCTATCTCTAGGAGCAACAACACCATGCAAATTCACAATATTTCGTAAGAAGTTTGAAAATGTGTAGTTTTTAACCTTGTACAGAAATTATCTGCAAACGAATTCTTAAAACAAAAAATTAAAATAAAAAGAGAGAGCATACAACATAAAACAGATATATATAGATATTTCCCCTTGGATCCCAAATCGGGACTACCAGCTTGATTTTTCATTATATTCCTTTTAGTGTAACAACACATATATATACATGTTGAAGCATTCATAAACCCCAATCCATTAACCCTAGACTAGAACATAACCATAGTTCCCTTGACCATATCTACAAAATACCATGATCAAAATACCATCATACCAAAAACCATGTGAAAACCCATGCACAAAACCATAGGCGGGTCTGCCCACCTAATATAGGGTCCAAACAAAATTTCTCGGGGCGCTGCCTCGAACCCCATGTAGGGGGGCTCCCGCTTCGCGCCTTCTTCTAATCATGGAAAGAATATAACACACACCCAACATACTCCCACTTGTTTTTTTATTTCCACAGGTTAGCTTAGTCATTGGTCCAACCCTACAACACCCATTATTTTTGTACACCAAGAGAAATTTTCAGTGCTTACAGACTTCGTTAATGCATCTGCAACATTCTTCAAAGTGTCCAAATTTACTAGCAACACCTTTTTATCTTCAACCATATCTCTCACAAAGTGATACTCAACATCAATGTGCTTTGTATTTGAATGATAAATAGGGTTCTTGGCCAAGAAAATTTCACTTTGGCTATCACAGTCTATCCTTATAGCTCGTTGCACCAACCCCATACTTAAAAACAATATCTACAACCAAACTGCTTCCTTGCTTGCATGAGTGGTTGCCATGTATTATTCCTCTATATTTGAAATAGCCACTACAGACTGCCTTTTACTCATCCAACAGACTGCACCTCAAAATAGGCTAAACACATACCCACTTGTAGATCTTCTTTGATCCAGATCTCCAACCCAGTCGACGTCAAAAAACCCACGAATGTCCAAAACTCTGTCCAAACCTAGTCTTCCTTGGTAGCACAAACCATAATCACTAGTGCCATGCAAATATTTGAAAACCCGCTTTATTGATGTCCAATTCTCCTTCCTTGGTTTTGACATAAACCTGGTCAATACTCCCACTACATCTGTAGTGTCTGGTCTAGTACAGACCATTTCATACATCAGGCTACCCACTACACTTGCATATGGAACACGGGACATATCTTTCTCTTCTTCTTGTGTCTTGGGACACTATTCAGCGGATAGCTTTACACCTAAAGGAATAGGAATCTTCACCGGTTTACTATCTTGCATATTGAACTTCTGCAATATTGTTTCGACATACTTCCTCTGGTTTAACCAGAGATTCCTCTTTACCCGATCTCTCTTAATTTCCATGCCAAAATATAGTTTGCAGCACCAAGATCCTTCATGTCGAATTTAGAGAAAAATTGGGTCTACAAATCCTGGATAATTTCTGTCATTTCCAACCAACAACATATCATCCACATACAAGACCAAATAAATAACACGGTCACCAATCAATTTAAAATACACACAGTGATATTCTTTGCTTCTGGTGAAGCCAAGTCCCCATATATAGGTGTCAAATTTCTGATACCGCATCCTTGGTGACTTTTTTAACCCATACAAAGACTTTTTTAACTTGCATACTAGTTCTTTCTTACCCTTCAGCGCAAATCCTTTAGGTTTCTTCATGTAGATCTCCTCTTCCAAATTTCCGTGAAGAAATTTTGTCTTCACATCCATATGTTCTACCTCAAAATCAAATGCAGCAACAACAGATAAAAGTAATCTAATAGAAGTAACCTTGGAAACAGGAGAAAAATTATCACCAAAATCAATTCCTAGAACCTGGGAATAACCTTTTGCTACCAACTGAACTTTGTGTTTCTCCACCTTGCCTTCTACATTCTTCTTATTCTTAAACACCCATTTTCTCCCAATGGGATTCCTTCCATCCAGCAACTCCACCAGATTCCATGCCTCATTTTTGTGTAAGGATTCCATTTCATCAACCATGGCCTCCTTATATAGTTTTCCATCCTCTAAATCCATTGTCTCCATAACAGTTCTAGGATCATCATTAGTGATATTCAAAGAAAAATTTGAACATAAATTAGATGGACTATACCTTTCTATTTGCCTTCTTTCTCGAACTGATCTTCTCATGGCTGGAGTTTGTGGCTCTTCCTCTTCTGAATCTTGTTCTGTTGTAGAGTCTGATTCTTCCTCCTTTAGCTCAAACTCTATCTTCTCAGGTTCCTTTGGTATGACTTCATTTTTAAAAACATATTTCACATCTCTAAACACCACATCTTGGTTGTACACAACCTTCTTTGTTTCTAGGTTCTAGAGCTTGCAACCTTTTAAACCATCCTTATACCCAATAAAGATGCACCATTCAAATTTATTATCCAACATGGTCCTTTTCTCCTTTGGAACATGTACATATGCATCACATCCAAATACCCTCATATGTGAATGAGAGGGTTTCTTACCAGTCAATACCTCATGTGGAGTCTTATACTCCAACACTAATGAAGGTGATCTGTTAACTAGGTAACATGTAATCTCCACTGCCTCTGCCTAGAATTCATGTCCTAACCCGGTACCACTAAGCATGCTTCTTTCCTTTTCCAAACACATCACTATGGACAAGCTCCAATATCTTGTTCGCCCTCTTAGCACCAAAAGGAAAACTCACCCGATTCTGCTTCCCATATACACAATGTTCACAAAAATCAAAACCCAAAGCAATTAGACATACCTTCTACCATACCATTACCATGCAGTATCTGAAGGCCCTTCTCTCCAATATGTCCAAGTATTTCATGCCATAGCATGGTCTTTTCTCGAGAGACCACTAGGATTTCTCCTCCACCACCCATCAATAAAAATTATACCCATAATCATGTACAGAGTTCCAATTTTAACTCCTCGCATTAATACCAGTGCTCTCCCAAACCATCTTGCAATTATCTTTCTCGAACACTGTTTTTACACCTGCATCATCCATGTTGCTTATAGAAATCAAATTTATGTCCAACGCAAGAATATGTAGAACACAAGGAAGTATTCTAATCCTTCCACCTTACAACCTCAGCTTGAATTTTCCACATCCAACAATTCTGGCCTTCCTATCTTCCCCTAAGAAGACATCACCACCATCATTGATCTGTATTTATTCAGGAACGCAATAAAATACAGAAATATACATAAACACAGAGATGCAGTGGAAATAATACTTCATTTCATTAATATCAAATAACATAATATGCTTACAGACATCATGGAAATAAACTAGCTAAGGAGTTGGTAGCTTATCTCTGAGAAGAGATGTGGCAGCTACAAGTCTCTGAACTATGTTAAAAAGAGGCTTGAAGGCCTATTTATTGTTTATAAATAGTATAAAACCCTAAACATCCAAAAACATAACCCTAGGAGATGAAGCGCCAAAACTATGGGCCCCGTTTGGGTAAATTGGTACATCAATCTTCCTGGGGACGTAACTTTGGCATACGATCTATGTTTGACTTGCTCAATACCTCGTTAGAAATATCTATTCGAGGAATACAAATTTCGGTGTGAGAAAAATCAATCCATAGACCCATGTTGCTCCTGGTTTTCCCAAAAAATGTCATTTAGGGCCTCAAAACAGCTCCGAAATTTTAGGACCCGAAAAACTACTAAAAATAGTAAGTTGTGATGAAACTGAAAAACTAAAAGAACTGATGGTGCGCTTCCAAATGGAATAGGTGGGTGGCCACCAATATCCACCTGGATCAATCATACTTCTCATACTCACAGAAACACTCCCTATGGGGAGTGAAGTGAAAGGATGCATATAAGTCAATCAACCATGCCTCATGATCTACATGTGTATTTGAAGAAGAAGCCAAATACACATCCCCACCTTCATCTGAGGTGGTTTTAGCCTCTAAAAAAGGAGCATCATAAACTCCCTTTCCTGTCTCAGGAGCTTTAGATATGCAGTCCTTTTTTAAGTTCCCTTCATTTCCACATTTCCAGCAAACCTTTACAGGCTTTCCTGGAGATTTAGATCTCCCACACGAAAAATTATTTTTGTTTCCGTTTTGGGACCTTCCTCGTACAGATAAGGCATCTCCATTATGGCCCTCCATATTTTTCCATCTCGTTTCCTTCGACAGCAAGGCTGAGACAATTTCATCAAAATTCAAGGTAGTTATATTGCTATCTACTGCAATAACCAGACTATCCCATGAATTTGGTAGAGAACATGTTGACACCTAATCCTATGGATGGGTGTGCATACTTAATATTGAATATTAATTAATATTAGGAAATAAGGAAGGCCAAGAGTCATTGGGATATGAATCCCAATAGCCTCACCTCCATGTATAAATCCATGTGCATTCTTCAGCTAATACACATTATGATTTTGAGGAGTTACCTCCTGGTTTGACATGGTATTAGAGCCAGCTCCACTATTGGCATTTCTGCCTGTGGTGTAACTCCCTCTCCTTTGCTCAGTCAGTTTTTTATTAATAGTTTTTGCTGCTCTTAATTGCTAGACTGTTATTCTGAATTTTTTTTCTCTATATAGCCCTGACATTTGCAGCTCCTGAAGACTGCAGGCTCCTCTGTCATTCTGAAAATTGCAGGCTCTGTCATTCTGCAAGATTCCATTTCAAAAAAAAATTTGTAACGGCCTTTTGGGCCTCCTCTTTCCCTATAATTCTTCACCTACCCAACGCCTTCCCTTCCCCTTCGCGCCCTCACTGTCTATCCACGCCCTCACTGTCTATACAATGCCCTCACTCTGCATACATCTCCAGCACCCTCACTGTCTATACAACGCCCTCACTCTGCATACATCACATGAGCTATCACTCCATTTTATATTACAATAACGCTGTCTACCCGCTCTGTCCACCTGCATTTATCTCCATTTATATATCAACGCTATCACTGTTATAATACACAATAGTCTGCAGTATATACAGCGCTATCAAACTTGTATCCATACATTGTGTTTCTCCCTCATCGAACTGCGCTAACACTACACCGTGACATGCGCTCTGTCATACACTACCCACGGGTTTCAAATCTGTCATTCGATTAATACTGCTGTCATAACTCCGACTGGAACGCCTTTGTAATACGCCCTCCGTCCATCTCCAACGCAGTTTAGAACACCATAATACGTTGCACTGTTACATGGTATGCGTTGTATTGTAAAACACCGCCCGCTCTCATATACATCTCCTATTCGCTGTCCCCATATACATATCTCCCTCTCTGAATACAATACCACGCTGTTTACACCCTTCAATTTTTTAATACCGCCCCCCTCTCATATTCTATACCACCATCCAGCGCTATTTACAATCCACCATATATTTCTGCCCCTCCATTCATTATACAATACCACTATTTCACTCATACTTAATACCATTCCTACCATTCCACTTCACATTATACCGCCCCTCCCCAACCATATAATACATTTTTTCCCCAAACAAAAAAATATATATATATTTTTTTGGTGCAGAATTCAGTCTCTTAGCAAAGAGTTTTTTGTCCATTTAAATTCAGTCTTCAGCAAGAGTTTTAGTGCAGAATTTAGTTTCCAGCAAAGAATTTTTTTAACTCAGAGTATTTTTTCCAGCAAGAGTTTTTGTCCCCTTTAATTGAGCAGATTTCAAGAGTTGAAAGTTTTTATAGCAGAAATTTTTTCCTCTTCAGAAGATTTTTTCCAGCAATCTAATGCATTCTCTCATCTCAATTGTTGGGGTGGTTCTCTCCGGCAAAGAGAACTATCTTGAATGGTCTCGGAAGATTAAACACACACTCATTTTTAATGAGCTGTGGAAAGGAATCTGTGAAGGACAAGAAGAAAACCCACCAGCAAAGCCCACTTCAGACAAAGAGCTTGCCATTTGGGAAAACAAGAACTGCAAGGCTTATGCCTTGATTGCAGCGTCAGTAAGTGAAGAGGTGAGTCGCCATATTTCATCATTCTCAAATGCCTATGAAGCCTTGAAGAAACTAAAAGAACTCTATGACTCACATTCAGAATTAGAAAATGTTCAATTGATGATTAAATTGTTCAGTCTTGAAATGAAGAATGATGATCCCCTTGCTTTAGCTTCAGAAGTAAGATCTATAATGCATGACATTGAAAACACTGGTGTAAAAATGGACATACCTCTTATAGCATATGTTAAGGCATTATATCCGACTTACTCACAATATCTTGAGTCTTTGCAAGAAAGTGGAAACTTTCAGCATATCACCTTTGATACACTTGAGAAAAAGTTTGCACAAAGAGAGAAAGCTTTTGGGAAGATGATAGTCCCTTCATCTTCCGAAGAGGCTACATACTTGGCACATAGAGAAAAGATTCATGCTCCAGATTCATCCAGAGGAAGAGGTGGCAGAAGAGGAAGAGGAAGAAGAAACTTCACAGAAAGGGGGGGCAGACAAGCTGACAAATCCAATCTTCATTGCACACGTTGCAATAGAGATGGACATGATGCATCCAAATGCAGAACACCATGGGAGAAAATTGAGCAGCACAGAAATCAAGACAAGGTAAAACTAATGACAAAGACAAAGGTAAAGCACCTGAATCCGCTCACTATGTTCTAGCACATTGTAACAATGGAGTAACTGAAAACCTATTTGATGTTTCATTTACTTCATGGAGAGATGATTGGTTGCTAGATTCAGGAGCAACATGTCACATGACATTTAGAAAAGATTTTTTTGAAGAATTCAATGACAAAGTTGATGGAGCAGTATATTTCGCAGATAAATCCAAACTCAAGCCATCAGGGCTTGGCACAGTCAGGCTTAAACTGCCTGGTCTTCCAGATCATATCCTACATGAGGTTCTATACCTCCCTGAGTTGAAGAGAAACTTGCTGTCCCTGGTCGAAATCCGGCAGAAAGGACACTCAATTCACTTGTTTGATGGCAAGGCAGAGGTCAGAAAAGCATCAGATCACTCACTTGTCATGGAGGGAGTAGAAGAAGGGAGACTCTTGAAGCTGAAAGGTTCATCTGCTCATGCTCAAAACTTTGCATTCAATTCACATCATGATGAAGGTACATTTCCATCAAGTCTTTTATGGCATGCTAGATTTGGACACTTAAACTATGACAACCTTCGTTTTTTGAAGAAAAATGGTGTTGATGGACTGCCTACAATTCCTAGAAAACCTAAGGAATGTGATGCTTGTATTCTAGGAAAGCATAGCAAACAGCCATTTCATGATTCACACTCAAGAGCACATAGGAAACTTGAACTTCTTCATTCAGATTTATGTGGCCCTATGCCTATTGCTTCTGCAAATGGAAACAAATACATGATGACATTTATTGATGACTACACCAGAATGTGTTGGATTTACTTACTGAAGAATAAGTCTGATGCTTTTCAAACTTTAAAGAATTTTCATGCATGGATTGAAAATGATGCACAAACACATATTGGCTCTCTACGTACTGATAATGGAAAAGAATACACTTCAAACGAATTTGAAAATTATCTTCATCAACATGGAATCAAACATCAAACAACTATGCCATATAATCCACAACAGAACGGTGTAGCTGAAAGAATGAACAGAACCATTTTAAATATGGTCCGCTCCATGTTATTTTTCAAGAATGTAAAATTGATGTTTTGGGCTGATGCAGTTCTATGTGCTGTTTACATAAAGAATAGGTGTCCTTCAAGTTCAATTAGAAACAAAACTCCTTTTGAAATGTGGCATAGCCACATTCCTTCGGTAAAGCATTTCAGGGTCTTTGGGTCCACCTGTTATGCCTTGATACCCAAGGGTCAAAGGAACAAACTTGGTGCTAGAAGCAGAAAATGTATCTTCTTGGGGTACTCCAATACCTCCAAAGGATATCGTCTCTATGATGAAGCAAATAAGAAGTTTGTGATAGCAAGAGATGTCATATTTCTTGAATCTTCCAAGAGTGACAAAGTTGTTGAGCGGCAACTTGATCGCCTAGATAGATTCACACATGCAAAGTCCTTCCAAGAATTTGATAATGTGATTCCACATCTTGAAGGGGGGATTCCGATATTGAATCAAACTGTGGAATCATGTCCCGAAGCACTCTCTCCCCCACATGAAGAAACAACCACGGATGACACATTGGATGATGTGATTGACAGAATTGGGAGATTGAATCTTGAATCAATCCCAACTCAGTCAAGTGAACAGCCTGGGCCATCTCAGAAAGGTCCTCCCAAATGGCTGACAAAGACACTGGAGAACGTTCATCCTGATGAGGTTGGAAAAACAGGAACAAGAAGTTCCACTCAACAAATCTAAGGTGATGTAGATAATTTTGATTCCCCTGTTGATATGGATATTGCTTATAACTGTGAATTGAGTTTGTCTACAGATCATGAACCAACTTCCTTCAAAGAAGCCGCTTCTCATGACGAATGGGAAGAAGCAATGGAGAAGGAGTATGATGCCTTGATAAAGAATGGCACTTGGAAGCTGGTTGATCCGCCTTTGGGAACGAAACCAATTGGCTGTAAGTGGGTCTACAAGAACAAGTACAAAGCAGACGGCTCACTTAACAAGCACAAGGCCAGGCTTGTGGCAAAAGGTTTCGCACAAAAAGAAGGAGTCGATTATGAAGAAACTTTTGCTCCCACAGAAAAATGGACCACCATCCGGACTCTCTTTGCCTTAGCAGCTCAGAATGGATGGAAATTCCATCAGATGGATGTAAAAACAGCCTTCTTGAATGGAGATCTAAAGGAGAAAGTTTATATGTCCCAGCGAGAAGGATTTGTGATAAAGGGTCAAGAACACAAAGTTTGCAAACTTGTAAAATCCTTGTATGGCCTCAAGCAAGCACCACGAGCCTGGTATGAGAAATTGACCGAGCATCTTCTGAAACTTGATTTCAAACATTTTGATCTTGATAATGCAACTTTTTTTGTTAATAAAGTTGGAAAAACAGTTGTATATCTTGTGGTATATGTAGATGATCTTTTGATAACAGGAAACAATGAGAGCTATATTGCATCCATGAAGAAAGAGTTGAAGAAAGGTTTTGAAATGACTGATTTGGGTCATTTTCATTACTATTTGGGTATTGAAGTAATTCAACATCCTAAATTCATATTTCTTTCTCAAAAGAAGTACATTGGAGATCTCTTGAACAAATTTGGCATGGATGACTGTAATCCCTTAACCACTCCAATGGAATAAAACTTGAAGCTCACATCTATTGAAGGGAAGGAATTTGAGGATGCAACTAAGTATAGACAGCTTATAGGAAGTCTTATCTATCTGACCACCACCAGACCTGACATTTCATTTTTTGTTGGAATCCTCTCAAGGTTCATGCAAAAACCTTGTGAAGGACATTGGTCTGCTACAAAAAGAGTGTTAAGGTACTTGAAGGGGACTCAAGACTTTGGACTCAAATATACACAGGTAGGCGACTTCAGCTTGATCGGATACTCTGATTCAGACTTTGATGGCGACAAAGAAATAGGGGTGTCTACTACAGGTTACACCATGAGTCTTGGATCAGGAGCTGTCTCATGGAGATCACGCAAACAGTCAGTTCTAGCAGATTCCATGACCGAGGCAGAATATGTGGCAGCAGCTGAAGCAACAAAGGAAATTGTGTGGCTCGGAAAATCCTGGAAGATTTGCAGATGAAACAAATGTATTCCACACCACTCATGATCGACAACACTTCTGCAATAAAGTTGGCCAAGAACCCAAAGTTCCATGATCGAACAAAGCACATCAATACAAAATACCATCTAATTCGACATCATGTTCAAGCCAAAACCATCCATCTACATCATTGTTCCACAAATGAGCAAACTGCTGATATCTTCACCAAAGCACTTGGAAGAGAAAAGTTTGAAAATTTCAGATCAATGCTTGGACTCACCAACATCCCTTCGGATTAAAGGGGGGAATGTTGACACCTAATCCTATGGATGGGTGTGCATATTTAATATTGTATATTAATTAATATTAGGAAATAAGGAAGGCCAAGAGTCATTGGGAGATGAATCCCAATAGCCTCACCTCCATGTATAAATCCATGTGCATTATTCAGCTAATACACATTCTGATTTTGAGGAGTTACCTCCTGGTTTGACAAAACACAATAAATTGATGCAATTATCTTCATCTGAAATTTTAATATCAACAGATTACAACTGAATTACCATAGTATTGAAGGCATTTAGATGCTCTATCATCGATTCTCCATCCTTCATTCTCAGGTTATACAGCTTTTTGTGCAGGAACAATTTATTCACCGGAGACTTAGATTGGTAAAAATTCACTAATTTAACCCACAAAGTCTTCGCAGTAGCTTCCCCAGAGACATTCAACAATACAGAATCTGAGATACACAACCGTATTGTGCTCTTTTCCCTCTTATCCAACTTTTCCCACTCTTCGTATGACATTGTCGTTGGTTTAGTACCCAGATCTACCGTGATCCACTGATCTTTATCCACCAGCAAATCCTCCATCTTGAGCTTCCACAACTCAAAACTTTGACCATTAAATTTATCTATCTCTATCTTTCCATTGCTCGTCGTCTTCTTTCACCGCAAGAATCGATCCCACTGAAAAAGTTCTACCACAGGCCCGAGCAAAAAATCCTCAGCAGCAAAGGCATCCCCTTGAAGCCAAAATAGCTCTGATACCAAATGTAGGTTTTAACCCTATACAAAAATTATCTATAAACGAATTCTTAAAATAGAAAATAAACAATAGCGAGAGCATACAACATAAAACAGATATACACAGATATTTTCCCCTGGATCTCAAACCGGAACTAACAACTTGATTTTTCATTATATTCCTTTTAGTGTTACAACACATATATATACATGTTGAAGCATTCATAAACCCCAATCCATTAACCTTTTATTAGAACATAACTATAGTTCCCTTGGTCGGATCTACAAAATACAAGGAGCAAAAAATCATCATGCCCAAAACCATGTGCAAACCCATGCACAAAACCATAGGTGGGTCCTCCAACCTAATATAGGGTCCAAAAAAAAATTCTTGGGGCTTTGCCCTGGACCCTGTGTAGGGGGGCTACCACCCCCCTCACACCCCCCGCTTATTTCCTGCTTCTAATCGTGGAAAGAATATAACATACACCTAACAAAATGGAGAATTTATTTTTTGTGATTTTTTTATGAATTCCCTATAGTATCTAGTAAATCCAAGAAAACTTCTAACATCTCTTTGACAAACATGAATTGAAATTTTAGAAATAACTTCTACTTTAGATGTATCCATCTTAATTCCATTACTTAAAATATGGTGTCCAAAAACAATCCCTTCATTGAACATAATAAAAAATTTCTCATGGCATAATGAATTTTTTTATTCTTTACATCAATTACGAATCTTTTCTAAATTTTCCATAGCTTCCTCAAAAGTATCTCCATACACAGTAAATTCATCCATGTATATTTTCACACAATCATGAATTAGATCAGAAAAGATACCTAAAACTAATCTTAAAAATGTGTCAGGTTTATTACATAATCCAAAAGGAAGTACCCTATAGGCATATGTTCCCCAAGGACATGTAAAAGTAGTTTTGTCTTGATCTTCTAGTGCTAGTTGGATTTGGTTATATCCACTAAAACCATCTAAAAATAAAAAATACTTCTTTCATGCTAAGGTATCTAGTACTTGATCTATAAAGGGTGGTGTAAAATAATCTTTCAAAGTGGCTTAGTTTAATTCTCTGTAATCAATACATATTCTCCATATTCTATTCTTCTTTGGAACAATCACCAAAGGTGACACTCATTCACTATGTGATATTGGATAAATGAAATTCACATTCAAAAGTTTTTCTAATTCCTCTTTAACATTATCTCTCATATTCAAATTCATTCTCCTCTAAGGTTGTCTAACTAGTTTGACATTTTCTGGGATATAAATATGATGCATACAAGTTTTTGGATCAATACCTTGCATATCAGTATATTCCCATGCATAAGCAGAGGAATGTTTTTGTAGCACCTTTATTAATTTTATCATTTGAGATTCTTCCAGATTATTGTTGATCTTTAATGCTTTGTCTAGAAAATTTTCTACTTGATAATTGCCAAACTTTTCCATAGAATGTAAACCAAATTGATGAGATGATAGATATTCATTGTTACATTGCTCTTGAAAACTTTGATCTTTCTCACACTAAGAAGAAGAATTATTATTATTCATTACATTTATCAATTGATCTTCTTCATCTAATTGTGAAAGAGTATAAATTGGTTGTGTATTATCAAATTTTGCATCATTATCTATCCAAATTTCACTTTATACTTCAGTTATTATCTTTGTAGGAGGATACAATGTGAATTTCTTAGTGGAATTTCCATCATATATATACATATCACCTAATCTACAACTTATAAATGCATCAGTTGTAGTTAGTTAAGGTTTTCCAAGTCAATGGATGGCCTCCTAAATTATTCTTGGGAGTTAAAATCATGAATTCCACAGGATATTCTCAGGAATCTAGAGAAACATACACATATTGTAATACCTCATCTAGTTTAATAACATATCTATCTACTAATTTTAACAATGTTGGAGTATATTGAATATTGAGAAGCTTAAGTTGCTCCATTTTTTGTTTACTCATAATATTAATGGCTACTCCTAGATAAATCAAAGTGTTTAGAATCTCAATAACAATGATGTGGATTTTTACAATGGAGCTACCTGGATCTAGATATTTTTGGACAATAGTTTTCCCCATCATAATATCAACAAATTTTCCTACCAATTGAATCTTTTTAATGTCTTTCCTTTTTCTTCCTGGTTTTTTAATACATAGCTCCTTGATAGTTTTTGCAAATATTGGTATTTCCTTTATGGCTTGGAGTAAAGGAATTTTAATGCAAATATTCTTAAGTTTATCTAGCAAATCCTAGTCTGGTAAAACAATTGCCTTTCTATTCCTTTATCAATTTTAAGCATTTCAGGAAAAGGTGGATCTTGTCAAGAAATAGAAGGTTGTTCTACTAGAGGAACTGCAAAAGCTTGTTTTATTTGTTCATCCTTTGATTGTATAGGAACATCTTCCTCTAGAGGAATATTTTCTTGATCAAGATTTGCATCTTTTTCATGAATCTCATCCTCTTTAGATTTTTGAAGAAAATTGTTGGTGAATTATTTCTCAAACCCTACCAGATCTATGTTGAACATCATTTAGACCTAATGGGGTTATCACACAAGCTTTAAAATTTTGTCCTTCAACATTATAAACAGCTTGTTGATTTTTATTATTTGGATTAGGAAGTGGTTGAGCAGGAAGTTGATTTTACTTTTGAGGAAATGGTAATGAAAGTTGTTGATTTGGATTTTGGAATTGAGAATTTTGAGGGGGTTGAGGAGGATAATATTATGGTGGAAAAGAAGGATAAGTTTTTTTGAAATGAGGATATTGAGCATATTTTCCATAAGTATTTTTCCAACCTTGGGCCCAAGATGGGTTATGATTTTCATCTTAAAAGACCATGTATCGAAGGACACTCCTTGGTACTATGATTCTCAGCACATATGACACAAATTTCTATATTATCAAGGGGACACACTCTCAAGGCATGTTTCTTCCTACATATGGGACAAAAGATAGATAATGTGACATTTTTGGTTTCTTGCTTGTTTTGTATCTCAATAGTATCTTGTTGTTCACTAAGACTCCCAAGAATATTTGTTTTGAAATTGTCAAGTAAATTACATATTTCAGCACTACTTACCATTCTAGTTGCAAATTTATTAATTTTGGACATAACAGGATCTCTTGGATTTTTCCCAGTTCTAGCCTTACCCCTTGAAATTTGTGTACACAAATCACAAATTTCTCTAAATGAAAGCTGAGAAATATCTCCTTCACTCATTAAATTTAGGAGTTCAATCCACTCATCTGTAATATATTTTAGCAAAATAGCTTTCATATTTTCATCATCTAAATTATACATCTTTTCCCTTTTAATGTTATAGCCAAATCTTTCAACTAAGTCTTCAATACTTTCATCCTATTTCTGCATCATTTTAAAGACTTCATCCTTAAGGTTATGGGGCATTCAATAATCCTTCTATTTCTCTAAGAAAACATTTTTCATTTCTTCCCATGTTCTAATTGAATGTGTTAATAATCCCATAAACCATTTAAGTGATCCATCTTTAAGATTAGTTGGAAAAAATTTTAATTTTTGAGGATCAAGCAAGTAGTTGTAATATCTACACAAAACTTCAAACTCAAAAAGAAATGTTTCAGGGTCCTCATGTCTTAAGCCATGGAAATTAGGGAGGATGGAGGGTGAGATGTTTTTCATTGTGGTTGTGGTATCTTCATCAAAAATTGGAAATAAAAAACGATATGGTTCTCCTCTATCACCTCTACCACCTCTACCTCCACCTCCTCCTCTATTTACTCATTTTCCTCTTCCACCTCCAATCCTAAGCTCACCATTTACATTAAGTACTTATCCTTCTCCTTCCCCTACCATTGTAGATTCTTTAGAGATGATATAAGGTTCTATGATTGGATTATCTAGCTCTTCTTTTGGTTCTTATACTAATGGAATATTAAGATAATTTTCTTCTTCTTCTTCACTAGGAACTTATATTTCTTGTCCTAGAAGTTGTTCTCCAGTAGAAGAAATAAATATTACTCCTTCTGTGGGGGATATAGGTTCTTAGACTACAACTTCAGTAGAGGAAATTAGTGAATCTCTAGGTTGGATTTCAGATCTATGCACCTCAGGAAGTCTATGTCTACCTACCAATGATGGAATGAGAGTTTTAGTGGGTGGTGTGGCACTACGAGGTCTAGGTGGAGTGAGTAGTGATGTTGGAATTGAACATCTACCTCTACTTACAAATCTACCCCTAGAATCCATTTCTCTATGCATAATTTTTTTTTTTATCAATTTTTTATCAAAATTTAATGTCCCTAAGAATGGAATCCTATATACACTTCCCTAAAAACGATGCCAAAATTTTGCATAAATTAATTGTTCTTAATTACTTCATTAATTTTCAACCAAGATTCATGTACTTGTGAAATGTATGTGCACTATATATGCTACGATTCTTTCTGTGAATTGATTTATTATAGAAATGAAACTAATTCTAAGTATGGACAAATGTTTTTAACACAATTTCGAGAATAATTACGCATATTTTCTTTCAATCCAAATTTATATTAAATTCTAATTAACTGAAATGCAATTCAGTACTTTGCAGAATTTGAAAATTTATCTAAACTATAGAATTGCATGAAAGGAAATTCTTAGAAACCAAATTCAAGGAGAACAATCTAATTCTATCTTGCAGATTTGAAAACATTTTGCACTAACTTGCTGAAATAAACTTCTACATTAAATTGCAGTAGGGAAATTTCATATTAATTGCATGAAAGAGAAGTGGAACTAAAAAGGATTTAACTCCTACTTGCAGAAAATGAAATTAAAAACTTTACAGCTTGAGAATGATTACTTGTGTGCGCATTTACCCTCTAAAGAGTATTTCATCAACATTTAAGAAATTGAATTAAGCTATGAAGCAATTAAGTGCTATAAAGAAGATGCATTCAATAATAAAAATATTTTTTGTGTTTTTATGTTTATGAGTACTCTGCAATCAAAATGAGAATCATCATAATAGTAATTATGATGGAAACAGATTATTGAAAGAAACTATAATGCTAAAAACAAGTAATGCATAACAAAACTATAAACAAAACCTCACAGCTCGACAAGGGGCCCTCCCGTGAGTGCAGTTCAGCTAGTAATCACAAGATCTCACGCACGCATTGAGAAAAAAGTAACTTATATTAAATTGGAACAAAGTATCATTGGTATTCACAGTAAAATAATTATAAACTTAACATTTGAAAAACTTATGTCTCGGGTCTTGGCTTACAGCCTTTATACAAGTTTCATAAAACAATTTTAAGGGTTTTAAGACGACACGACATGAGTTATCTTGACATATATGAGATAGATTCAATTTGAAAATCAATCTCTAATCCAGGTGGATATTGGTGGCCACCTGCCTATTACACTTGGACCCCCACCATTGTTTTTTTCAGCTTTTCAGTTTCCTTAATTGTAGAACAATTTACTATTTTTTGCAGTTTTTCGAGTCCTGAACTTCTGGAGCCGTTTTGAGGCCCTAAATGACGTATTTGGGAAAATAGGGACCTACGTAAGTCTTTAACCAATGTTGATCACTCGAAATTTGTATTCCTCATATAGATATTTCTAACGAGGTATTGTGCATGTCAAATGGAGATCATATGCCAAAGTTAAGTACTGGGGAAGTTGATGTACCAATTTACCCAAACTAGGCCCATAGTTTTGGTGCTTCATCTCCTAGGGTTAGTTTTTTGGATGTTTAGGGTTTTCCATTTTTTCTCAATCATAAATAGGAATTGGAGCCTCATTGTAACACAGTTCAGAAGCCTGTAGCATCCACATCTCTTCTCAGAGATAAGCTACCAGTGCCCTAGCTAGTTTATTTCCATTCTGTCTGTAAACATATTTCAATTATTTTATATTAATGAAATGAAGTGTTATTTCTATTTCATCTTTGTATTTATGGTTATATTCATATTCTGTTGCATTCCTGTATAAATCTAGATCAGTGGTGTCAAATTGAATTGCTCTTTCTTTGTTTTTATTTGCATGTCCCCAACGAGGTCAGGGTATAAGGAGTTAGAGCTAGATCTAGTTGAAACCTTGCAAGATCACCTCGCAAACCCCAAAGACCTCCCATGTAAGAAGAAAATAAAGATGAGCGAGTATGAGATCCTATCAAATTATTGCTCGATGAGGCCCTTGAGAAACAAAGGAACGCGATGATGAATAAATTTTCCCAGATCCTTTAACAGCTGCCCACCGGCAGTGCATCTACATCCAACAGCCACTCTGGAGGCGCTGCTCCTTTCAAGGTACAGGTCAAATTCGACATTCATGTATTTGAATTCCAAATAGATGCAGATGTCGTAGATAAATGGTTGAATTTTCTTGAAGGGTATTTATTGTTCCATGATTTCTCCGACCGAGAACAGATTACTTTTGCACTCCCGAAAGTCACCCCCCATGTCAAATACTAGTGGGAAACCTACTGGGAACCTCTATTTTCTCGGTCGCACCTTCGAAATTCATTATTCTTGGTTTTCTTTCAGCCCTCTTGGTTCATATTACAACTTGTCTCTCTCTCTTCTGTTAGGAACATGGCTCAACCTCATCACTTCTGTGGGGAACATGGGAAACTCACACAGAAGCCGCCATTTCATTCACTCACATTAGTGCCTCATATATAAGGATAGTTTTGGGGTTCCCTCTTCTTCCAGTCAATTCCCCAGGCAATGTGAAATATGTCTTGTAGCAGGATCCCCATAATCATGTGTAACTATAAGGTAGGGGAGTTATGAGAACAAGTACATCCAAAGGACCACATTGCGGCAGCAAAGGGATCAAGATGTGCACGAGCTAAAGGATTTGTTCCATAACTTACCCACAAATTTGGGTATTAAATATTTAGAGAAACATTTGGTGCTCAAGTACCGCAGATGTTTGCATAAAAACATTCAGGAGGAAATGGAGTTCCTTGGCATTACCTCGCTTGGCACGGCATATTGATATGCTTCCAAGATCGAGCAACAATTTAAGCAGAAGAAATGAGACTTTGGATCCGTGAATCTGAAGCCAGTGAAAGGTGCCCCCAAATCGCAGTATAAGGGTCAAAGCCAAAGCAGGGCGACTCATAAAAACACCACAAAGACAAAGAAAAACATTGGGAAGTGGTGTGAATTTTATAACAGCTCCGCTCATAAAACAAGCGAGTTTCGAGCCAAAGGGTTGTTAGTGATTGAGCTGAAGGCATATGAATTAGATGCATGTTCTAATTCTAAGTCGAAACCGGACAATGGAAATGATAAAGGGAAGAAAATCATTGATGCGGAACCCAGTGCCACCTTTGCCACCACCAAGCTCCAAAGGGAAGAGCCCAAGTATCTAAAGGAGGGGGAGTGCCTCTTCCATTCCCAGATGTGGGTGAAGGGTTCTCCACTGTAATTCCTTGTTGATAGTGGAAGTCAAAAGAACCTCATTTTAGTAGATTTCATGAAGCGGCTCGGCCTACCGACCATAGCACACCCTCAGTCGTATACCATTGGGTAGCTCCACCAAGGAAGAGATATCTACATCCTCCAATAGTTTCACCTTTCATACAGCATAAAGACATTCACAGATGAGGTATTGTGTGATGTTGCTCCTCTTGAGGTGTCTGATGTATTATTAGGCCAACCATATTTGTGGAAGCGGCATGTTGTGTATGGGTCTAGGCCTCATTCTGTTATTATTACCTTGCGAAATAAATTGTACAGTATGCCTAAGGTAGTATCGCCTTCTTCCATCTCTTTGAGTACTTCAAAGCAATGCAATAAGATTATTTCCCAAACCAGGAAAAAAAATTTCATTATGATTCACCCATAGGGTAAGAAGAAGATTGTGGTTGTAGCCTCCAAACAGGGCTCCCTTGCATGGTAGCAACAGATGGACAAAGACATGGATGAATACATCGACATTTTATCCTCATCCATAGAGGTTCCTCTACACTATCAAGTCAAACACTCCATTGATCTAACCCAAGCATGTAGCTGCCTGATGTTTCCATACCTCATGCAACCACACAGACAGAATCCACACACGTACTGTTTGAGCCTAATAAAGCAACCAAATTTATTGAATGCATCCAGAAGGTCTACGACATCTTGGAGAAATCCAATGCCAAGTACAAGTAGCGACATGATCAACATCGAGTGCCACACCAGTTCTAGGTAGGCACCAAAGTTTGGCTACATTTGCAAAAGGACCACCCCGATGGGACCCACCGCCAGCTTCACCCACTCTGATATGGGTCATAAACCATCACCAAGGTGGTAGGTGACAATGCCTTCAAGATCAGTATTCCACCATTACTTGGTCTGCACCTAGTGTTCAATTTCGACCACCTTCGACCCTACTTTCCACCTCCGACATGGAAAAACAACACACACAAAAAATTTAAACCTCGATTGCATGAAACAAGCCAAAAATGATCAGATCATGAGCACACATATAAAGAAAGACTAACAGCAAAATATCCAGTTGTATCGGGTTGTCAAAGCTGGCCAACTCCTGCACCAAGGAAAGTAGCTCACCAGGGACCAAGTTTAGCAGCTAGGTACTAAAGATTCAAAGAAAAATTTGGTGCTCAAGTACCACAGTTTTTTGCATAGATACATTCAGGAGGAAATGGAGTTCCTTGAAATTACCTCGATTGGCATGACATATCAATATGCCTCAAAGATATTTAAGCAGAAGAAGCGAGACTTTGGATCCGCGAATCTGAAGCCAGGGAAAGGCGCCCCCGAACTGCAGAACAAGGGTCAAAGCCAAAGTGGGGAAACTCAGAAAAACACCACAAATCCAAATAAGGAAACGGGGAAGTGGTGTGAATTTCATAACATCTCCACTCACAACACAAGCGAGTGTCAGGCCAAACAGTCGCTGGTGTCCAAACTGAAGGCATTTGAATCATA
The DNA here is from genome assembly GCA_034641835.2 of Pinus albicaulis. Taxonomy (NCBI): domain Eukaryota; kingdom Viridiplantae; phylum Streptophyta; class Pinopsida; order Pinales; family Pinaceae; genus Pinus; species Pinus albicaulis. The sequence goes on from CM076569.1 coordinate 254,142,200, forward strand.
CGCATGTTCTAATTCTGAGTAAGAACCGAAAAAGGAAAATGGAAAAGGAAAAAAAATCATTGATGTGGAACCCAGTGCCACCATTGCCACCACTAAGCTCCAAAGGGAGGAGCCTAAGGATCCAGATGAGGGGAAGCGCCTCTTCCATTCCCAAATGTGGGTGACAGGTTCTCCACTGCAATTCCTTGTCGATAGCAGAAGCCAAAAGAACCTCATTTCAGCAGAGGTCATGAAGTGGCTCGGCCTACCCACCACAGCACACCCACAGAGGTATACCATTGGGTGGCTCCACTGAGGAAGAGATCTATGCATCCTCCAGTAGTGTCACCTTTCGTACAACATCAATCCATTCATGGATGAGGTATTCTTTTATGTTGCTCCTCTTGACATGTCTGATGTATTATTAGGCCAATCATACTTGTGGAAGCGACATGTTGTGTATGGGTTTAGGCCTTTTTCTATTATCATTAATTTATGAAATAAGCTCCATAGGATATCGGAGGTAGTATCGCCTTCCTCCATCTCTTTGAGTACTACAAAGCAATGTAGTAAGGTTATTTCACAAACCAGGAAATTTTTTTCATTACAATTTGCCCATAGTGTGAGAAGAAGGTTGTGGTTGCAACCTCCAAACAGGGCTCCCTTGCGCAACAGCAACAGATGTACAAATATGTGGAGGAATACAAGGAAATTTTCTTCTCACACACAAAGGTTCCTCTACACTGTCAGGTCAAGCACTCCATTGATCTGACCTTAGGCGTGTCGCTGCCTGATGTTGCCATACCTCATGTGACCACACAGAAAGAATCCACACTATACTTTCTGAGGCTAATAAAGAAACCAAATTTATTGAACGCATCCAGAAGGTCCACGACATCTTGGAGAAATCCAATGCCAAGTACAAGTTGTGACATGATCAACATCGAGTGCCACACCAGTTCCAAGTGGGTGCCAAAGTTCGGCTACATTTGCAAAAGGAGCACCCCGCTAAGCCCCACTGCCAGCTTCGCCCACTCCAATATGGACCATACACCATCACCAAGATGGTAGGTGTCAATGCCTTAAAGCTCAGTATTCCACCATTCCTTTGTCTGTACCCAGCATTCAATGTGGACCACCTTCGACCCTACTTTCCACCTCTCCTGGACACATGCGACATGGAAAAACAACTCACACAAACAGATTTAAACCCCAAATACATGTAACAAACCACAATTGATCAGATCATGGACACCCAGATAAAGACACCCGATAGAAAAAAATCCAGTTGTATCGGGTTGTTAAAGTTGGCCAACTCACCAGGGACCAAGTTCAGCAGAAGTTTCCTCATCTCATGGAGGAACTCAATGCAATGGGGACCATTGCAACCTAATGGGGGAGTAATGATCCAGGTGGAAATTTTTGGTCACCCACCTATTCCACTTGGACCCCCACCAATTTTTCTTTCAGCTTTTCAATTTCCTTAATTGTTGCACAATTTACCATTTTTGGCAGTTTTTCGGGTCGTGAAATTCTGGAGCCGTTTTGAGGCCCTAAACAACGTTTTTTGGAAACACGACGATGAATATGGGTCATTGATTGATTTTAGTCACTTGAAAGATGTATTCCTTGGATATATATTTCTAATGAGGTATTATGCGCATCAAACGGAGATCGTATGCAAAAGTTACGTCCCAGGGAAGTTGATTTACGAATTTACCAAACGGGGCCCATAGTTTTGGCGCTTCATCTCCTAGGGTTATTTTTTTGGATTTTTAGGGTTTTCCATTGTTTCTAAATCATAAATAGCCCTTGGAGCCTCATTGTAACACAATTCAAAGGCATGTAGCCGCCACATCTCTCCTTAGAGATAAGCTACTAGTGCCCTAGCTAGTTTATTTCCATTCTATCCGTAAGCATATTTCAGTTATTTGATACTAGTGAAATGAAGTGTTTTTTCATCTGCATCGTTGGATTTATGGTTATATTCATATTCTGTTATGTTCCTACATAAATCGGATTAGTGGTATCAAAGCAATCTGCTCTTTCTCTATTTTTCTTTTCATGTCCCCAACGAGGTCAGGGTATAAGGAGTTAGGGCTCGATTTGGTTGAAGCCTTTCAAGATTAGCCTTGCAAACCCCGATGAATTCCAATGGAGGAAGAAAATAAAGACGAGGGAGTAGGAGATCCTATGAAATTATTTCTTGAGGAAGCCCTTGAGAAAAAAATGAGCGCGATGATGGATAGATTTTCCCATATCCTTCAACGGTTGCCCAGCGGTGGTGCATCTGCATCCAGCAGCCACCCTGGAGGTGCCACTCCTTTCAAGGTACATGTCAACTTCGAAATTCTTGTATTTGAAGGCTAGATAGATGCAAATTTCATATATATATGGTTGAATTTGCTGGAAGGGTATTTCTCGGTCCATGATTTCTCCAACCGAGAAAATATTACTTTTGCACTCCTCAAAGTCGCCCCCCATGTCAAAGACTGGTGGGAATCCACTACAAGCAAAATAAAAAGAGTGAACCCTCTCTATTCTCGATCGCACCGACTTGGAATTTGTTCCGAGATGGCATCAAGAAACATTATTACACTGTGGGGATCTATGAGGACAACTACATCCAATGGACCATGTTGCGGCAGCAAAGGGATCAAGATGTGCATGAGATGACAAATTTGTTCCATACCCTCTGCATAAAGTTGGGTATTAAATATTCATAGAAAAATTTGGTGCTCAATTAATGTAGCTATTTGCATAGATACATTCATGAGGAAATGGAGTTCCTCGACATTACCTCGCTTGGCACGGCATATCTATATGCCGCCAAGATCGAGCATAAATTTAAGCAGAAGAAGCGAGATTTTGGATCCACGAATCCAAAGCCAGGGAAATTCGCCCCCGAACCGCAGAACAAAGGTCAAAGCCAAAGAAGGACAACTCTGAATAACACCACAAATCCAAATAATAACACGGGGTCAAACAGTCGTTGGTGGCCAAACTAAAGGCATCCAAATCAGATGCATGTTTTGATTCTAAGTCAGAATTGGAAAAGGGAAGTGGCAAAGGGAAGAAAATCATTGATGCAGAACCCACTGCCACCATTTCCACCACCAAGCTCCAGAGGGAGGAGCTCGAGGATCTAGAGGAGGTGGAGCGCCTCTTCCATTCCCATATGTGGGTGAAGTGTTCTCCACTACAATTACTTGTCAATAGCGGAAGCAAAAAAAAATCATTTCAGCAGATGTCGTTAAGTGACTTGGCCTATCGACCATAGCACACCCGCAGTTGTATACCATTGGGTGGCTCCACAAAGGAAGATATCTCTGTGTCCTCCAGCAGTGTCGCCTTCTATACAACATCAGGTATTCACAGATGAGGTATTGTGTGATTTTTCTCCTCTTGACGTGTCTGATATATTATTAGGCCAACCATATTTATGGAAGAGACATGTTGTGTATGATTCTAGGCCTTGTTTGTTATTATTACTTTGGGAAATAATTTGTACAATATACTGGAGGTAGTACCCCCCTTTTCCATCTCTTTGTGTACTACAAAGCAATGTAGTAAGATTACTTTCCAAACCAGGAAATTTGTTTTCATTACAATTCACCCACAGGGAAAGAAGAAGATTTTGGATGCAGCCTCCAAATAGGGCTCCCCTACGCGGAAGAAGCAGATGGAAAAAGACATGGAGGAATACAAAGACATTTTCTCCTCACCCACATATCTTCCTCTACATTGTCAGGTCAAGGACTCCATTTATCTGACCCTAGGCCTATCGCTGCCTGATGTTGTCATACCTCATGCGACCACACAGACAAGATCCACACATAACTTTCTATGGCTGATAAAGAAACCAGATTCATTTAACGCATCTAGCAGGTCAATAGAATCTTCAATAAATTCAATGCCAAGTACAAGTAGTGACATTATCAACATCGAGTGTCACACCAATTCTAGGTGGGCGCCAAGTTTGGCTACATTTGCAAAAGGAGCACCACGTTGGGCACCACTGCTAGCTTCGCCTAGTCTGATATGGGCCATACACCATCACCAAGGTGGTAGGTGACAATTCCTTCAACCTCAGTATTCCACTATTCCTTGGTCGACACCCAGTGTTCAATGTGGACCACCTTTGACCCTACTTTCCACCTCTACTTGACACATCCGACATGGAAAAAAAACTCACACCAATATATTTAAACCCTGACTACATGGAACAAGCCACAACTGATCAAATCATGCAAACATAGATAAAGAACACCCGACAGAAAAATATCTAGTTGTATTGGGTTGTCAAAGCTGGCCAACTCCTGCACCAAGGAAAGTAGCTCACCAGGGACCAAGTTTAGCAGAAGTTTCCTCATCTCGTGGAGGAAATCAACGAAATGGGGACCATTTCTTTATAGGGGGGGGGGGGGGGAATGATCCAGCTGGATATTAGTGTCCACCCGCCTATTCCACTTGGACTCCCACCATTGTTTCTTTCATTTTTTCATTTTCCTTAATTGTAGCACAATTTACTATTTTTCGGAGTTTTTCGGGTCCTGAAATTCCGGAGTCGTTTTGAGGCCCTAAACGACGTTTTTTGGGAAAACATGAACTATCATGGGTGTTTGGAAAAATTTTGGAACTCGAAATTTTTATTCCTCGGATAGATCTTTCTAATGAGTTATTGTGCGCATCAAACGAGGATCTTATGCCAAAGTTACATCCCAGAGAAGTTGATGTACCAATTTACCCAAACGGGCCCATAGTTTTGGTGCTTCATATCCTAGGTTTAGGTTTTTGGATGTTTAGGGTTTTCCATTGTTTCTCAATCATAAATAGGCCTTAGAGCCTCATTGTAACACATTTCAGAGGCCTATAGTCACCACATCTCTTCTCAGAGATAAGCTACCAGCTCCCTAGCTAGTTAATTTCCATTCTTTCTGTAAGCATATTTCAGTTATTTGATATTAATGAAAAGAATTGTTATTTTTGCTGCATCTTTGTATTTATTGCTATATTCATATTATATTGTGTTCATGCATAATACAAATCATTGGTATCAAAGCGGTCTGTTCTTTCTCTGTTTTTCTTTGAATTTCCCCAACAAGGTCAGGGTAGAAGGAGTTAGGGCTCAATCTAGTTGAACCCTTGCAAGATCATCATCACAAACCTCGATGACCTCCCATGGTGAAAGAAAAGAAAGACGAGGGAGCAGGAGATCCTATCAAATTATTTGTCAAGGAGTCCCTAAAGAAACAAATGAACGAGATGATAGATAAATTTTTCCAGATCCTTCAACGGCTGCCCACCGGTGACGCATCTACATCCAGCAGCCACTATCGAGGCGCTACTCCTCTGAAGGTATAGGTCAACTTCGACATTATTGTATTTGAAGGCTAGATATACAAAGACGTTATAGATATATGGTTGAATTTTCTGAAAGGGTATTTCACGGTCCATGATTTCCCCGACCGAGAAAATATTACTTTTGCACTCCTCAAAACCGCCCCTCATGTGAAAGACTGGTGGGAAACCTTCTGTGAGAAAAAGGACGAGAGGGAACCCTCTCTGTTCTTGGCCGCACTGAATTTGAATTCATTCCGAGACAGCATCAAGGAACAATATTACCCCTTGGGGAGTTGTGACGAAAAGTACATCCAATGGACCACGCTGTGATAGCAAAGGGATCAAGATTTGCACGAGCTAACAAATTTGTTCCATACTCTGCGCAAAAAATTTGGGTATTAAAGATTCATAGAAACATTTTGTGCTCAAGTGCCGCAATTTTTTGCACAGATAAATTTAGGAGGAAATGGAGTTCCTCAAAATTACCTAGCTTGGCACAGAATATCGATATGCCGCCAAGATCAAGCAGAAATTTAAGCAGAAGAAGCGAGACTTTGGATCCGTGAATCTGAAGCCAGGGAAAGGTACCCCCAAACCGCAGAACAAGGGTCAACGCAAAAGTAGGGAAACTCAAAACAACACCACAAATCCAAAAAAGAACATGGGGAAGTGGTGTGAATTTCATAACAGCTCCACTCACAACACAAGTGAGTACCGGGCCAAACAGTCGTTGATGGTTGAACTGAAGGAATCAGAATCAGATGCATGTTCTGGTTCTGAGTCAGAATTGGACAAGGGCAATGAAAAATGGAAGCAAATCATTGATGCAGAACCCAATGCCATTGTTTCCACGACCAAGCTCCAGAGGGAGGAGCCCAAGCATCTAGAGGAGGTGGAGCGCCTCTCCCATTCCCAGATGTGGGCGAAGGGTTCTCCATTGCAATTCCTTGTCGATAGCGGAAGCCAAAAGAACCTCATTTCAGCAAAGGTTGTGAAACGGCTCATCCTACGGGCCACAATACACCCACAGCCATATACCATTGGGTGGCTCCACTAAGGAAGAGATATTTGCGTCCTCCAGCAGTGCCGCCTTCCGTACAGCATCAACCCATTCACGGATGAGTTATTGTACAATGTTGCCCCTCTTGACGTGTCTGATGTATTATTAGGCCAACCATACTTGTGGAATAGACATGTTGTGTATGAGTCTAAGCCTCATTCTATTATTATTACTTTGGAAAATAAGTTGTACAGGATACCAGAGGTAGTACCGCCTTCCGCCATCTCTTTGAGTACTGCAAAGTAATGTAGTAAGATTATTTTCCAAACTAGGAAATTTTTTTTCATTACGATTCACCCACAGGGAAAGAAGAAGATTGTGGTTGTAGCCTGCAATAGGGCTCCCCTGCATAGTAGCAGCAGATGGACAAAGACGTGGAGGAATACAAGGACATTTTTTCCTAACCCACAGAGGTTCCTCTACACTATCAGGTCAAGCACTCCATTGATCTGACCCTAGGCATGTTGCTGCCCAATGTTGCCATACCTCATGCGACCACACAGACTGAATCCACACATGTATTTTTTGAGGCTGATAAAGCAACCAGAGTTATTGAACCATCAAGCAGGTCCATGGCATCTTGGAGAAATCCAATTCCAAGTACAATCAGCGACATTATTAGCATCGAGTGCCACACCAGTTCGAGGTGGGCGCAAAAGTTTGGCTACATTTCCAAAAGGAGCACCCTGCTGGGCCCCACCGCCAGCTTCGTCCACTCTGATATGGGCCATACAACATCACCAAGGTGGTAGGTGACAATGCCTATGAGCTCAGTATTCCACCATTTTTTATCTACACCCAGTGTTAAACGTGGACTGCCTACGACCCTAATTTCCACCTCTACTAGACACATCCGACATGGAAAAACAAATCACACCAACAATGATCAGATTTGGATCAAGGACCTAAGTGATATCTCAAATTTCAAAGCATTTGAAAGTGTGTCGAACCTGAGCGACCGGATAGATCTTGCCTTCCTGATTATGGCTCCGTGAACTGTTCGTAAAACCGACACCGTATGAAGACGTTATCGCGTTTTGAAAATTCCAGTGAACTGCAAATTTTGGCATTTCACCAAGGTTGACTGGTCAAGGGTACAGTCAAAAAAATGAATATTCTAGGGAATATTCCTAGAATGTTCCTTTAATATTCCTCGAAATATTCCCCATAATATCCCTTTCAAACCAGTCAGATCATGACAAGTGGCAGGGTATTATTTGTTGGTGGATTGTATGAAGTTTTTTGGGCCAATGATAAGGCGCCACGTGGCCATCCCTGAGGCCGCCACGTGGCCCTTGAACATTGTTTCAAAATTTTGGTGGAGGGCCAGAGGATCGATCGTGGGACCTCCCGCATAACATGCCAATGCCTTACCGTCTACCCTATTATTTGGTTCTTAACCATACTATGTCACCATTTATACTTAAGGTTTGTAGGGTGCACATTTGGGGGTCTAGATGGGCCAGCCCCTCCCCACGTGGCCTCTGGCCCGTGACCCCAGGCCAAGGGCTTAAGCCCCTAATCGCCAGCGACTGTGCGAGATTTTTTCACATGCAATGTTACGGTTTTATTCCATCAGTTTCATAAACACCAACGATTTGCAAACTCCGCACTATTTATTGTAACGTTTTTTGCATGTCACATGCCACGGTTAGCAACATTTCCATCGACGATTTCGCTCCACATTTAATTTGACCACGGGTTTTGAGGGTTGGCATGTGGCCACCCCTTACCCTCAAAATTTAACTTGATGGCCATCTCTGGTGGAAGTTATGGATCGCACCCATATTTGGGGTGGTTTTCCTATTTTAACTTCAATTTAACTTAAGTCATCCACATTTAGTGGAGTTGTTTTAGGAGTTACTGGGCAAAAAAAATTATGCTCTATCTTGAGCATGATTCAACCATTATTGGAGTGTGAATAGTCAATTTCTACTTTTTTGGACATTCCAGACTCATTGGTGAGGGTTTCAAAGCCATCAGAGAACTTTTGAGCATGATTTAGCTTCAGAAACGTTCCAAGGGCCACTAGGAGCCAACAACAGAAAGAGGCCTAACCAGGACAGCTAAAGGCCTTTCTCAGTAATCAAATAGTAAATTTTTGATGTTTCAGACATTATGGAACTAATGGTGAGGTTTGAAGATCCATTAGAGGACTTATGAAGGCCTATATGCTTCAAAGAAGTTCCAAGGGCCACTAGGGCCACCAAGTGCCAGCAGGAGAATGAGACCTATCCAGAGAAGCCAGTATCCTTTCTTAGCAAACCAGTAGTCTATTATGACTATTTTGAACCTTTTGAATCCATTTATGGATTTTTTAGAAGCTTTTAAAGACTTTTGAAGGTCGATATGCTTCAGAGAAGTTTTCAGTGAACCCAGAGCCAAGGGATGCCACCAGGTGTTGGAGACGTGATCAGAGCATCCTGAGGCCAATTTTAGTAAGTGAATATTATATTCTGACTATTTTGGACATTATGAATCCATTGAAGGGATTTTCAGAGCCATTTTGAGACTTTTGAAGGTTGAGAATCCACAGGGAATTTTCGATCATCCCAGGGCCAACAGTGGATGGAGGCCTAGATTAGGGTGCCAGAGCTCATTTTCAGCAAATGAATAGCCTATTTTGGATGTCTGGTATATGTTGGAGACAGTAGGAGAGTTTTCAAGGATATAAAAGTACTTCTAGGGAGTTTTTGCCAAAGAGAAGCTCAGGGAAGCTTAGGGGCACCGACAGATGAGGTCAATTCAAAGGAAGCCTAGTTCTATTTTCAGCAAGATAGCAACCATTCCAGGGATATGATGGTATTCTAAACCCAATGGTACAGTCCAAATAACCATTTGAGTTGATTAGTTTACTTGTAAAATATATTTTCCATCATAATCCCAAAAATCCAAGTCAATTGACAAAGGCTCAAGGAGACGTAGCCCACGAAATTTGGGTGAACTCCTTTATTAAATTTGTTGTTATGTGTTGATGTTTATTTTTTGCACTTTATGGTTGTTGTACATGTGTTTTATCAGCAAAAACAAGGTTTTAATTCCTCACACATAAAGTCTTAAAACAGTTTAAAACACATACACTTGAATCAATAATTCAATTCCGCACAGTCAATAATAAGCTAGATCTTAATTTGTTTAACTAAGTGGGAGGTGCTTGCAAAGCATAACAAGTTATCCACCCATTTTAGATCAGGTGGTATCAAAGCACTAGGTTTCTTGTTTGACTTGAAAGGTGTTTAACAGTGCAAGGAATTTATCTGTTTGCAAATTGACTGATGCTTACAAGTTTGAGTTTGCTAGAGGTGAAGGGGAGCTACTGCTAGCTAAGTATAGAAGAGGACAAGAAGGAAGAAGGTTGAAAGTGTTCTCCATACCCAAAGGAACTCAAGGCAACCCTTGAAGCACAAGAGGGATTGTTTATTAAGAACCTCTTGAAGATTGTTTGCAAAAACGGTTGCTTGAAGAAGAGATACAAGTTGCAGAGAAGAGCTTGAATCTACAGCCATATTGTTTAGAAGCTTTGTCAATTATTTTTGAAGCTTTTGAATTGTTGATCGAATTTCTTTAGTTAATTTACATAAGGATGACAACTTCTTCAAGTGAGGTTTCTAAATCCTCTTTTACAAGACTCTTCAATGAAGAGATGAAGCGAGACTTCTACATCCTGAAGGATATGGTGCAAATTTTGTATGAAGAAAGCACTAGACTTCATGAGCAATTGGTTGCTATGAAGCAAGAGAAAGAAGGAATTCTTCAAAGAATGCATGAGATGGATATGCAGCTCCATCAATCCCAAGAGGCCTTAACCAAACACATGTTTGAATCAAAGGTAAATCACTCAAACTTGTCTTCAAATTCCTCTTTAAAACATGTGTAGGTTCATTTGAAAAGCACACTAGAGGTATAGGGTCCAAGTTGATGTTAAAAATGGGCTATGAAGGCAAGGGTTTAGGAAACAATGCACAAGGCATGATTGATCCTATTTTGGTTGAGGAAAGACCTAAGAAGTTTGGTCTAAGATATGTTCAATCTTATGGCGAAAACTCTAAATCCATGAAGGCATTTGAGACAACTCGAAAAAGAACTTTTGTTACAAGTTTTAAACCACAAACATGTCAAGTTTTTTTTCAAGTTGATTGCCATTGTTTGAAGCCTATGTTGCAGCAAGATGATAATGGACATGTATGTTATGGGGAACAAGAGAGTTCTGACAACTATCATGACATGAACACTAATGTTGGTCTTCAAAAGAAAGCTGGAACCTCTACAAGTTCATCTCCTCATGAAGGTAAAAAAGATGGACATGCAAAGCAAAATTTGAGGTATAATTCTTCCCATAGTCAAGTTGATTATGTTTCTGTTAAGCATGCCAAATATGCATGCATGAAAGGAAGAAAGAGTTGTTGTTCTTTTTGTGGTTTATGTAACCATGAAGTTTCAAAATGCTAGAAGAGGATGAAGGCATACAGGAAATAGTTGAAGTGAAGGAAAATTGCAAAGAAGATGCAAAATACTTGCACACATTGCCAGAAGAAGGGACATTTAATTGCCCAATGTTGGACATCGCATCCAACCAATCATCCCAAGCATTCGAAGCAAGAGGATAAAAATATTGGCGAAAGTGGAACCAAAGATTCCATCATTGATGTGAGAACATATGTTTCACCTGAAGAAGATTTTCAGCAGCAAATATCGCCAAGGAAGTGGCTTGGTAAGAAGTGGTTTGAATTCTTAACTCAATAAGACATACATTCATTTGTACATATGCAAGTTTCAGTCATGTATCCATGTATTCTGTTGAAAACTTAATTTTGTTTGAGCCACCTTTGATCGATGATCAAGGACATGATGTTCAACTGCCTTCTATTGAAGATTTCTCCCCAGAAATTTCTGGTTGAGCTCAAGGAAGACAATTCTTGACAGGAGGACAAGAGCATCAAGAGGGAAAGTGTTGACTACCTTCGAGTTGGGGCTCAAAGGCACTAAGCCAAGCAAGGCAAAGTCTAAGGAGGATGGAAATGTGAGGGTGTTTTACTCTCATTTACTGAACAGGTAATCAGTCTTTTGGGGTCCAAAAGATTCCTAATGGGTAGGAGTGATCAGATTTGGATCAAGGACATAAGTGATAGCTCAAATTTAAGTGTTTGAAAGTGTGTCAAACCTGAGCAACTGGATAGATATTGTCTTCCTGATCCTGGCGCCGTGAACGGTTTGAAAAACCGACACCATATGAAGAAGTTATCATGTTTTGAAAAGTCTAGTAAATTGCAAATTTTGGCATTTGACCAAGGTTGACTGGTCAAGGGAACAGTCAGAAAAAAGAATATTCCTAGAATATTCCTCAAAATATTCCCATAATATTCCTTCTGGGAAATTCAGATCATGACAAGTGGCAGGGTATTATTTTCTGGTGGATTGTACGAATTTTTTTGGGCCAATGATAAGGCGCCACATGGCCAGCCCTGAGGCCGCCATGTGGCCCTTGAACAGTTTTTCGAAATTTTGGTGGAGGGCTGGAGGATTGATCGCGGGACCTCCCGTATAGCACACCAACGCCTTATCGTCTACCCTATGGTTTGGTTCTTAACCATAATATGTCACCGTTTATACTTAAGGTTTGTTGGGTGTGCATTTGGGGGTCCAGAGGGGCTAGCCCCTCCCTACGTGGCCTCTGGCCCGTGACCCCAAGCCAAGGACTTAAGCCCCTAAATTCCAGCAACTGTGCAAGCTTTGTTCACATGCAATGTTACAGTTTTATTTAGGCAGTTTCGTAAACACCGGCGGTTTGTAAACTTCGCGCTATTTATTGTAGTGTTTTTGGCATGTCACATGCCACGGTTAGCAACATATCCGCCGACTGTTTCGCACCACACTAAATTTGACCGCGGGTTTCGGGGGTTGGAATGTGGCCACCCCCTACCCTAAAAATTTAACTTGATGGTTATCTCTGGTGAAATTTATGGAACGCGCCCAGATTTAGGGCAGTTTGCCTATTTTAACTTCACTTTAGCTTAAGTCCTCCACATTTAGTGGAGTTGTTTTAGGAGTTCCTGCGCAAAAAAATTTATGCTCTATCTTGAGAATGATTTGACCATTATTGGAGTGTGCATAGTCAATTTCGACTTTCTTGGACATTCCAGACTCATTAGTGAGGGTTTTAGAGCCATTGGAGAACTTTTGAGCATGATTTAGCTTTATAAAAGTTCCAAGGGCCACTAGGAGCTAGCAACAGAAAGAGGCCTAGCTAGGGCAGCTAGAGGCCTTTCTCAGTAATCCAATAGTCAATTTTGGATGTTTCAGACATTTTGGAACTAATGGTGAGGTTTTAAGAGCTATTATAGGACTTCTGAAGGTTGATATGCTTCATATAAGTTCTAAAGGCCATCAGGGCCACCAGGTGCCAGTAGGAGAATAAGGCCTATCTAGAGCAGCCAGTATTCATTCTCAGCAAACCAGTGGTCTATTCTGACTATTTTGAACCTTATGAATCAATTGATGGATTTTTCATAAGCTTTTTAAGACTTCTTAATGTTTCTATGCTTCAAATAAGTTTTCAGTGAACCTAGAGCCAGGGGGTGCCACCAGGTGTTGGAGGCGTAACCGGAGCAGCAGGAGGCCAATTTCAGAAAGTGAATAGTCTATTCTGACTATTTTGGACATTTTAAATCCATTGAATCGATTTTTAGAGACATTTGGATACTTCTAAAGGCCGAGAAGCCACAGGGAAGTTTCGAGCAGCCTAGGGCCAACAGTGGATGGAGGCCTAGATTGGGGAGCCGGAGCTCATTTTAAGCAAATGAACAGTGTATTTTGGATGTCTAATATATTATGGAGAGAGTAGTTTCAAGGAAACAAAAATACTTCTAGGGATTTTGTGCCAAAGATAAGCTCATGGAAGCTTAGGGGCACTGAAAGATGAGGTCAAGTCAAAGGAAGCCTAGTTCTATTTTCAACAAGATAGCAGCCATTCCAGGGATATGATGGTATTCTAAACCCAATGGTACAATCCAAAAAACCATTGGAGTTGATTATTTTACTTGTAAAATATATTTTCCATCATAATCCGAAAGAGCCAAGTCAATTGATAAAGGCTCAAGGAGACGTAACCCATGAAATTCGGGTGAACTAAGTTTATTAAATTTGTTGTTATGTGTTGATGATTATTTGCTGCACTTTATGGTTGTTGTACATGTTTTTTATCAGCAAAAACAAATTTTTAATTCCTCGCACATAAAGTCTTAAAACAATTTAAAACACATACACCTGAATCAAGAATTCAATTATGCACAGTCAAGAATAAGCTATATCTTAATTTGTTTCACTGAGTCGGAGGTGCTTGCAAAGCATAACAAGTTATCCACCCATTTCAGATCAAACAGATTTAAACCCCGACTACATGGAACAAGCCACAACTGATTGGATCATGGACACATAGATAAAGAACACCCGACATAAAAATATCCTGTTGTATCAGGTTGTCAAAGCTGGCCAACTCCTGCACCAAGGAAAGTGGCTCACCAGGGACCAAGTTGAGCATAAGTCTCCTCATCTCATGGAGGAACTCAACGCAATGGGGAACATTAATTCTTAAGGGGGGGGGGTGTGATCTAGGTGTATATTGGAGGCCACCCGCCTATTCTACTTGGACCCCCACTATTGTTTCTTTAAGATTTTCAGTTTCCTTAATTGTAGCACAATTTACTATTTAATGACATTTTTTGGTAAAAAGAGGAAGAACATGGAATTTTGATTGATTTTTTCCACTTGAAAGTTATATTCCTTGGATATATATTTATAACGAGGTATTTTGCACATCAAACTTAGATCATATGCAAAAGTTACGCCCCGAGGAAGTTGATGTACCAATTTACCCAAACGGGGCCCATAATTTTGGCACTTCATCTCCTAGGATTAGTTTTTTGGATGTTTAGAGTTTTCCATTGTTTCTCAATCATAAATAGGCCTTGGAGCCTCATTGTAACACTATTCAAAGGCCTGTAGCCACCACATCTCTTCTCAAAGATAAGCTACCAGCGCCCTAGCTAGTTTATTTCCATTCTATTTGTAAGCATATTTCATTTATTTGATATTAATGAAATGAAGTGTTATTTCCACTGCATATTTGTATTTATGGTAATATTCATATTCTGTTGTGTTCCTGCATAAACCGAGATCAGTGGTATCAAAGTGGTTTGCTCTTTCTCTATTTTTCTTTGCATGTCCCCAACGAGGTTAGGGTATAAGGATTTAGGGCTCAATCTAGTTGAACCCTTGCAAGATCAGCCTGACAAACCTCGATGACCTCCCATGGTGAAAGAAAATAAATATGAGGGAGCAGGATATCTTATCAAATTATTGCTCGAGGAGGCCCTTAACAAATAAATGAATGCAATTATGGATAAGTTTTCCCAGATCCTTCAACTGTTGCCCACCGACAGCGCATCTACATCCAGCAGCCATTCTGGAGGCACCACACCTTCCAAGGTACATGTCAACTTCAACATTCATGTATTTAAAGGCCATATAGATGCAGACATTGTAGATATATGGGTTTATTTGTTGGAAGTGTATTTTCAAGAATATGATTTCTCCGTAGATAAAATGAAGAATTGCACTCCTCAGCTAGTCCCCGCCATGTCAAAGACTGGTGGGAAACCTACTGCGAGCAAAAGGATGAGAGGGAACCCTCTCTGTTCTTGGCCGCACCCACTTAGAATTTTTTCTGAGACGACATCAAGGAAAAATATTACCCCGTGGGGAGCTATGAGGACAAGTACATCCAATGGACCATGTTGCGGCAGCAAAGGGATCAAGATGTGCAAGAGATGAAAAATTTGTTCCATACCTTGCACACAAATTTGGGTATTAAAGTTTCAAAGAAAAATTTGGTCTTCAAGTACCACAGATGTTTGCACAGATACATTCAGGAGGAAATGGAGTTCTTCGGAATTACCTCTCTTGGAACGGCATATCGATATGCCACCAAGATCAAGTAGAAATTTAAGCAAAAGAAGCGAGACTTTGGATCTGCGAATCTGAAGCCAGGGAAAGGGGCCCCTGAACCACAGAAAAAGGATCAAATCCAAAGCGGTCCGACTCAGAAAAAAACCACAAAGCCAAAGAAGGACACTGGGAAGTGATGTGAATTTCATAACAGCTCCACTCAAAAAATAAGCAAGTGTCGGGCCAAACAGTCATTGGTGGCTGAACTGAAGGCATCTGAATCAGATGCATGTTCTAATTTTGAGTCAGAACCGGACAAGGGAAATGACAAGGGGAAGAAAATCATTGATGTGCAACCCAGTGCCATTGTTTCCACCACCAAGCTCCAGAGGGAGGAGCCCGAATATCCAAAGGATGAGGAGTGTCTCTCCTATTCCCACATGTGGTTGAAGGGTTCTCCATTGCAATTCCTTGTCGATAGCGGAAGCAATAAGAACCTCATTTCAGCAGAGGTCATGAAGTGTCTCGTCCTACCAACCACAACACACCCGTAATCGTATACCATTGGGTGGCTCCACCAAGGAAGAGATCTCCGCGTCCTCCAATAGTGTCACCTTCCATACAGCATCAATCTATTCACATATGAGGTATTGTGTGATGTTTCTCCTCTTGACGTGTCTCGTGTATTATTAGGCCAACCATACTTGTGGAAGCGACATGTTGTGTATGAGTCTAGGCCTCGTTCTGTTATTATTAATTTGGGAAATAAATTGTACAGGACACTGGAGGTTGTACTGCCTTCCGCCATCTCTTTGAGTACTACAAAGAAATGCAGTAAGATTATTTCACAAACTAAGAAATCTGTTTTCATTACGATTCACCCACAGGGCAGGAAGAATACTATGGTTGCAACCTCCAAATAGGGCTTCCCTGCGCGGCAGCAGAAGATGGACAAATATGTGGAGGAATACAAGGACATTTTCTCCTCACCCACAGAGGTTCCTCTACACTGTCAGGTCAAGCACTCCATTGATCTGACCCAGGTGCACCGATGCCTGATGTTTCCATACCTCATGCGACCACACAGAAAAAATCCACACATGTATTGTCTAAGGCTGATAAAGAAACCAGATTTATTGAACACATCCAATAGGTCCACAACATCTTGGAGAAATCCAATGCCAAGTACAAGAAGTGACATGATCAACATCGGATGCCACACCAGTTCCAGGTCGGTGCCAAAGTTTGGCTACATTTACAAAAGGAGCACCACGTTGGGTCCCAACGCCAGCTTCGCCCACTCTAATATGGACCATACACCATCACCACGGTGGTAGGTGACAATTCCTTCAAGCTCAGTATTCCACGATTCCTTGGTCTGCACCCAGTGTTCAATGTGGACTGCTTTTGACCCTACTTTCCACCTCTACTCGACACATCTGACATGGAAAAACAACTCACACTAATAGAGTTAAACCCCAACTGCAAGGAACAAGCCACAACTGATCGAATAATGGACACATAGATAAAGAACACCTGACAACAAAATATCTAGTTGTATTGGGTTGTCAAAGTTGGCCAACTCTTGCACCAAGGAAAGCGGCTCTCTAGGGACCAAGTTTAGCAGAAGTTTCCTTGTCTCATGGAGGAGCTCAACGCAATGGGGACCATTGCTTCCTAAGGGGGGAGGAATGATCCAGGTGGATATTGGTGGCCACCCTCCTATTCCACTTGGACCCCCATCATTGTTTCTTTTAGCTTTTCAGTTTCCTTAATTGTAGCACAATTTACTATTTTTGGCAGTGTTTCGGGTCGTGAACTTCTGGAACCGTTTTGAGGCCCTAAACGGATTTTTTGGGGAAAACGGGAACTAACATGGGTATTTGACTGATTTTGGTCACTCGAAAGTTGTATTCCTCGGATAGATATTTCTAATGAGGTATTGTGCACGTTAAACGGAGATCGTATGCCAAAGTTACGTCCTGGGGAAGTTGATGAACCAATTTACTAAAACGGGGCCCATAGCTTTGGCGCTTCATCTGCTAGGGTTAATTTTTTGGATGTTTGGGGTTTTCCATTATTTCTCAATCATAAATAGGCCTTGGAGCCTCATTGTAACACAATTCAGAGGCCTATAGCCGCCACATCTCTTCTGAGAGATAAGCCACCAGCGCCCTAGCTAGTTTATTTTCATTATGTGTGTAAGCATATTTTAGTTATTTGATACTAATGGAATGGAGTTTTATTTCTGTTGCATCTCTTCTGAGAGATAAGCTACCAGCACCCTAGGTAGTTTATTTTCATTATGTGTGTAAGCATATTTTAGTTATTTGATACTAATGGAATGGAGTTTTATTTCTGCTGCATCTTTGTATTTATTGTTATATTCATATTCTGTTGCATTCCTGCATAAATACGGATCAATATATTTATGACTTGCTACATAAAAATGGAAGAAAATCTCATAAACACAAAAAAAAAATGTATTTCAAGGAAAAAATCTTATATTATGTCGAGGTCTCGAAAATTCCCCTTCATTTTCTCAAAATTATGGGATCCTCCATATAATTTTTTCTAATTTCACTTATGGATTACTTTAGTTTACTTTGTTTTGAGCAATTTCGACTTTCCATAATTTTCATTTTTTATTGATCCCTTGCTTTTGACTCTCTCACAACTTACCAATGATTGAATTTTCATTTGATTCTGACCTCTAGTTTGAAAGTTATGGTCTTTTGAAGGTTTGCGATATTTTACTATTTATGACATGTAGCATTTGCATTTTTTTCCACGTGGAATTCTCCATTTAAATATTCAGAAATATTAACCCAAACGAAATAGATTTAACATGTATATAAATATCTTATTAAACTTATCATATATATATGTAACCATGTATATTAATATAAAACCTTATATATAAATAAAGTGTGAAGCAAGAGTATATATTATAACTCGCATATAATGTGTATTACCATATATATATATATATACGTAGTTTCAAGGGAAGAGGATTATATTAATATTTCAGTTATATACAATGGTCTTGTAATATATGGTGTAATTTAATATTCACAAAACCAACGTTTTAGCATATGCATAAGCTCATTTAAAAAACGCCAAGACAGAGACCTTTTACAAAATTTCACATTATTATTTTATCATCTTGGGAAATGTAAATCTCAGTCCTCGATGAATTCACGAGTGCGCCCACTTAAAAAAGGAGTTGTCTACCTAGGCAGTGAAATAGCCCGAATGGCAGAAAACTGTCGAAATACGGTAAACTAAAATTCAAAAAATCAGGTAGTTGGAGTGTTTGGAATCCATTTTTGATAGTGGAAATGGATTCAGCACTATCAAAAACCCTTATGGCACTCAAAATACTAAATTTTAACAACTGTAAACAAGATTCTGGGCAAATCTTTGCCGGATTCTAGGCCATTTTGCTACCTCTTTAGACTACGCACTTAAAAAATGCTGAGATGGAGATATTTTTACGACTCTTGAATTCTCCATCAAATCTTTCCCATCTCGAGACATATAAAATATCAACATTTCTTAATGATGGCCTTTTTTTTTTGTCAAGATTTTTAATCGAGATTATGTATGAGGGAAAGAAAGTTATTTTTAATTCATTATTTGAAAAAGAAAATTATGGAGCAGGCCCTTTACCTCGTTTGGAAGTTGGAAACAGTAAGAGGGTGAATCATGTTGGAAATGTTGTCATTGATGGCAAAGTAGATGACAAAGGAGGAGCACCTGAAACATCATACAAGGAGCAGAGGAAGAAAAAAGAGAGGTAGCAGAGACAGCAAAAAGATAAGTAAGGAGAAGCATCAGTCAAAGAAGTAGCAGAGGCAGCAGAGAGAGCATAAGACAAGTAGCAGAGGCAGTAAAGAGAGCAGCAGAGATATCAAAGAAGCAGAGAGGTAGCAAGGCAGCATAGAAGGAACAAAGGCAGCTGGAGACAGATGAGGTGGTGCTGCAGAGCAGTGAGGATATTAGTATCAAATAAAGGTAATTGAATTGCTTGGGGATGAGTTGGAGCATTGCCTAAATGGTAAGGAAACCATGAAGTGGTCGAAGAAACTAATAATGAGCAAAGGCACAGCGAAGAACAGAGGTAAAGGCTGTGAATATAGAGGCAGAGCCGTTATCATGGCAATGGAGGCAGAAAAGACAGAGACAGACGAAGGAGGCAGCAAAGAAGAAGACTGTTGAAATGTAATAGTCAAAACAGCAGAAGCATCGAAAGAAGCAACGGCAAAGACAGAGAAAGAAGCATAGAAAAGGCAGAGGCAGAGGCAGAGGCAGTGAACATAGACGCGTTTTTTTATGGAATGGAACCATGTGCAAACATACATAATATTTCGGGAATCGTACAACCCAAGCGGCAAGTATATATACTTATACAAACAAATTTCGAGAATCGCCTAACCCCACTGGAAGATACACTAAAGATTAGAGCAGCAAAGGATACATATATATAATTCCGAGAATCATAACCCAAGCGGCAATGTATGTATATATAAAACCATATTCCGGGAATCATTACCCAGCCAGGCATTATATATATATAAAAATAAATTCCGAGAATCGCCCACCCCGCTGAAGGATACTCTAAATCTGGAACATAAAAGCATATATATATATATATGCAGCACAATACATATATATGCAGCGCATTACATATTTCACAAAGGTCCAAAGTTTATATATATTAATTCATATGGAGCGCTTTATGATCAAAGAATCAAAGTATCATAAGGTGGGACCCTTTCCCAATCGCATCGGAGATTATAAGGGCAGCGGAACATATAAACAGAAAATTGCGATTGCGATGAAGTCCAGACCCGATGGGTATATAAACTACAATTTATATATACCTTGAGTTCCGGTGAACAGTGACTGATCGCATCGAAAAAAGGTGGAATATCGGAACATGCTACAAAGGGTTGCGATTGCGATTGAAGCCTGGACCCGATGGGCTTATAAACCATGAGTAACAAGTATTTGAAGTCTGGCCTAATCGCATCAGAGCATGACAATAAAGGATTGCGATTGCGATTGAGTTCCGGACCCGATGGGTCTATTAGTTATGACTTTATATGTTTGAGTTACGGTCTAATCGCATCGGCACTGGTCAATCGCATCGGAGTGAAAGTGTGGCAGCGGAGCATGACAATGCAATTTGCGATTGCGATTAATCGCAATCGGAAGTAATAAAAGAGTGATACATCGCATCAGAGCAACTCAATGGAAGTTTTGATTGCAATTAATCGCAATCGGAAACATTTGCAAGGAGTTTCATCGCATCAGAGAAGGAGTCATCGCATCGCATCGAATCGGAGGCAGCTCATCGCATCGGTGGATAGTCAAAGATCGGCAAGTGGGCCCGAAAGGTTGTTTCCTATGTTAAATAGGTCTATTATTATATCACCGGAAGTTACATAAGAAAGGGTTCATATACATTAAAGTGCAAAGAAAGGAGTTTAATTATCATAATACATTGAAGAGAGGGCGACATTATTAAAGCGTTGTATTATAAAAGGACCATGGATATGATACGCGTTGGTTGAAACTACCCAGCAGTTATATTAAAAAGGGGCGTTGTTAGATATATAAAACGATTGTTACGACTGTATTGAAATATGTCGCGTGGTATGTGGACCCATGGGCCTCAGCTTAAGGTGGAGGGCGATTGTTAATGTAAAACGATTGTGATGTGTGCAATCGCATCGGGCCATAAAACAAAGGCCGTGATGTATGTATGTTCCGCTTGCGGAACTCGCCACATCAACAAGACACTTGCTATGTACAGAGATTTGGAATTTGTCCAGAATTACAGTCAGCAGTTTCATATATATATATATATATAAAGCGCTGATATAAAAATAAAAAAAATGCAGTTCATAAATTCAGGAGTTACACAGCAGCCATAAACAGAAAGGCTTATAGAGGAGAGAAAGGGACAAACACAGTCAAAGAAAAGACAAATGCGCAGCGATCCAAAAGGCTGTATGAGTAAGCTGGAGCTCTCATTGTAATTAAATGTAATATTTTAATTGGTTTATATTGTTTGTGATGCATTGGCAAGTCTCCGGAGGAAAACAAAGCTCCCACTGTAATATTGAAATTAATGCATGTTGTTATATTTTCTGAATGAGCGGATAAAAGAGATGAGAAGGCAGAAGGCAAAGAGACATAGCTATCCATTTCGAATTCCCAATAGAATACAAACAGCCATGAATCTAGTTTGTATAAAGTAGGATAATATTCAAGGGGAGAAGGTTGACGAAAACAGAATGAGAGAAGAAGAGAGTGTGCAGCAGAATTAAAGAAAGTTGAAGAGAATAAGCAAGCTGCAAGAGGTCAGAGAGTGTGAATATAGAGAATGTAGAGTATGAAGAATCGAGGAGAAAGGACAAGAAGAAGGAGGAGCTGAGCAGAGAAGAAGAAGGGGCTGAGCAGAGATGATGCAGGTCTAATATGAGAATTGATGAACAGCAGAGAATATGGTACAGAACAGAGTTGATATCCAAGGTAAATCAGAAAGTGTGTTTCTTTTGAAAGAGTAAGGAAGTTGGAGCTTCCCTATCAAGTTGTAGCTTGATAGATGTCAGTTGTAGCTGACTGAGGTAGGAGCCTCCTGTAGGTTGGTGCCTGCAGAAAATTGATGGGAGTTGGAGCTTCCTTGCAAGTTGTAACTTGCAGAATTGAGGTTGGTGCCTCCTGTTGGTCGGTGCCTGCAGAAAAATTGTGGTGAGAGGGAGTTGGAGCTTGCCTTTGCATCACAACAATAATAATATGTGGTTTTCTCCCTTTATGGGTTTCCACTTATATCTGGTGTCTATGTGCATGATGTCTATGTGTTGATATGGTATATCTATTCTACTAATACTTGCTGCTAACATATTAAGACTGCTGGTACATTATCTAATCTGCTTATTAATTGCTGCTCACAAATAAAGATTGCTCACACATTATGTTGATCATGAAATGAAGGTGTTAATAAAGTATAATAAGTTTTAAGGGAAAATTTTTAAAAGACCATGAATGTGTTAAACTGATTCACCCCCCCCCCCCCCCTCTCAGTTTAACTAAGGGTTCAACAAATCATTATTTTTTTTAATTTTAATTAATTTTATATTTTCAGAGCATTAAATATTGTTGGCACAAATCAAATAAGATAATCAACAACACTATCTAATATAATCATGAGTACAACAATTTACTAGCTCTAATTGAAGGGGAGCTCTAATTCTCTAATACTCAATTAGAAAAGGATTCAATTTATCAACAAAACCAAATTCTCTAACTCCCTGAAAGAATTCTCCAACACCTTGGTTTTACTAGATCCTACTGGAAGGATGCTCCGACACCCTACTAGCATCAATCTCTAGCCATAGCACCATCCTGCCACCCTGAAGTGTTCTCAAGATCCAACGTGAAGCAAAATTCAATTTCCGCCTTGCACCACCCTTAAATAGAAAAATAGAAGAAAAAATTGTGTGCTCTCGTACCAAGATAAAGACTCAACTACAATAGCTTTTATTCACTGACAAAACACTTTATTGTTGTCTATACTCATATAATATGATTGTTATGGATTTAACCCTTGTTCTTACACTTTTCAAGCATTCATATTGTAAAATAATGTACTAACAAAAGGCTCATACCTCAACTCACGAATTCTACTGTAGAGGATGCACTTTTGGACTGTGAATGTGCCTTCTTGCTCACTGATGTGTCAAGAGATTGTCCTTAGCTCTACACTTGGAAGAGTCCAAAGAAACCTTACTCATATCTTTGATTCTGCTTAAAGAGTGTAGCTTAACAATGACATAATCTTCTATCTTGATAGTCCTCAACAAATTCTTCTTTAAGCTTCAAGACTTCGATTTTAGAAAATAGGCCTTTGCCTATATTGGTGGTTTAAACATGCCTCTTTATGTGACTTAAATTTGTATTCACAAAACCCTTGGACACAAATCTACCTCAACCTTTTATAAACACTTGATTACTATCAATGATGCTTCAATGTTGTCTCTGCTAGTACATGCTCAAATCGTTGAATATATACAATGGTGTTTCAACATTGTCAAACTGTCACAGTTTAGAAACTTAAGCAAACAATTCAAGTTTGTTGTTTATGTATATTAGCGTTTACAAATCATTACCTTTTGTCGAGACATGTATACCTTTCAAGTTTCTAATACAAATTTTTAGCATTAAGATATCATACCTCATATTTGTCCTAAATTTTGGCTTTAGAAAGTGACTTAAACTCCCCTTAAGACTGGCCTAGAATAGACCCTTAAATGCTTAAGAAATATGCTCTCAGAACAACTTCCATAAAGGCATACAAATTTAGTCCAAGTTAGCTTTAGGGCTCAACCTACTCATTAAAACTTAGCCTTGGAACAATGGCTAAAAGTTTCCCTTTAACAAGACCTAATCAAGCCTGATTTTTCCTTCTTATATAGCCCTCTTTCTCCTCCTATAATATGCCTTAACCAATGGCCTTATCTTCTTTTCTCACTACAAATTGAATGGGCTTCACTCATCCCTAGGCCAGGCCTCCTTGGCCTCCATCTATGGAACAAAACAAGTTTGAGACTTGTGGCTTTTACAAGGATATAAAATTCAACCCTTACACAAACTATACAGTACAGTGATCCAAAAACCCTATTTATGATACAATTGACCTAAGAAGTTGCCTCTGAAAAAATTAAAATGTGCCTTAGGAGGGCTAAAAAGTTACACAACAATTGCCCCAAAACTCGTCATTTTCCCAATGAAAACATCACAAAAAGGATAAAACGACAATTCCCAAAAAAACCCTTGAAAACTCAGCCTACTTCCTTAAATTTGATTCTTCCCTAGCCTCAGAAAATATCAAATGAAAATACTTGTAAATGGTGATTTGATTGATGGATTTTTAGGGAAGACAGATGCCCTTTCTACACTTGAAGGAGGGGGCACAAATGGGGGGGTGACTTGCCTGAAATCCCTTAAACTTTGAGTCGACATGTCCAATAAATTCAATTTTCCTTATGGAGTTGAATTGAACTACAAGCAAAAATAAATAAATACAATCATATAGGTCAACCTTAATTTCCTCTCATGAAGTCGATTTCACAATGAGAATTTTCTCTATGGAGGGTTGACTTGGAAAACACATTGTAACATCCATGACCCATCAACATTATTTATTTTATGAATTTTGTTATGCCAAATTTGGACCAAGACAAGGCTTCATATTTGGGTACCATGACCACACTCTCGAGGCTTCAACTTTGAGAAGGGATTTCTCCTCAACTATGATGAGTTATGTGTCTTTTTACCTACCATTGGAAAGGAATTCAAAAGGGTTATCTAATCATCATGACATTATACATGATAACCTGATACATTGCATCTATAAACTTCATTCAATGTTAGGTATTGATGATGATATTCATCGAACCTCTAGCAGTCGATTCTTCCTTGAGACAATCGTCACAATATTTACATCAATGAAAACTATCATTTGACATCAATGACAACCTGACCTACAACCTCTCCACCCATGTAGGCACTCTCCTCCATGCTAGTTGGCTGGGGGTTTTAATTTTAAATATTATCATGGGTCCCTCCACTATGGGACCCCTTCGTCCTCCACAATGAGTATTTTTATATCACACAAATTATAGTAGACCCCCAAAATTTATAAACCCCAACGTTCAGCCATACCCATGCATGTACCTGAGACTTATAATTTTTTATTTAATTATTAACTATTCAAACATGAAATGTGATATGCCCATAATATTTTCCATGTGTTTAAATTGTTGGATGACTTCAATTTTGGAGAGTCATATCACAATATATAAGCCACCAAATTAGACCTAGGAGGGTTCGTTGTAACGCTAATTCAGAGGAAAAAAAATTAGAAGCAATTATTTGACCAAATCTAGATATTATATGCTCCTAAAAATAGCAGAAAATGTGGTTCCGAATTTGCAACCAATTGATTTTATGAGTGAGTTTTTTGGAAAATTTGACTAACAAAACATTTTTGTGATTGGGATATTTTCTTCATATTTTATATTTTTCAGTAATATCACAATAGGAAGCCATCGAAATATTATATTCCATTATTATTTGTTATCACTATGAAAAAAAAAATTCTAAACTTGGACAGTTTACATCGTTCCTAGTCATGGTCTTAGATAGGTGTTGGATCATTTCATGATTTAAAGGGTAGATGATAGGGTAAGGGTCTCAAAAGTCTTATTTTCACATCCAAATAAAGTTTAACAACCTTATTCCATGTCTTTAAGGTCTCACTTCCTCTTTAGAAATCATATCTTAAACCATTTGAAAAAAAAATTGGAATTAGCCACAAAACCACATTTTCATAGCGCAGAAAGTGTAAAAAGCCTGTTTTGCGCTACGAAAACGCTGCTATTTTCGTAGCGCAAACCCCTGAAAATGAACTAAGCACGCTACGAAAACGCGGATTCGTAGGCAGTCTATCAAATCATCAGTTCATTCAAATTCCATTAATTTTTCATTATTAGGTGTCATCTAGGAGTCATTTCTAAGGCATGCAACCATTCAAATCCATCATTTCGAATGTAGGGGTCATCATGATAGGTAATTTCAAATTCGAAAGGACTGGCTAGTTTCTTATTGCAGCTTGCATGAAAACACTCAAACAGATCATTTTTGAATACTAAGCTTATGGTAATCTCTTACCAAGGCTTCTCTCATCTATTTTTCAAGCGAGGCTGATCACCATTAACAAGCGAGGCTGATAAACATAAATTCAAGTGAGGCTGATTTGTTACAGGAATTCAAAGGCAAAGATGACAGAAGAAAAGAAAAACCACATGTCTGGTCGTTGTTTAAGAACAGAGCCTGAAAGCACAGAGGCCCTAGCCAAAGATAAATCAGTGATGGAGGCTTTCAAGAAAACAGGGCGTTGGAGATTCTGTGAAAAATTGCAGGGAGGACACAGTCAAGTGTCAAAGGAGTTTGCTCTACATTTCACTGGCTCAAACACAAAAATTGGAATCTTAAACTTTTCAGTAACCCCTAAGATCATAGCTTTGGTGACAGATATTCCTAGGGGACAAGATAGATGGTTCAAAAACTTCAAATTTGATATGGAACCATGTAAAGTGTTTCTAAAGCCAGAGTTTGCAGAAACAGAATTAACCAAGGAAACTCCAAGGAGCTACATCAAAGACATCTATGCCAACTTTCTCTTCAACATTCAAAGGTATTTTACATGTGAGGGAAGATATCATAAATTATATTCATATCATGTTAAACTCTTGTTGCATTTTACTGGAATGATTTCTTTAGATTTTCCTTTCTTCCTGTATCGAAGTATAGCTAAGATGGCAGATAAAGTGCAAATGAAAACTCAAGGATGTGAAACTTCACTTTTTCATCATGGTCTAATTAAACTGATAGTTTTACATGAACTTCAAAGGATCAACAGAGAATGGTCTTCATTTTTGTTTTTATGTGGTTTTGGAGTGGAAAACCAAGATACAGGCATTAATCCAAAGGCTAAATTAACCCCACCAGCAGAAACCAGTAAGCGTGTAATGACCAGGTCAAAAAGATTTGTTAAGTTGAAACCTAGAAAGCAAGTGAAAGGGCAAGTGAGTAAAGCATCAGTGATTATTATTGAGACTCCTCAACCTACAAAAGAAAAGAGAGTTGAAATTAAAGAAATGACACAAGAACAGTCAGCTAGCAAACAAATTCAAAGGAGATTGACTAGAATTAAAATTGCAAAGGAGAAGGGTAAATCATTGATCTCAGGAGAAAGTCCAAGCTTAAAAGGTAACTTAAATGATATTTTAGAAGCCATTGATATTGAAGAATCCCCTTTGGTACAAGCAGATTTCATAAAATTTGATGAAGGAAAACGTAAGAAGATGAAATATTTTAAGAAACTGGAATTCGAGGATGAGGTTGCAGCATTTGTGTTCAAGCCCAGAAAGCCTTTAACTAGGCAATCTAAAAAGATGCAAGAGTTCAATATTGAGTTAGGAGAAACAAAGGAAGCTTCCACTGTTCAGGAAGAGTTTATAGACCTTTCATCACCAATACCTTAAGGTGACAAAAACAGGGTATTTTCCACTCAGACAGAAAAAACCAGTTATGAAGAAATAGAAGAAATGTTGAAATCAGCTAATTATGAAATTGCTAGACTAAGGAAGAGAGCAAGAAAGCATGCTACTGAAAAGACAAATTTCAAAAGGATAAAGCCTCTATCGGAACTTGAAAAGGTTTCCAAACCAGAAACAATAAGAAGTGAAGCTCAGTACTTTACTTGGACTGTTCCTGCAATTAAAGAGGATATATATGTGAGAATGATGAATGTTCAGTTAAGGGCTACCAATAGGAAACTGAGGAGGCAGATTGAAGACCTAGAAATATAGTTGCAGCAACCATGAAACAGGGTGATAAATGATAAATTCTTGAAACAATTTTGTCATGAAGAAAAAGATCATTTTTGAAGGAGAACATATTTTAAAGCTATTTGATGTTGATATCTATCCTTGAAAAATTTTAAATATCCTCAAAACTGTAATTTTTTGGAAAAACTGTGTTAAAGGGAGCATACACAACAGTTTCACAGTGCGCTACGAAACTGCTGAAGGTGAATTTTTGGCATTTCATGCATATATTTGGGAGGTAAGGACTGCTCGTTTTCAAATTTTGGTATTTCTGGTCGAAATATCAAGATCACAAATGAAGACTCAGATCGAAAAGCAGAAGAAAGAATGGTCAAAAGAAGTGTTTTTACAGTGATATAAAAATTGCGCTACGAAAACAGGCTATTTTCGTAGCGCAATCATGTTTCATCTCCTTTTCATTTCTTCGAGGAATTATTTTTGCATAGGTGGAAGGTTAAAATGTTAATGGAATGTTAGCATATGTCACGTATACAAAACAGTCATCAATGCCAGCAAAGTTGTTGGAAGATAAGCATGGAGGTTAAAGGCTAAAAATCAGGAACTCTGTCTCCTGGTTTTTAGGACAGTTAGGTCATGAATCAGCAGGGTTTGCAACAAGGCTGGAAGCATCATAAAGGTCGAAGACATGGATTAGCAGTTGTCAAAGAAATTATTTAAGTTCTAGATAAGGTTGTTTGAAACATGTTTAGGAGTTTCACTCCTATTTGTATTAGAAATCCTAAAAGACAAGTAGCTGTCAGTTTGTAATTAAGAGTTTGTTTTATGAGTAGATAGGTGTCAATTTTAGAAATTCGAATTCTCCTAATGATGGATCATGGAATCCAAGAATTTAAAGACTCTATATGAAGCATGAGGTGGAATTCCTCAGGGTTGGAATTTTCATTAGCAAAGCAGTTGTGTTATTGTATGTTACTGTGATCTTTCAACTTAATACATAGATTTTTTTAACTACTCAAGATTCACAAGGAGTTTAAGTGTATAATCTTTCTATGGCCTTTTTCAATTACCTATTTGAAGTGTTATGAGCATGTGTTACTTAGAATTCAATGGATAATGCTCTAACTTCCTTCACATGCTTGTAGACTGTACTTATTCATTGTGTTTCTATTTCACTTATAAACTTAAACTCCAAGTGCCTTGACTTCCATGTTTAGCTAATTATGATGTTTTGTTGAAGACTACTTTGACTCCATGGCCCAATGAATGTTTGCTAATATTTGATTCAACCAGTTATACAGTTTTATCCTTTTTATCCCTAGAGTTAGCCATCTAATCATTAATTAAAAATCTTAAACCTATTGAGAGAGCCCTCTGAGGTTGAGGAGGCTAAGCCTCAGCCAAAAGATTGGTTTGAAAGAGTTACTCAGAGTCTATTGGATTAGCAGCCTATCAAGGTCAGATTTTGTGATAACAATTATTAATTAAGTAAATATGATTTTTGTTAGAATGGTTTTTCTTTTAAAGTTTTAGAATTTGGGCTTTGCTTGCAATTTTTATATACTTTTAATTATAATTTTGTTATGATTTTGGGAGAATTTTTTGAGGGAAATCATGATTTTGTTAGCAATATGATGCAATATGTTGTCCTTGATGGCAACCTACTTGATGATTTTTCCTTGATAAGCAGAAGATGTGAAAATGATGTTTCTACAGGTCAGTTAAGATATATGTAGTTTTGATGAAGAGAAGTCGCATATACACGCGGGTACGAAGAAGCCAAGTCGCATATGCCTTTTGAACTCTAAAATTATGATACCGGGGGGCATTATCATGTTTTTAGTCCATAGTATTGAGTGTTGTGTCGTCTATTTGATTTCATCCAAGAATATCATCGGCACTTGTGTGGTTATGGCTCATGGTATTGGCAAAGGGTAAAACTATATAAGGAGAAGAATATCATAGTGCAAGGTATGCATGTGTTTGGGTATTGAATGAATACTTCACTCTGAAGTATATCTACATGGAATGGGCTATATTTTATTGATATATCTAAAGTAATAATGCACCTATGAATACAATGATGGATCAGGATCTCTAGACCTGAAATGAATATGTATTTTCTAGATCTGTTTATGAAAATTTTAGATCTATGATCTGGCGAAAGTTTGTTGAAGTCAAGGGTAATATCTGAGATGATTATTTATTCTGAACAATTGCGAAGTCCTAAAATAGTTGCAGATCTATACGCGGGTTCATCTTTGTAAAAATGCATATATACGCAAGTTCAGTTAAGAAAAAGCGCGTATGGGATCTAGGGTTTTGCTAAAGTATGCGGAAGAAAATATCTTATCTGTTTTGTTGTATTACCACTGATTGTCAATGATGTCTTCATACAGATCTAGGTTGTTTGACTACTGATTATGCTGCTAGTTGATTGTGATTAAATATCAGCGATTGGCTGATTGATTGATGATTAAGTGAATTATTTGATACATTTATGAGTTTCATTCTTATTTATGTTCTTTGAGCTTAAATGTATCGAGTGGGTCTGGTCTAAAAATATAATGAAAAGAGGCCTACAAGTAGTGTTGTGTTGAAGTTGTTGGATCCAGTGTGAAAATTTATAAAACGTGGTCTACAGTGGTGCTGAGGGTTGGAGACTTCAGTGAGGGGGTCGTAGCTCCCTTCCAGTGGTTGCTAGTAAACGAGATCAGGGGGTAGTAGCTCCCTTCTAGGAGTGGCTGGTAAACGAGATTAGGAGGTAGTAACTCCCTTCCAGGAGTGGCTGGTAAATGAGATCAGGGGGTTGGAGCTCCCTTCTAGTAGAAGTTGGAGAACGAGAGAAGGTTGCGGCCTTCTGTAGGTGGGTACCCACATCCTAGTATGAGTCTGTGCCAGTACAATATTGTAAGCAGTTTTCTTTATAATAAATATTGAAGACAAAGACGAAAACAGCGGTGGTTTTCTCCCGAATTGGGTTTCTACCTTAAATCCCGGTGTTCCTGTGTGATGACTTATTATTTTCTTACTACACATGCTTATCGCTTACTAAACATCTCATGAATGAATAATGCACTGATCTAAGTAAAGAATTATCTGCATAATAAGATCTTTGGACATACACAAGTTTATTCAAAAATAGCAATGTGTATACTCTATTTGGGTTCATTAAAGTCGTGTATAGAAATCAGTAAAGAAAAGTAAAATTTAGTGAAATATAAATATTGATTCACCCCCTCCCCCCCTCAATACTTTTCCTAACAATTGGTATCAGAGCTAGGTTCTTTTGAAAAATCTTGATCGCTTGAAGGAGATTTGTCGCAATGGGAAGTCATGAAGGAGTATTTTCCATCAAGCCACCTATTTTCAATGGAATATGTAGAAATTTATTAATACTAATAGTATTACCGGATTCTCCTGATCTAACAAATTAATCTTATGTTAAATACAGAATCCTTCCACTTAATTCTTTGCGGAAATTAAATCACCAATTGCAAACACACGTGAAGAAAAACAATCGCACATAAACACAGTTGTTTAACAGGAAAGCTTAAAGCTAAAAACCCCAACTATCATA
This sequence comes from Pinus albicaulis, assembly GCA_034641835.2. Classification (NCBI taxonomy): domain Eukaryota; kingdom Viridiplantae; phylum Streptophyta; class Pinopsida; order Pinales; family Pinaceae; genus Pinus; species Pinus albicaulis. The sequence continues at coordinate 254,173,527 of CM076569.1, forward strand.
TATTATGTATATCAATGGATCATGTAATAATCTCATACAAAGCAGTATAAAACAGAGGTACAATCAACAATCATTACAAGCATCATGCGAGAAATTTGCATATCTATGCACCAATTTCTTGCCTCTGACAGCCTTGCCTCCTTCTTATGATCATGTTGAAAAAGACCCTAAATGAATTTGAATTGGCCTTGCCTTGATTGTGCAATCCTCATTGTCACAGTAGTGTCGAGATGCATTGAATGCATCACTATAGTCATATATGAATAGTCATCACCACTGCTATCTCTCAGGCTGCTGCGATGCTTGCACTAGAACTGACATGCACTATAGTTAAATGTTGTATTTGTTTAGTTGTTAGTGATTTATTAGTTGTGAATTAATTAACTAATTAATTCACTTAACTCTCACTAGTGTATCTTTTAGTTAGACTAGATACAACTAGCTCAACTGAGTTTAACTCACTTAACTGAGTTAAACTAAATAACAACTCCTGTAACTACTCTTCCAACTCTGTCATAACTTTTCCACTTCAGTTCTAACTGAGTCCTCCATGCATGAGCCACCAATAACCCTAGGAATTGTGTAATTCCTTCAGCCCGCTGATTTTCCAAATATATTCATTGAAATAAAGTGCTCCAAGAGAATAAGTTGATATTTATTTTTGGATTATTATTAAGGGCTAATAATAATCGACATGCATCTATATTTAGATTGACGATCTATAAATAGACTTCACCTAATATTATAAAAATGGAATTTCATCTATTTTTCACATTTGACCAACCATCTACGATTAGCATCCTGCAACTTATAGAATATGCTCACCATGTCTAAAAATAGACATACACCTAAAAATAGCCTGCGGACCCCACTTAGTGAAGGTGCTTACTTTTCACTAAGCTCATCATCTTGTTGAATCTCAACACTCCCTCTCAACAAGATAGGGATTATCCTTCACCCTGATCCTGCCTCTATGGTATTCGAATTTTCTCCTGCTGAGCGCCTTGGTTAGAATATCTACATCCTGATCTTCTGTAGGAATGCACTGAAGCAACATGATCTTCCGCTACACACAATCTCTGATATGATGATATCGGATATCAATATGTTTAGATCTATCATGAAACACAGGATTAATTGAGAGTTTAATGCAACTCTAATTATCACAATGTATCATTGTAGGATCTAAATAAGAACCGAACAAACTGACCAGGATCTTCCTCATCCAGATAGCCTCACATGCAGCTTGAATTGTTTCCATGTATTTTGCTTCCGCTGAACTGAGTGCCACGGATCTTTGTTTCCTGTTGTACCAAGAAACTGTTATAGATCCGACACTAAAAACCTCTCCTGATGTGCTCTTTATGTCTGTTGGGCTGCCTACCCAATCTGCATCCATGAAGCCATGCAACTTCACCTCATTCGTCTGTCTATACCATAAACAATACTCATATGTGCCCCTGAGATATCTCAGGACATGCTTGCCTGCCTTCCAAAAGATCTTGGTAGGATTAACCTTTGCTTGACTAAGTTGGTTCACCACATAGCAAATGTCTGCTTTTGTATTAACTAAATACATGAGCGAACCCATCAACTCTCGATAGACTGTAGAATCCACTACCTCTGTCGATGTAGCATCCTCTTTCCACCAATTTCCTAGAAGAGGAGTATCCATGGGCTTGCAGTCCTCCATGTGAAACTTACCAAGTATCTTCCGAGCATACTTTCCTTGAGACACAAACAGTTCACCTTCTCGCTGCCATATTTCCAATCCAAGGAAATAATGAAGGAGGCCCAAATCCTTCATCTCCAGCTCACTTTGCAGAATCTGCACTTGCATGAGTGTATCAGCTTGCTCATCACCTGTTAAACTGCTCATCACCGTTAGTATTAAATCATCAACATAAAGAACAATGATTAAAATCTTACCCTCCACCACAATTTGGTACAGGTTTGCATCTGCCTCACTCTTGGTGAAGCCAAGTCCAGTGAAATAGCTGTCGATCCGTGTGTACCAAGCACGTGGTGCTTGCTTCAGCCCATACAGCGCTCTTTTGAGTTTGCACACATGCAACTTGCTACTGAAGATCTCAAATCCTTCGGGCTGCTCAATGTACACTTCTTCCTCAATTATCCCATTAAGGAAAGCAGTCTTCACATCCATCTGATGAATGTGCCAACCCATTTACGCTGAGAGAGAAAGGATGGTCCTTATGGAATAATATCGTATGACAGGTGCAAAGTTTTCTTCATAATCAATCCCCTCAATCTATGAGAAGCCCCAGGCAAAAAATATTGCCTTATACTTCTCAACACTCCCATCAGTGGCTTGCTTTACCTTGTAGATCCATCTTGAACCTACCACTGATTTACCAATCGGCCTTGGAACAATCTCTCAAGCATTGTTTCTGACAATGGAGTCATACTCCTCCACCATGGCATCTACCCATGTGGGCTCTTGCAATGCTTCTTCAAAATAATATGGCTCTGTCATGATACATTTGCTCATAAGAGCCATGTATCCAGTAAATCGGTCAGGTGACTGTCTCTATCTGTGGTGTGATGTAGGAACTCCTACATTCTGTCCTGCATCAATCTTCAATCTCTCAACTTCTATGGTACGCTTTCTGCTTGTTCTGATGTTTGGTTCCGCATAATTGGACTCCTCCACTCCATGAATCTCCTCCTGTGATTGATCCACATATAGAGGCTCATCTTTGGGAACAATAAGTTCCTCCTCTACATGCAAGTGTAGCTTCCTCTCAAGCGACAACTTCATGGCTTTCACCTCATTGAATTTTATATCCCGTCACACCATAGTCATTCTACTGTTTGGAAAATACACACGATAATTATGGGGTGTTTCTATGTACCCCACAAATATCCCAACTTCTCCAGTCTGCTCCATCTTCTTCCTAGAGTCCTTTGTCACATGAATGTAATCTTCAAATGAGAAATATCAAGCTTCTTACCAGTAAAATATTCTTCAGGTGTACTCATGCCAAGTACTCTATGAGGACAACAGTTTTGCACATAAACTGCAGTGTTGCATGCTTCCTCCCACAAGTGCATTGTTAGGCCCTGGTCATGCAACATAGCTCGTGCATCACCCACAATCGTTATGTTCTTCCTCTCTGCGACCCCATTCTATTGTGGGTTATGAGGCACTATGAGTTCTCTTCAAATTCCTTCTTTGCTACAGAAGTCTTTGAATTTGTTCAAGATATATTCACCACCATTATCGCTCTGCAAAGCCTTCACTTACTTCCCCGACTCCTTCTCCACCAATGTTTTAAACACACAGAACTTTGAGAATGTTTCGCTCTTCTTCTACATGAAGAAGATCTAGAATCTACGAGAATAGTCATCAAAAAATATAACATAATGTTTGTGTTTTTATATTGAATCAACCGAGAAAGGTCCACACACGTCTGTGTGAATTCTCTCCAGGATCATCGAAGCATGGTTCACAAACTTACCCATAGTACATCCCTTGCACTGATCTGACTGCGCAAGAGTACCTGTTAGGAATATGTAATTAGCAAGATTGACAAATTCCAATCACAGAAACAACATTATTTTAACCACTTTGGGATTCTAGGATCTAGCCCTCCTGAATCTGGAGAGGGATCTCTCCAATAAGTGCGAAGATGGATTTATCTTTAAGGTTTTGGGTAATGATATTAGGCTAGTTATGAAGGCCGAGGGTTTTGTTTTGTTTTTGGATGGTTGAGCATGATTATTATTTGAGTGGAAAGTTCTAAATGCAAAGAGTTTCAAAGGTGAGAAGTTGCAAGAAAATAGAACAAGATTTGGCCAAAAAGATGGATGTTTTGCAGGTTTTAGTCCATTGGGCTATGGAGTCATAATAGGGTTTAATTGAAACAACCAGGTTCAAGAGTGGTCTATGGGGCAAGTCATCTATATCTAAGTATCTCTTTGAAGTTGATTTATGGAATGAAATGAAACAATAAGAATGGGAATTAAATAGATGAAGAACAAAGAGCAGCCCAGGATCTGGTAAGTACTTTGAAACTAGCCAGCCTTTGAAAAACACTTAAGAAATACATAAAAGTAATCTAAGATCAGGTAAGTACTTCTAAACTAGCCTGCTTTTGATGCACTTTCAATAGAAAAAATTTTAAAACAAAGGGAAACTTGAAGGCAATTGTTGGAGAAGAAACTAACGGGCCGAGCTCACCACAATTCCTCTCCTAGCTCTGCTCTACTTGGTGAATTTCAAGACAAACACAAAGATAACAAAGAATGGCCTTAGATCTAGTAAGTACTTCAACACTAGCCATCTTTCAACACATTCCAAGGGAAACCTTCAGACAGTTTTTTGGGATAAAACTAGGACCAGGGCACACCATATCTTCCTGAGTTCATCTCTGCTTAACATGAACTGAAAATAACATTCAGGAACAATATTTAGCTAAGACAGGAGGACGAGGGAACGCCAGCATTCCTACTGCTTAAACTGAATTAAATCATTCCTAAATAACACAAATGGGAAGAAAACATTTAGATAAATATTTTCAGTCAGAGAAGGGTACTGATATACAGTAGGTCCTAACTCTATGCATGTTGTTCTTTATAAGAGAAGATGAACAAAGTGAAAACAGAAGTAAAATAACAATTCACAATAAGAAATAACATCACCGTCGACATAGACCAGGATCCCATAAATCAACTTGTATTGATGCTCCAAACCAGTTACAGCTTTAAGTCCAATTCTTTAGTTTAGCAATCATCTACACTTCCTAGACTAACTTATCTATCATAAGCAGAGCTCCAAGATCCAGTGAACACTATTTACAAGTAGAAGTCTCAAGCTCAAGTATATTTCAAAGTTCTGCAACCAACATTTTCTCATCTTCTACAGAAGTATTTATAGAAGAATGAGGAGGTGGGATCTTATAAAATATCTCCTGGGTCAATTAATACAGACTAATGACTTATCGACCGTTGAGGGGCTCAACGGAGAAGATTGCATATGTGTCCTCTGTACTAATTTTTTTACAATTAAGATTAAAGCTCGGTGGGAGCTTTTATTGACTTTTAGGCTCTGTTTCAGGATGTAATAACTCTGCCGATATTTTTTGCATTAAGTTCCCTTAGCAGAATTAAATCTTTGGCTGCGCTGAGGCAAATATATTCTTTTGATTAATAACTTTGGCCTCAGTTTGAATGATTTGAGGCACAGGTGGCTTTGTGGTAGCTGAGAGGAATCAATTTGCATCAGATGTGGTGGTGGAGGCCTTTCTGTCTGATAAACACTTATGATTTTCTTTTAAGTTTGTTTTAATTTGGAGGATTAGGCTTTTGATAATCAATATTCGCCGTAATCCCCACAAAATTGTCTTCAATCTTCTGTCTTTTCGTGTTTTAATCTTTGACACTGATACTCTTTTATTGTGATTTCATTCACTGTGTCTTGTTGATGTGCAGGGCCGCACAGGGCTCATAAGGCATCAATTCCCATGAAGCATTGATGAAACGTGTAGTGGAACCCTTTGGAATGGTCTCTCTGTATGTACAAAGGCATGGGTGATCGTCATCCCCGGCCTTTAGTTTTCCTTTAATAAAATGGAAAAACCATTTAAACCTGCAAAACACACAAAATATTAAGAAATCCTACGTTGTGGGTTTAACTGCTTCAGAGGGTGTAGGGAGAGAGCGTGGCTGTTGGATGGCATCATCCAACAGTGTAGATTCGTTAGAGGAGGTCAGAAAGGAGAGCATAGGGAGAAAATGAGTCAGATCCATTGATCGCACAGAGATCGACGGTCGGGATTGAATCTGGGGGAAATAAAGCGAAGGGGTCACTTTATATGGAAAAGTCGGAAATACAAAGGAGATAGGCGAAATTCCCTTTGGAGGGGGTAAAATACAAAGGAGATGAAATTGGGGCTTCGGGATGAATATGAGTCGTCGAATGAGGTCCACCCAACGAGATCAACGGTGGAGATTTGCGTTAAAAACCTTTTGGTAGAGGCAGAGGGCGATATGTATGGCCTGATCAGATCTGGGTCGTTGATCGACAAAAATCAACGGTGGAAAGTATGTGTGATGAATCACAAAGGAAAGAGGGAAAGCAGTTTCGGGGGTGAAAACCACTGTTTTCGCGCGGAGGAAAGGTAGGTAGGCATTTTTTCCTTTTGGAACGCGATATGCATCCCCGCCCAACACGTGGCCTCAGAAAACCACTTATATTGTGTGACCTTTAAGGGATTAACTTCCGTGCTTAAAATTACGCGACTTGGAGTGTGGACCGTTAGATCTGGGACCTCAGATCCAACGGAGGAGAATGAGCGTGATAAGAGATAGATGCGCGGGCGGAAAAAGAATAGGTGGATTCATTATGAGCCATAGGATCTAAGATCTAAATGGCTGAGATTAAATCTGGGGCTAACATGAAAAAATATACAGGCGGAGGAAGGATGAAAGAGGACCATTGATCTGCAGAGATCAACGGCTGTAATTTGCCGAAAAACATTATGAGCGGGGCCGCATAAATTTAACCAAAGGTGGGAAACGTGATCTAGACCGTCCGATCTGGACACGTGGATGGTCCAAATGCAATCGGAGGCATTCAATCGGCGGGGAAATAAATTGCATAGCGCTGAAAACATGCGATGCGATTAAGCGCTGACCGCCGATCGGTTATAAATCAACAGTCGGGAATGAATTGGAGGATTTTGAAGCAGAGGTAAGACTTGTGATCGGAGTGAATGAGGACCGTTGGATCACGGAAGGCGGGGGGAAGATCAATGGCTCTTGATTGATCGGGTAAGTAATAAAATGCGCCCGATGAAAATTGTGATGCGATGATGCGCGGGCCGTTGATCGGCTCAAGATCAACAGTCGGGATTGTTTCAGCTTATGCACCAACGGAAAACCTTTAAAACATAGGAAAACCCAATTTTAAATGAAAAAAAAAAGGTTTTTGTGCGTCGGGGTGGGTTTATATATACGAAATGGATAGGCGCCCGACTGCGGGGCCTTGGTCTATATGGAATGATAATCGGCCCGGGGGCGTATACAATAAAGGGCCAATCGCAATCGGAGCTTCGGGCTTGGGCTTTTCAATCTAACCATTAAAATTTTCTGATGCGATAAGCGCCACAAGGACTTAGCGCCTAGTTCCAGCACCAAGGCGTATGGAGGGGAAGTGGTTTAAGGACTTAGCCCAAGGGGGCTTAAGTCTACAATACAAAAAAGCTGTTTTTTATGAATTTTTTCAAGTTTTTCAATGGATTTGGGGGTTTCGGTATAGTTTAAAAATGAGTTTTAAACTATGTAAAAATGATTTTCATGAATAGAAGAAGGGGAATCATGAAAATAGAGGATTTTTATGGAGAAAAAAGGGGAGCAAAATGAAGGTTATTTTTTAAGTGGAGGAGGGGGAAAAAGGGGTTTTTTGTAGCAATCTTTTCTCATGAAATCATCAGAATTTCATAGTGTGAAATGGAAACAACAGTGAATATTTGGACAGAGGCATGAGGCCTTCAAGAGTCTTCAAGAGATAACATATTTTATCAATAAAAATTATTTCTTGAAGACTCCAAAAAAAATTTAGCCAGCATTTGATAAAACAAATTTTTATAGCTGGCTAACAGTACCGTTGGGAAGTCCAGTAGAAATCTGCTACAAAATCTTCAAGGCATCATGGTGAAGATGGCCCAATCTCCTGTGCCATAATTTGTCCTCATCCCAGCTCACCACTTCTTCTACTTTTCCCATCATTGCAGCACAACCATCTACCTCCAGCTTATAGAGATTCTTAAATCGAATCCCTATCCTCTTGGTTTGACCCTTTGTTTTATGTGGCAGGAAGGCTTTTCCCTCGTTGAAAACAAAGTCATAACCTCTGTCCTCCAACATAGCGATCGAGACCAAGTTATTCTTCAGACCTGGAACATGAATAAAATCTTTCAACAGAAATGGTTTACCTGACTCCCTCTCAAAGGTAATGGTTCCAATTCCAGTCGCACTGTATCTACCATCTTCGCCCATCTCTATATGCATTTGGAGATCCTTCTCCTCCAAGTCACTAAACAAATCATTGTCTCCCGTCATATGGAAGGAAGCACCACTATCAAGATACAACATTGATCCCATTGCGCTTGAAACCAAGCACGCGATCAAAGAGAAATCAAGTTCAAATTGCGAGGCTAAGGCCTCACTCGCTGTAGATCCAACAGCCTTCTTGTTCTTCATTTTATGTGGGCAGTTAGTGGTGAGATGCCCATGTTCATGACATTGAAAACACTTCACCTTGGACAAATCCAGCTTCTTTCCTTTAGCCTCAGATTTTGGATGGGATTTATTCCCCTTCCCTTTCCTTGCTTTGGAAGCCAAATCGCAATTCTCTTCATCATCATTCTTCGATAAAGAGCCATCCCTGGTATTCCACCTTATCTCCTCCTGCACAAGATCCGACCAAAGTCACTCCCAATCCGGCAGTTTAACCGTCCATTGACAGATTCTTCGTAGCTATGAAAGCTCTTGAGAAGCCTAAGGAGAGCCAAGCTCACCAAGTCATCATCTGCAACTGTAATTCCCACACTCCCCAGCCCATCCCTACATTGGACAAACTTCGTGAGATATTTTGGAATATTGTCGCCCTTCTCCATTTTGATTTTTCTGAGCTTATCTTTCAGCGCCAACTTCCTATGGTCGCTGCTGCTTTGGAAAATATCTGCAAATCCTTCCACATTGCAAATGGAGTGGCTTTCCCATGAAGGCTTAACACAATATGGTCTTTCACACCTTCCAACAGAATTCTTCTTGTCTTTTCTACCTTCTTTTTCCATGCGTCAAGTAATGCAGCATCGCTAGAAGTAAGCTTAGGAACATCGCTATCGATGAACTCATTCAGTCCATTATCTTCAAGCACCGCCTCCATCCTATCCTTCCAGGCTATGTAATTCGAGCTACCCTCAAGGGAATACTCCAATCGCAACCCATTGAAAGACATTTCAATGAATACTCAACTGTCACACCAAGAAATTTCTGCAGCAAATTCGAATTGTCCACCAACACAAAACTCAGCACCTCTTCACAATTGCAATCTCCAGTGATTAACACTGCTTCGATACCATGTGGAAATTTAGTAATATTGATAGTATTACCAAATTCTCCTGATCTAAAAAATTAATCTTATGTTAAATACAGAATCCTTCCACTTAATTCTTTGCGGAAATTAAATCACCAATTGCAAACACATGTGAAGAAAATCAATCGCACATAAACATAGTTGTTTAACGGGAAAGCTTAAAGCTAAAAACCCCAACTATCATATATTATGTATATCAATGGATCATGTAATAATCTCATACAAAGCTTAGTACATCAAGCTCTCAGTACAATCAACAATCATTACACACTGTCATGCAGAAATTTTCATATCTATGCACCAATTTATTGCCTCCTGACAGCCTACCTCGATTGTGCAATCCCTGCTAAAGAAGACCCCTGAATGAATTTGAATTGGCCTTACATTGAATGTGCAATCCTCATTGGCATGTCTAATGTGTGTCAGATGCATTGAATGCATCACTATAGTCACTACATATAGTCCATCTCACCCTTTCACCTATCTCTCCACTGGGTCTCCACTGGAACTGTCATGCAAGTAGTTAACTGTTGTATTTGTTCATTTGTTAGTGAGTTATTAGTTGTGAATTAATTAACTAATTAATTCACTAAACTCTCACTAGTTTATCTTTCAGTTAGACTAGATAAAACTAGCTCAACTGAGTTTAACTCACTTAACTGAGTTAAACTAAATAACAACTCCCATAACTACTCTTCCAACTCTGTCAAAACTTTTCCATTTCAGTTCTAACTGAGTCCTCCATGCATGAGCCACCAATAACCCTAGGAATTGTGTAATTCCTTCAGCCCACTGATTTTCCAAATCTGTTCACTGAAATAAAGTGCTCCAAGAGAATAAGTTGATATTTATTGTCAGATTATTATTAAGGGCTAATAATAATCGACATGCATCTATATTTAGATTGACGATCTATAAATAGACTTCGCCCAATATTCTAAAAATAGAATTTCATCTATTTTTTCACATTTGACCAACCATATACAAATAGCATCCTGCAACTTATAGAATATGTTCACCATGTCTAAAAATAGACATACACCTAAAAATAGCATGTGGGCCCCACTTAGTGAAGGTGCTTTCTTATTGAATCTCAACAGAAGCAATCTATTATTCTGGAAGATACGAACAAGAGCTTATTTGCAAAGTCTTTGAGCAGACGTATGGTGAATCGTGGAAGGAGACAACCAGTATCCAGCAAGTGTTCCTACAAATGAAACAGAAAGGAAGAGATATGAAATCAATGCCAAAGTTGTCAATGCTTTATTAGGAAGTTTTTCATAATCAAAATTTTCAAATTTATGCAGCTAAATTCAGCAAAGGAAATATGGGACAAGATCATTCAAAGCTATGAAGGTGATGCAAAGGTAAAAGGTGCCAAACTTCAAACTCTTGGAATGCAATATGAAAATTTTAGAATGCATGATGATGAAAGTATTGCAAGTTTATTCTTAAGATTAGATGAGATTGTGAATTCTATGAGGACTATGGGTGAAGATATAAAAGACTCAACTTTAGTAGAAAATATATTGAGATATCTAACTACAAAGTTCGAGTCAAAAGTGTTAGCTATTGAAGAAAAGTAGGATCTGCAAACTCTTACTATTATTCAACTACATGGTATCCTGACTGCTTTTGAAATGAGAAGACGAGGTCCCTCACAAGTCAGAGAAACTTATTTTAAGGTCCGTGCAAAAGAAAAATAAAAGGAAGTTCTCAAGGAATCAAGTTATATATCATAAGAAGAAGAAGCAAATTTTATGAGAAGACTTCAACCAGGTACTAGAAGATTCAGAGGTAACCTTCCCTTCAAGTGTTTTTCTTGTGGTAGAGTTGGTCATTATGCTGCTAAATGTCCTTATAAATAAAATCATGATAAAGGGAAACAGTTTGAACAAGAAAGGAATTATTATACAAATGAAGATAATGATGGATTGTCAAATGAAGAAGAATATTTTGATCAAGATCTGCAAGTTCTCATGGCATGTACTATGGATGATAATTCCTTGAAAGAAAGGGATCTGGTTATTGAAGAATTGCATAGACCAAGAAAGAAAGGATGCTTTCATGGATGATATTTCTATTGTAACTCATTTGGGCATAAGGCCACTGATTGCAGGTTAAGTATGATGAACAGATATAAGAAATTGGAGAAGTTCCAACACACAATAATAAATTACAAGAAAAGTTGGAAGAAGAAGAAGCATCAATCAAAAACATAGGGAATATTGACCCTACTGCAGTCATCTATTTCTAAAGTTTACTTCTCATAATGAATGCAAGAGTAATGTGAGATACATTATAGGAATCAATAATGTATCATCACAGGGGGAGCAATATATGGTGATTCCCATGGTTGGTTTGGTAATTTTGGTTGTTTTTATTACTAACAGTACATCTGATGTGACATACAAAAGACATGTATAGAATGTACAAGTTCAGGGGGATATGGAGATGTGAAATTTCAAGCATTTCACTTTTTGAACGCAGTTTGTATGAACTAAAGCCGCGTATACACGCGAGTTCCGTTGGAGACAGTTGCATATGTTTTTCTCTGATAATAAAAATAGTGAGACAGATCAAGAATAGTTTCTGATATGCTGCTGACAATTATAATGTTCTAGATCCGATGGTTATATCTGCTGATATGATATTAAGTTTTGATTATTTGTTTGATGAATGAGTTTTTGTGGTCTTCAGGAGCATAGTTTCAGGGGGAGCAATACTCTTGCTAAGAACAATGCATTGTTGGCATTATGATGGTTGTTGAATTATGATCTCTCTCTTGAGGTTTTTTGGTCTTGGTTATACAAAGTTATATATGTTATTTGAGGAAAATGTCATGTCGATACCTCTGATGTAAATTTGTTATATTCAGTCATGTAAGGACTTGTTCAATTTTTTAAACCCACTTGGTTGGGTAGCTAAGTCAAATATGTATTTCCACTTGGTTGGATCATTAATGTAAGTATGATTTCTTGGTGATAGGAATGGTCATACTCGATTGAGTTATAAAGTCATGTAATTCATTGAGAAATCTGTCTGAAGATTCAGCATGAACTCAGGGATAGCATGGTCAATATAGTACACATCAGATTTTTAGAGCTCTTCTTTCTACAAGGAAAAAGAAACCTTGTTTTGGTATTGATTCGCCCTTTGCCCTTGATGTCAAAGGGGGAGAGTATCTTGGTGTTTGAATAATGTTTATGATTAATGTATCTATCTGTTGTGGTGATCAAACACCATCATGGTTGCCATCAAGTCCAAAGAGGGATATTGTTGGCAATATGATGCAACATGTTGTCCTTGATGGAAACCTACTTGATGAGTTGTCCTTGATAAGCAGAAGATGTGAAAATGATGTTTCTACAGGTCAGTTCATATATAGGCAGTTTTGATGAAGAGAATTCGCGTATACATGCAGGTATGAAGAAGCCAAGTCGTGGATGCCTTTTGCGCTCTAAAATTATGATACCAGAGGACATTACCATGGTTTTAGTCCATAGTATTGAGCATTGTGTTATCTATTTGATTCTGTCCAAGAATACCATCGGCACTTGTGTGGTTTTGGCTTATGGTATTGGCAAAGCCTAAAACTATATAAGGAAAAGAAGATCATAGTGCAAGGTGTGCATGTGTTTAAGTATTGAATGAATACTTCACTCTGAAGTATATCTGCATGGAATGGGATACAGTTTATTAATATATCTCAAGTAATAATGCACCTATTAATACAATGATGGATCAGGATCTCTAGACCTGAAATGACTATTTATTTTCTAGATATGTTTATGAAATGTTTAGACCTATGATCTGGTGAAAGTTTGTTGAAGTGAAGGGTAAGATCTGAGATGATTATTTATTCTGAAGAATTTTGCAGTCCTGAAATAGTTGCAGATCTATACGTAGATTCGTCTCTATAAAAGCGCGTGTATATGCAGTTTCAATTAAGCAAAAGCGCATATGGGATCTAGGGTTTTGCTGAAGTATGCAGAAGAAAATCTCTTATCTATTTTGCTATATTACTATTGTCTCTCAATGATGTCTTCATACAGATATGGGTTGCTTGAATATTGATTTTTCTTCTAGTTGATTATGATTAAAGATCAGTGATTGGTTGATTGATTTATCATTAAGTGAATGATTTGATACGGTTATGAGTTTCAGATTGATGTATGTTCTTTGATCTTAAATGTATGGAGTGGGTCCAGTCTGAAAATCTGATGAAAAGAGGCCTACAAGTAGTGTTGTGTTGAAGTTGTTGGATCCAGTGTGAAAATTTATGGAACATGTTCTACAATGGTGCTGAGGGTTGGAGCCTTCAGTGAGGGGGTCGTAGCTCCCTTCCAGTGTTTGCCAGTAAATGAGATCAGGGGGTAGTAGCTCCCTTCCAAGAGTGGCTGGTAAACGATATAAGAGGGCAGTAGCTCTCTTCCAGGAGTGACTGGTAAACGAGATCAGGGGGTTGGAGCTCCCTTTCAGTAGAAGCTAGAAAACGAGAGAAGGTTACAGTCTTCTGTAGGTGGGTGCCTACGTGTTGGTATGAGTCTGTGCTAGTACAATATTGTAAGTAGTTTTCTTTATAATAAATATTGAAGACAGAGACGACAACAGTGGTGGTTTTCTCCCAAATTGGGTTTCCACCTTCAATCCTGGTGTTCATGTGTGTTGCTTATCTGTGATGATGTAGTATGTTCCTATTGCACATGTTTACTGCTTACTAAACATCTTATGAATGAATCATGCACTGATCTAAGTAAAGAATTATCTATATAATAAGATCTATGGACATACGCAAGTTTATTTAAAGATAGCCATGTGTATACGCTAATTGGGTTCATTAAATTCGCATATAGAAATAAGTAAAGAAAAAGTAAAAGTTTACAGTGAGTTATAAATATTGATTCACCCCCCCCCCCTCCTCGATATTTTTCCCAACAATTGGTATCAAAGGTAGGTTCTTCTGAAAAATCTTGATCGCTTGAAGGAGATCTGTCACAATGGGAAGTCGTGAAGGAGTATTTTCTATCAAGCCACCTCTGTTCAATGGAAGCAATCTATTATCCTGGAAGATACGAACAAAAGATTATTTGCAAAGTCTTAGAGAAGAATTATGGGGAATCGTGGAAGGAGGCTACCAGTATCCAGCAAGTGTCCCTACAAATGCATCAGAAAGGAAGAGATATGAAATCAATGCCAAAGTTGTCAACGATTTATTAGGAAGTCTGTCAGAAACAGAATTTGTCAAAGTTATGCAGCTAAATTCAGCAAAGGAAATATGGGACAAGATCATTCAGAGCTATGAAGGTGATGCAAAGGTAAAAAGTGCCAAACTTCAAACTCTTAGAATGCAATATGAAAAATTTAGAATGCATGATGATGAAAGTATTGCAAGTTTATTCCTAATATTATATGAGATTGTGAATTCTATGAGGAACATGGGTGAAGATATAAAAGCCTCAACTTTAGTAGAAAAGATATTAAGATCTCTAACTTCAAAGTTCGATTCAAAAGTGTCAGCTATTGAAGAAAAGCAGGATCTGCAAACTCTTATTGTTATTCAACTACATGGTATCCTGACTGCTTTTGAAATTAGAAGAGGAGGTCCCCCACAAGTCAGAGAAGTTGCTTTTAAGGCTTGTGCAAAAGGAAAAGAAAAGTAAGTTCTCAAGGAATCAAGTTATATATCATAAGAAGAAGAAGCAAATTTTGTGAGAAGACTTCAACCAGGTACTAGAAGATTCAGAGGTAAGCTTCCCTTCAAGTGTTTTGCTTGTGGTAGAGTTGGTCATTATGCTGCTAAATGTCCTTATAAAGAAAATCATGACAAAGGGAAACAATTTGAAAAAGGAAGGAGTTATTATACAATTGAAAATAATGATGGATTGTCAAATGAAGAAGAATATTTTGATCAAGATCTGCAAGTTCTCATGACATGCACCATGGATGATAATTCCTTAAAAGAAAGGGATCTGGTTATTGAAGAATTTCATAGATCAAGAAAGAAAGGATGTTTTCATGGATGTTGTTTCTGTTGAAACTCATTTGAACATAAGGCCATTGATTTTAGGTTAAGTATGATGAACAGATCTAAGAAATTAGAGAAGTTCCAGCACACAATAAGAAATTACAAGCAAAGCTGGAAGAAGAAGAAGCACCAGTCAAAAACGTAGGGAATATTGACCCTACTGCAGTCATCTATTTCTAAAGTTTACTTCTCATTATGACTGCAGGAGTAATGTGAGATACATTATAGGAATCAATAATGTATCATCACAGGGGGAGCAATATATGGTGATTCCCATGGTTGGTTTGGTAATTCTGGTTTTGTTTATTACCAATAGTACATCTGATGTGACAAACAGAAGACATGTACAGAATGTACAAGTTCAAGGGGAGATGGAGATGTGAAATTTCCAGTATTTCACTTTCTTTACGCGGGTTGTATGAACTAAAGCCGTGTATACACACAAGTTCCGTTGGAGACAATTGCGAATGTTTTTCTCTAATAAGAAAAAGAGTGAGATAGCTCAAGAACAATTTCTGATATGCTGCTGACAGTTATAATTTTCTTGATCTGATGGTTATATCTGCTGATATGATATTAATTTTTGATTATCTGTTTGATGAAGATGCTTTGATGAATGACTTTTTGTGGTGTTCAAGAGCACAATTTCAGGGACAGCAATACCCTTGCTGATAATAATGCATTGTTGTCGTTATGATATTGTTGAATTATGATCTCTCTCTTGAGGTATTTTGGTATTGGTTATACAAAGTCATATATTTTATTTGATGAAAAGGTCATGTTGAGACATATGATGTAAATTTGTTGTATTCAGTCATGTAAGGACTTGTTCAAATTTGTAAACCCACTTGGTTGGGGAGTTGAGTCAAATTTTTAAACCCACTCCGTTGGGTAGTTGAGTCAAATATGTAATTCCACTTGGTTGGATAATTAATGTGAGTATGATTCATTGGTGATAGGAATGGTCATACTCAGTTGAGTTATAGAGTCATGTACTTCATTGAAAAATATTTCTGAATATTAAGCATGAACTCAGGGGGAGCATGGTCAATACAGTACACATTAGATCTGCAGATCTCTTCTTTCTACAAAGCAACAGAAACCTTGTTTTGGTATTGATCTGCCCTTTGCCCTTTATGTCAAAGGGGGAGAGTATCTTGGTGTTTGAATAATGTTTATGATTAAGGTATCTATCTGTTGTGGTGATCAAACACCATCATGGTTGCCATCAAGTCCAAAGGGGGAGATTGTTGGAAATATGATGCAATATGTTGTCCTTGATGGAAACCTACTTGATGAGTTTCCCTTGATAAGCGAAATATGTGAAAATGATGTTTCTAAAGTTCATTTCAGATATACATAGTTTTAATGAAGAGAAGTCGAATATACACACGGGTACAGAGAAGCCAAGTCGCGTATGCCTTTTGCACTCTAAAATTATGATAACAGGGGGCATTACCATGGTTTTAGTCCACAGTATTGAGCGTTGTGTCGTCTATTTGGTTCTATCCAAGAATACCATCGTCACTTGTGTGGTTTTGGCTCATGGTATTGGCAAAGACTAAAACTATATAAGGAGAAGAAGATAATAGTGAAGGTTTGCATGTGTTTGGGTATTGAATGAATACTTCACTCTGAAATATATCTGCATGGAATAGGCTACAGTTTATTGATAGATCTGAAGTAATAATGCACCTATGAATATGATGATGGATTAGGATCTCTAAACCTGAAATGACTATGTATTTGCTAGATCTATTTATGAAATGTTAGATCTATGATTTGGTGAAAGTTTGCTGAAGTGAAGGGTAAGATCTGAGATGAATATTTATTCTGAAGAATTGCGCAGTCCTGAAATAGTGGCAGATCTATACGCAGGTTCGTCTCTGTAAAAGAGCGTATATATGCAGGTTCAGTTAAGCAAAAGCGCTTATGGGATCTAGGTTTTTGTTGAAGTATGCAGAAGAAAATATTTGTTCTGTTTTGTTTTATTACTACTGTCTGTCAATGATGTCTTCATACAGATCTAGGTTGTTTGAATACTGATTATGCTACTATTTTATTATGATTAAATATCAGCGGTTGGTTGATTGATTGTTGATTAAGTGAATGATTTGATACGGTTATGAGTTTCAGTTTGATGTATGTTCTTTAAGCTTAAATGTGTGGAGTGGGTCCAGTCTAAAAATCTGATGAAAAAGGCCTACAAGTAGTGTTATGTTGAAGTTGTTGGATCCAGTGTGAAAATTTATGAAACGTGGTCTGCACTGGTGCTGAGATTTGGAACCTTCAGTGAGGGGGTCGTAGCTCCCTTCCACTGTTTGCTAGTAAACGAGATTAGGGGGTAGTATCTCCCTTCCAGGAGTGGCTGGTAAACGAGATCAGGGGGTAGTAGCTCCCTTCTAGGAGTGGCTGGTAAACGATATCAGGGGGTTGGAGCTCCCTTCCGATAGAAGTTGGAGAACGAGAGAAGGTTGCAGCCTTCTACAGGTCGATGTTTGCATGTTGGTATGAGTCTGCGCTAGTACAAGATTGTAATCAGTTTTATTTATAATAAATATTGAAGACAGAGACGACAGCAACTGTGGCTTTTTCGCAAATTGGGTTTCCACCTTAAATCACAGTGTTCACATGTGTTGCCTATGTGTGATGATTTCTAATTTTCTTACTGCACATGCTTACTGCTTACTAAAAATATGATTAATTAATGATGCACTAATCTAAGTAAAGAATTATCTGCATAATAAGATCTTTGGACATACACAATTTTATTTAAAGATATTCATGTGTATACGCTAGTTGGGTTCATTAAAGTTGTGTATAGAAATCACTAAACAAAATGTAAAATTTTACAGTGAGTTATAAATACTGATTCACCCCCCCCCCCCCTCCCTTGAGTATTTTTCCCAACAATTTATATCAGAGCTAGGTTCTTCTGAAAAGGCTTTATCGCTTGACGGATATCTGTCACAATGGGAAGTCATGAAGGAGTATATTCTATCAAGCCACCTTTTTTCAATGGAAGCAATCTATTATTCTGGAAGATACAAATAGGAGCTTATTTGCAAATTCTTGGAGCAGACGAATGGGGAATCGTGGAAGGAGGATACTAGTATCCAGCAAGTGTTCCTACAAATGCAACAGAAAGGAAGAGGAAATATGGGACAAGATCATTCATAGCTATGAAGGTGATGCAAAGGTAAAAAGTTCCAAACTTCAAACTCTTAGAATACAATATGAAAATTTTAGAATGCATTATGATGAAAGTATTGCAAGTTTATTCCTCAGATTACATGATATTGTGAATTCTATGAGGAATATGGGTGAAGATATAAAAGACTCAACTTCAGTAGAAAAGATATTGAGATCTCTAACTCCAAAGTTCGATTCAAAAGTGTCAATTATTGAAGAAAAGCAGCATCTGTAAACTCTTACTGTTATTCAACTACATGGTATCCTGACTGCTTTTGAAATGAGAAGAGGAGGTCCCTCACAAGTCAAAGAAGCTGCTTTTAAGGCCTGTGCAAAAGGAAAATAAAAGGAAGTTCTCAGGTAATCAAGTTATATATCAGAAGAAGAAGAAGCAAATTTTGTGAGAAGACTTCAACCAAGTACTGGAAGATTCAGAGGTAAGCTTCCCTTCAAGTGTTTTTCTTGTTTTAAAGTTGGTAATTATGCTGCTAAATGTCCTTATAAAGAAAATCATGATAAAGGGAAACAATTTGAAAAAGGAAGGAGTTAATATACAAATGAAGATAATGATGGATTTTAAAATGAAGAAGAATATTCTGATCAAGATCAGCAAGTTCTCATGGCATGTACCATGGATGATAATTCCTTAAAAGAAAGGGATCCGGTTATTAAAGAATTGCATAAATCAAGAAATAAAGGATGTTTTCATGGATGTTGTTTCTATTGTAACTCATTTGGGCATAAGGCCACTGATTGCAAGTAAATTTTGATGAAAAGATCTAAGAAATTCGAGAAGTTCCAGCACACAATAAGAAATTACAAGTAAAGTTGGAAGAAGAAGAAGCACCAGCCAAACACGTAGGGAATATTGACCCTACTGCAGTCATTTGTTTCTAAAGTTTACTTCTCATAATGACTGCAGGAGTAATGTGAGATACATTATAGGAATCAGTAATGTATCATCACAGGGGGAGCAATATATGGTGATTCCCATGGTTGGTTTGGTAACTCTGGTTGTGTTTATTACTAATAGTACATCTGATGTGACAAACAAAAGACAGGTAAAGAATGTACAAGTTCAGGGGGAGATGGAGATGTGAAATTTCTAGTATTTCACTTTCTGTACGTGGGTTGTATGAACTAAAGCCGCGTATACATGTGAGTTCCGTTGGAGACAATTGTGTATGTTTTTCTCTAATAAGAAAATCAGTGAGACATCTCAAGAACAATTTCTGATATGTTGCTGATAGTTATAATTTTCTTGATGTAATGCTTATATCTGCAGATATGATATTAAGTTTTGATTATCTGTTTGATGAAGATGCTTTTATGAATGAGTTTTTGTGGTGTTCAGGAGCACAGTTTCAGGGGGAGCAATACTCTTGCTGAGAATAATGCATTGTTGGCATTATGATGGTTGCTGAATTATGATCTATCTCTTAAGGTATTTTGGTCTTGGTTATACAAAGTCATATCTATTATTTGTTGGAAAGGTCATGTTGAGACCTATGATGTAAATTTTTTATATTCAGTCATGTAAGGACTTTTTCAAATTTGTAAACCCACTTGGTTGGGGAGTTGAGTCAAATTTGTAAACCCACTTGATTGGGTAGCTGAGAAGCCAAGTTGCGTATGCCTTTTGCGCTCCAAAATTATGATAACATGGGGCATTACCATGGTTTTAGTAAAAGAATACCATCGGCACTTGCGTGGTTTTGGCTCATGGTATTGGTAAAGGCTAAAACTATATAAGGAGAAGAGTATCATAGTGCAATGTGTGCATGTGTTTGGGTATTGAATGAATACTTCTCAATGAAGTATATCTGCATGGAATGGGCTACATTTTATTGATAGATCTGTAGTAATAATGCACATATGAATACAATGATGGATTAGGATCTCTAGACCTGAAATGACTATGTATTTGTTATATCTGTTTATGAAATGTTTAGATCTATGATCTGGCGAAAGTTTGTTGAAGTGAAGGGCAAGATCTGAGATGGTTATTTATTCTGAAGAATTGCGCAGTCCTCGAATAGTTGCAAATATATACGCAGGTTTGTCTCTGTAAAAGCGCGTATATATGCAGGTTCAGTTAAGCAAAAGCGCATATATACGTAGGTTCAATTAAGCAAAAGTGTGTATGGGATCTAAGGTTTTGCTGAAGTATGTGGAAGAAAATCTTTGATCTATTTTGATGTATTACTATTGTCTGTCAATTATGTCTTCATACAGATCTGGGTTGTTTTAATACAGACTATGCCGCTAGTTGATTATGATTAAAGATCAGTGGTTGGTTGATTGATTGATGATTAAGTCAATGATTTGATACGGTTATGAGTTTCAGTTTGATGCATGTTCTTTGAGCTTAAATGTATGGAGTGTGTACAATCTGAAAATCTGATGAAAAGAGGCCTACAAGTAGTGTTGTGTTGAAGCTATTGGATCCAGTGCGAAAATTTATGAAACGTGGTATGCAGTGGTGCTGAGGGTTGGAGCCTTTAGTGAGGGGGTCGTAGCTCCCTTCTAGTGTTTGTTGGTAAACGAGATCAAGGGGTAGTAGCTCTCTTCCAGGAGTGGCTGGTAAATTAGATCAAGGGGTAGTAGCTCCCTTCCAGAAGTGGCTGGTAAACGAGATCAGGGGGTTGGAGCTCCCTTCCAATAGAAGCTGGAGAACGAGAGAAGGTTGCAGCCTTCAGCGGTTGGGTGCCTGCGTGCTGGTATGATTTTGCGCTAATAGAAGATTGTAAGCAGTTTTCTTTATAATAAATATTGATGACAGAGATGATAGCAGCGGTGGTTTTCTCCCGAATTGGGTTTCCACCTTAAATCCTGGTGTTAATGCGTGTTGCCTATGTTTGATGATTTATTATGTTCTTACTGCACATGCTTATTGCTTACTAAGCATTTGATGAATGAATGATGCACTGATATAAGTAAAGAATTAACGGCATAATAAGATCTCTAGACATATGCAAGTTTATTTAAAGATAGCCGTGTGTATACGCTAGTCGGGTTCATTAAAGCTTTCTGTGTGATATAGAAACTGTAAGAAGAAAATGCAAATTTTACAAGGATATAAATATTAATTCACGACCCCCAATTTCCCTCGTGATTTTTCCCTGCCAACAGTATCAGAGCTAAGTTCTCCTGAAAAAGCTTGATCGCTTGAAGGAGATCCGTCACAATGGGAAGTCATGAAGGAGTATTTTCTATCAAGCCACCCTGTTCAATGGAAGCAATCTATTATTATGGAATATACTAATAAGAGCTTATTTGCAAATTCTCGAAGCAGACGAATGGGGAATCGTGGAAGGAGGCTACCAGTATCCAGCAAGTGTTCCTACAAATGCAGCAGAAAGGAAGAGATATGAAATCAATGCCAAAGTTGTCAATGCTTTATTTGAAAGTCCGTCAGAAACAGAATTTGTAAAAGTTATGTAGCAAAATTCAACAAAGGAAATATGGGTCAAGATCATTCAGAGCTATGAAGGTGATGCAAAGGTAAAAAGTGCCAAACTTCAAACTCATAGAATGCAATATGAAAATTTTAGAATGCATGATGATGAAAGTATTGCAATTTTATTCCAAAGATTAGATGAGATTGTGAATTCTATGAGTAATATGGGTGAAGATATAAACGACTCAACTTTAGTAGAAAAGATATTGATATCTCTAACTCCAAAGTTCGATTCAACAGTGTCAGCTATTGAAGACAAACAGGATCTGCAAACTCTTACTGTTATTCAACTACATGGTATCTTGACTACTTTTGAAATGAGAAGAGGAGGTCCCTCACAAGTCAGAGAAGTTGCTTTTAAGGCATGTGCAAAAGGAAAAGAAAAGGAAGTTCTCAAGGAATCAAGTTATATATTGGAAGAAGAAGAATAAAATTTTGTGAGAAGACTTCAACCAGGTACTGGAAGATTCAGAGGTAAGATTTCCTTCAAGTATTTTGCTTGTGGTAGAGTTGGTCATTATGCTACTAAATGTCCTTATAAAGAAAATCATGATGAAGAGGACAATTTGAAAAAGGAAGCAATTATTATAAAAATGAAGATAATGATGGATTGTCAAATGAAGAATAATATTCTGATCAAGTTCTACAAGTTCTCATGGCATGTACCATGGATGATAATTCATTAAAAGAAAGGGATCCGGTTATTGAAGAATTTCATAGATCAAGAAAGAAAGGATGCTTTCATGGATGTTGTTTCTATTGTGACTCATTTGAACATAAGGCCACTGATTGCAGGTTAATTATGATGATTATATCTAAGAAATTGGAGAAGTTCCAGCACCCAATAAGAAATTACAAGCAATGTTAGAAGAAGAAGAAGCATCGGTCAAAAACGTAGGGAATATTGAACCTACTATAGCCATTTGTTTCTAAAGTTTACTTCTCATAATGACTGCAGGAGTAATGTGAGACACATTATAGGAATCAGTAATGTATCATCACAAGGGGATCAATATATGGTGATTCCCATGGTTGGTTTGGTAATTTTGGTTATGTTTATTAGTAACAGTACATCTTATGTGACAAATAGAAGACAGGTACAGAATGTACAAGTTCAGGGGAGATGGAGATGTGAAATTTCCAGTAGTTCACTTTCTATACGCGGGTTGTATGAACTAAAGATGCGTATACATGCTAGTTCCGTTGGAGACAGTTGCGTATGTTTTTCTCTGATAAGAAAAACAGTGAGATAGCTCAAGAACGGTTTCTGATATGCTGCTGACAATTATAATTTTCTTGATCTGATGGTTATATCTGGTTATATGATATTAAGTTTTGATTATCTATTTGATGAAGATGCTTTGATGAATGACTTGTTGTGGTGTTCAGGACTACAATTTTAGGGGGAGAAATACCCTTGCTTAGAATAATGCATTGTTGGCATTATGATGGTTGTTGAATTATGATCTCTCTCTTGAGGTCTTTTGGTCTTGGTTATACAAATTCATATCTATGATTTGTTGGAAAGGTCATGTTGAGACTTATGATGTAAATTTGTTATATTCAGTCATGTAAGGACTTGTTCAAATTTTTAAACCCACTTGGTTGGGGAGTTTAGTCAAATTTGTAAACCCACTTGATTGGGTAGCTGAGTAAAATATGTAATTCCACTTGGTTGGATCATTAATGTAAGTATGAGTCCTTGGTGATAGGAATGGTCATACTCGGTTGAGTTATAGAGTCATGTACTTCATTGAAAAATATGTCTGAAGATTCGGCATGAACTCAAGGGGAGCATGGACAATACAGTACACATCAATTCTACAAAGCTCTTCTTTCTACAAGGAACGATAAACCTTGTTTTGGTATTGATCCGCCATTTTCCCTTGATGTAAAAGGGGGAGAGTATCTTGGTGTTTGAATAATGTTTATGATTAATGTATCTATCTGTTGTGGTGATCAAACGCCATCATGATTTCCATCAAATCCAAAGGGGGAGACTTTTGGCAATATGATGCAATATGTTGTCCTTCATGGAAACCTACTTGATGAGTTGTCCTTGATAAGAAGAAGATGTGAAAATGATGTTTCTACGGGTCAGTTCAGATATACACAGTTTTGATGAAGAGAAGTCGCGTATATTGAGATTCAACAAGATGATGATCCTAGTGAAAATTAATCACCTACACTAGGTGGGGCCCGTAGGCTATTTTTAGGTGTATGTCTATTTTTAGAATGGTGAGAAAAATATATTTATAGCGTGAGTCTATTTATAGATGGTTGAGAAAATTATATTTATGGATGGGCGTCTATTTTTGGAATGCATGTGCGAAGTCTATTCGTAGATCGCATGTCTAAAAATAGAATGCATGTCGATTATTATTATCTCTTAATAATAATTAGACAATCAATAATAATCTATTCTCTTGAAGAACTTGATTTCAGTTAACTGATGTGGAAAACCAGTTGATTGAAGGAATTTCGAGTGCTAAGGTTGGTTGGTGGGACATGCAAGTGGACTTTGTTGTAACTGAGTGATACAAAGTTGTAACAGAGTTGGATGTGTAGTTATGTGAGTTGTAAAGTAGTTTAACTCAGTTAAGTGAGTTAAACTCAGTTGTGCTAGTTGTAACTAGTTGTAACTAAAGATACACTAGTGAGATATCAGTGAATTAAATATTAAATTAATTCACATGGAGTGATATCACATGCAACTGAAGATTTACTATTGTTAACTACATGCATGTCAGATCCAGTGGAGACCCAATTGAGAGATAGGTGAAAGGGACAGTTGTGACATTAGTGGGTGCACACTTGCAACCAAACACACATTGGAGATGCAAATGAGGATTGCGCAGTCAAAGAAAGGCAATATTGAATTCATTTAGGGATTGTGGTTAGCAGCGATTGCGCAATGGAGGCAGGCTCTGAAGAGGCAGTAAATTGTCACATGTATTTTCCATTTTTTTTATGACAATTTGGGACGATTGTGTATTTTACTGAGACCTATTAGATTAGAGTTTTGTATGAGATTATTTCATGATCCATGATATATACATAATATATGATAGTGGGGTTTTCAGCTTTATGCTTTCCTGGTAAAAACATCCATGTTATGTGTGATTGATGTTTCTTCATGTGTTTGTAATTTGCGATTAAGTTTTGGCAAGAATTTAAGTAGAAGGATTCTGTATTTAACAATGGCATATAATTTTTAGATTAGGAGATTCTAGGTAATACATAATTTTATTAAAATTTCTACATAACGAGCAAATAAGATTGCAATATTGAAGTGATGAGTTTGTTGGTGGAAACAATTAATTTGTTGTGTTAATTCCTTTGAAAGATAAATGAGTAAACATCTAAATGGCATTCAATGGTTTGCGGTTAGAGTATGCACTCGAGGGCAACTCAAACTACATTTCATGGAAGGATAGGATGGAGGTGGTGCTTGAATATAATGGCTTGAAGGAATTCATCGACAGTGGTGTTCCTAAGCCCACTTCGACGGATGTTGCATTACTTGACGCCTGGAAAAAGAAAGTAGCAAAGACGTGCTGATTTTGTTGAAGGTAAAGAGGCCATATTGTCCAAACTTTTCATGGAAATCCACTCCATTTGCAATGTGGAAGGCGGATTGATCTCTTTTCCAAAGCAACACGACTATAGAAATTTCTGTTGAAGGATAAACCCAAAAGATCAAAATGGAGAAGGGCTAATAACATTCTAGAAGTATCTCACAAAGTTTTTACAATGTTGGATGAACCGGGAGTGGGAATCATGATTTTGATGATTGGGTGGTGAGCTTTGCTCACTGGGACTTCCAAGATGGGTAATAATATCAAGACCTCGCCAACAACCAAGGAAAATTCCTTTTCTCCGGATTGGGAACGACTGTGGTCGGATCTAGTGCAGGAGGAGTTCAGGCGGAACACCATAGATGGTTCTTCATCAAAGCACGATGATGAACAGGATTTTGCTTTGGCTGCCAAGGCAAGGAAAGGGAAGGGGAAGAAATCCCATTCAAAATCCGAGTCTAAAAGCAAGAAGCTAGATTTGTCCAAAGTGAAGTGTTTTCACTGTCACAAACATGGGAATCTTACCACTAACTGCCCACAGAAAAAGAAGAACAAGAAGGTTGTTGGAGCTGCAGATGGTGAGGCCCTTGCCTCGCAATTTGAACTTGATTTCTCTTTGATTGCATTCTTGGTTTCAAACGCAATGGGATCTGTGTGTATCTTGATAGTGGTGCTTCCTTCCACATGACATGAGATAAAGAGCTTTCCAGTGACTTGGAGGAGAAATATCTTCAGATGCATATAGAGATGGGCGACAATAGACAATACAGTGCGACCGAAATTCGTACCATTACCTTTAAGAGGGAATCGGATAAACCATTTATCTTGAAATATGTTATGCATGTTCCAAGTCTGAAGAAAAATTTGGTCTCAGTCGCGATGTTGGAGGATAGGGGTTATGATGTTGTTTTCAGCAATGGAAAAGCTTTCCTGCGACATAAAACAACGGGTCAAACCAAGAGGATAGGGATTCGAGTCAAGAATCTCTACAAGCTAGAGGTAGATGGCTACGCTGCAATGGTGGGAAAAGAAGAAGAAGTGGTGAGACAAGATGAGGGCGAATTATGGCACAGGCGAATGGGCCATCTTCACCATGGCGCCCTAAAAATTTTACAGCAGATTTCTACTGAACTTCCCAAGGGTACACTTGCACAGTTAGATCAGTGCAAGGGATGTACTATGGGTAAGTTTTTCAAGTCCACCTTTCATGAAAAGGAGAACCGTGCTTCGGTGATCCTGGAGAGAGTTCACACAGACGTGTGTGGACCATTCTCGGTTGCTTCAACAAAAAAACACAGGTATTATTTTATTTTTGTTGATGACTTTTCTCGTAAATTCTGGATCTTATTCATGCAGAAGAAGGATCAAACATTCTCAAAGTTCTGTGAGTTTAAGGCATTGGTTGATAAAGAGTCAGGGAAGAAAGTGAAGGCTCTGCGGAGCAATAATGGTGGAGATTACATCTCGAATGAATTCAAAGACTTCTATAGAAAAGAGGGAATTTAGAGAGAACTCATAGCACCTCATAACCCACAACAAAATAGGGTCGCAAAGAGGAAGAACAGAACAATCATGAGTGTTGCACGAGTTATGCTGCATGATCAGGGCCTACCAATGCACTTGTGGGTGGAAGCATGCAACGTTGCGGTTTATGTGAAAAACTGTTGTCCTCATAGAGTACTTGGCATGAGTACATGTGAAGAAGCTTTTACTGGTAAGAAACCGTATGTGTCTCACTTTAAGATTTTTGTCTCATATGTTTATGTGCATGTGACCAAGAACGCTAGGAAGAAGCTGGAGCTTACTGCTGAATTTGGGATATTTGTGGGGTACACAGAAACACCCAATAATTATCGTGTGTGTTTTCCAAACAGTCGAATGACTGTGGTGTGATGGGATATAAAATTCAATGAGGAGAAATCCATGAAGTTATCGCTTGAGAGGGAGATAGACTTACATGTAGAGGAGGAACTTTTGGTTCCCAAAGATGAGTCTCTAGATGTGGACCAGCCACAGGAGGAGGTTCATGGAGTGGAGGAGTCCACTCACGCAGAGCCAAACATCAGAACTGGAAGAAGGCGTACCACAAAAGCTGAGAGGTTGAAGCTTGATGTGGCACAGAATGTAGGAGTCCCTACTTCACAATGCACACAGAGACAGTCTCCTGACCGATTCACTAGATACATGGCTCTCATGAGAAAATGTATTGTGACTAATCCATCTTCCTTTCAGTAAGCAGTGCAGGAGCCCACATGGGTATATGCAATGGTGGAGGAGTATGACTCCATTGTCAGAAACAGTGCTTCGAAAATTGTTCCAAGGTCGATTGATAAATCAATGGTAAGTTCAAGATGGATCTACAAAGTAAAGCAAGCTGTTGATGGGAGCGTTGAGAAATACAAAGCTAGATTTGTGGTCTGGGGCTTCTCACAGATCGAGGGGATTGATTATGAAGAAACCTTTGCACCTGTCGCACAGTATTCTTCCATAAGGACCATCCTTTCTCTCTTAGTGCATATGGGTTGTCACATTCATTATATGGATGTGAAGATTGTGTTACTTAATGGGATCATTGAGGAAGAAGTGTACATTGAGAAGCCTGGAGGATTTGAGATCTTAAACAGCGAGTCACATGTGTGAAGACTCAAAAGAGCGTTATATGGGTTGAAGCAAGCACCCCATGCTTGGTACACTCAGATCAACAGTTATTTCAATGGACTTGGCTTCACCAAGAGTGAGGCAGATGCAAACCTATACCAAATTGTGGTGGATGGTAAGATTTTAATCATTGTTCTTTATGTTGATGATTTAATACTGACTGGTGATGAGAAGATGATACACTCATGCAAGGAGGACCTTGCAAAGGAGTTTGAGATGAAGTATATGGGCCTCCTTCACTATTTCCTTGGATTGGAAATATGGCAGCAAGAAGGTGAAATTTTTGTGTCTTAAGGTAAGTATGCAAGGGAGATACTGGGTAAGTTTCACATGGAGAGTTGCAAACCCATGGATACTCCTCTTCTAGGAAATTGGAGGAAAGAGGATGCTACATCTAGAGAGGTAGTGGATTCTACTGTCTATCAACAGTTGATGGGTTCGCTCATGTATTTAGTTAATACAAGACCGGACATATGCTATGCGGTGAACCAGCTTAGTCAAGCAATGGTTAAGCCTACCAAGCTCTTTTGGAAGGCGGGCAAGCATGTCCTGAGATATCTCAGGGGCACATCTAAGTATGTCTTATGGTACAGACAGACGAATGAGGTGAAGTTACATGGCTTCACGGATGCAGATTAGACAGGCAGCCCAACGGACAGAAAGAGCACATCAGGACGGGTCTTCAATATCGGATCTACAGTTTTTTCTTGGTACAGCAGGAAACAGATATATGTGGCACTCAATTCAGTGGAAGCGGAATACATGGTAGCAAGTCAAGCTGGATGTGAGGCTATCTGGATGAGGAAGATCCTGGTCGGTTTGTTTGGTTCTCATTTAGATCCTACAATGATTAATTGTGATAATCAGAGTTGCATTAAACTCTCGATTAATCATGTGTTTCATGATAGATCTAAGCATATAGATATTTGGTATCATCATATCAGAGATTGTGTGCAGCGGAAGATTGTGTTGCTTCAGTACACTCCTACGGAAGATCACGATGCAAATATTCTGATGAAGGCGCTCGCCAGGAGCAAATTCGAATACCATAGAGACAGGATCGAGGTGAAAGATAATCCCTTCTTGTTGAGAGGGAGTGTTGAGATTCAACAAGACGATGATCCTAGTGAAAATTAAGCACCTACACTAGGTGGGGCCTGCTTGTTATTTTTAGGTGTATGTCTATTTTTATAATGGTGAGAAAATTATATTTATAACAAGATTATATTTATAGATGGTTGAGAAAATTCTATTTATGGATGGGCATCTATTTTTGGAATGCATGTGCGAAGTCTATTCATAGATCACATGTCTAAAAATAGAATGCATGTCGATTATTATTATCTCTTAATAGTAATTAGACAATAAATAATAATCTATTCTCTTGAAGCACTTGATTTAAGTTAACTGATGTGGCAAACCAGTTGACTGAAAGAGTTCTAAGGTTGGTTGGTGGGACATGCAAGTGGACTTCGTTGTAATTGAGTGATACAAACTTGTAACAGAGTTGGATGTGTAGTTATGTGAGTTGTAAAGTAGTTTAACTCAGTTAAGTGAGTTAACTCCATTGTGCTCGTTGTAACTAAAGATATACTAGTGAGAGATCGGTGAATTAAATATTAAATTAATTCACATGGAGTGATCTCACATGCAACTAAAGGTTTACTACTATTAACTACATGCATGTCAGATCTAGTGGAGACCCAGTTGAGAGATAGGTGAAAGGGGCAGTTTGACTATCAGTTGTGACATTAATGGGTGCACACTTGCAACCAAACACACATTGGATATGCCAATGAGGATTTCGCAGTCAAGGCAAGGCAAATTAAGGGATTGTGATCAACAGGGATTGCGCAATGGAGGCAGGCTGTCAGGAGGCAGTAAATTGGCGCATGTATTTGCCATTTTTTGTATGACAGTGTGAGATGATTGTATATTGTACTGAGAGCTCTTGGATTAGATTTTTGTATGAGATTTCTTCATGATCCATGATATATACACAATATATGATAGTGAGGTTTATAGCTTTATGTTTTCCCGGTAAAAACATATGTGTTATGTGTGATTGATCTTTCTTCATGTGTTTGCAATTGGTGATTAAATTTCCACAAAGATTTAAGTAGAAGGATTTTGTATTTAACAGTGGCATTATTTGTTAGATCAGGAGAATCCGGGCAATACATAATTGTATAAAAATTTCTACAGTGTATACACGCGGGTATGAAGAAGCCAAGTCGCGTATGCCTTATGCACTCTAAAATTATGGTACCAAGGGGCATTACCATGTATTTAGTCCACAGTATTGAGCGTTGTGTCATCTATTTGATTCCGTCCAAGAATACAGTTGGCACTTGTGTGGTTTTGGCTCATGGTATTGGCAAAGGCTAAAACTATATAAGGATAAGAAGATCATAGTGCAAGGTGTGCATGTGTTTGGGTATTGAATGAATACTTCACTCTGAAGTATATATGCATGGAATGGGCTACAGTTTATTGATAGATCTGAATTAATAATGCACCTATGCATACAATGATGAATCAGGATCTCTAGACCTAAAATGACTATGTATTTGCTAGATTTGTTTATGAAATGTTTAGATCTATGATCTGGCGAAAGTTTGCTGAAGTGAAGGGTAATATTTGAGCTTATTATTTATTCTAAAGAATTGCGCAGTCCTGAAATAGTTGAAGATCTATACGCAGGTTCGTCTCTGTAAAAGTGCATATATACGCGGGTTTAGTTAAGCAAAAGCGTGTATGGGATCTATGGTTTTGCTGAAGTATGTGAAAGAAAA
This sequence comes from Pinus albicaulis, assembly GCA_034641835.2. Taxonomy (NCBI): domain Eukaryota; kingdom Viridiplantae; phylum Streptophyta; class Pinopsida; order Pinales; family Pinaceae; genus Pinus; species Pinus albicaulis. The sequence goes on from CM076569.1 coordinate 254,204,359, forward strand.
TATATGATCTGTTTTGTTGTATTACTATTGTCTATCAATTATGTCTTCATACATATCTGGGTTATTTGAATATTGATTATGCTGCTAGTTGATTATGATTAAAGATTAGTGGTTGTCTGATTGATTGATGATTAATTGAATGATTTGATATAATTATGAGTTTCATTTTGATGTATGTTCTTTGAGCTTAAATGTGTGGAGTGGCTCCAGTCTGAAACTCTGGTGAAAAGAGGCCTACAAGTAGTGTTGAGTTGAAGTTGTTGAATCTAATGTGGAAATTTATGAAATGTGGTCAGCAGTGGTGTTGAGGGTTGGAGCCTTCAGTGAGGGGGTCGTAGCTCCCTTCCAGTGGTTGCTAGTAAACAAGATCAGTGAGTAGTAGCTCCCTTCCACGAGTGGCTGGTAAACGAGATCAGGGGTTAGTAGCTCCCTTCCAGGAGAGGCTGGTAAACGAGATCATGGGGTTGGAGCTCCCTTCGAGTAGAAGCTGGAGAACTAGAGAAGGTTGCAACCTTCTGCAAGTGGGTCCCTGCGTTCTGGTATGAGTCTGCACCAATACAATATTGTAAGCATATTTCTTTATAATAAATATTGAAGATAGAGACGACAACAGCAGTGGTTTTTTCCCGAATTGGGTTTCCACCTTAAATCCTGGTGTTCATGTGTGTTGCTTATATGTAATGATTTATTATGTTCTGACTGCACATGCTTAATACTTACTAAACATCTGATGAATGAACGATGCATTGATCTAAGTATATAATTATCTGCATAATAAGATCTCTATACATACACAAGTTTATTTAAAGATAGCCGCGTGTATACGCTAGTTGGGTTCATTAAATTAGCGTATAGAAATCAGTAAAGAAAAAGTAAAAGCTTACACTGAGTTATAAATACTAATTCCATGCCCCTCCCCACCCTCACCCCCAACCTCTTAGTATTTTTTCCCAACAATTTTCGAATCTTAGATTTTTGGGATTGCGGCAACAGAGGAAAATAATGGATTTTCCAAATCTCAAAATCAGAGATAAAAATCTTCATGCAACAATTTTACAATAACTCGTTGTTTTGGGAATGAAATTGTAAAATTATAAATAAGAACTTTGTTAATGAAATAAGTGTTCCCTTTTTTCTACAAAATAGAATACTATTTTCACTATTGCAAGGGGAAATTTCTTCTGTAGAATATCTTAGCCTCAGATATGAGTTTTGGGATTACTTCCGGGACTCTTAATTTTTGTATTAGAGGGGGTATTTTACGCTATTCTATATAAGTCCTTTGGAGGCAAAGTTGTAGAGATCAGGAATAAATTTTGTGATTTAGCTTAAAGAAGAACCAAGGATCAGAGGTTTTATGTCATGTATTTAGATCTAAATACTATTATTCATTTGAAGGCAATTATTTTCTTTTTATGTTGACATATTTATTCGAGAACTTATATATTTTTGCACTATTGTGAATTATGCAGATGTCTTTTATATAATAAACTATTTGTTTCTATGATAGAATAAGTTTGTTAATTATTCCTTAATGTAATCATGTTTATAATTGAATGTCTGGTAACTATTTACCGAGAACTTTGCATATATACATTGGTTTAAAAAATCATTCAATTTGAGAACCATTTCTCAAATTTAATGATTCTTTCTTAATCATTTCTAAGATGTAATAGCTCTTCAAACAAAGAATGAATGAAGTTTAATAATATCAGTTATCAGAATTACTTTTTCAAATCGATATTAATCATAAACCTCATGTTAATCCCCATTTCTAAACCATTGAACTCGGTATCTAGGAATTGTTTCATATTTACCAATTTAGGACGTTTTCTCCATTTTTTCTACATTTTAGTTTAGTTTGCATTTGGATCTAGATTTATTATTCATTTTAAATAAAAAAATTCTTACACAGGAGCAATCATTCATGTGGTCTGGCTGAACCCAGAAAGGACCACATACATCTGAATGAATAAGGTCCAAGATACCCTTGGCCCTATTATCTCTACTAGGAAAGGGTGACTTGGCATACTTTCCAAGTGTGCATACCTTTCACACCTTATGTTGATCCATGTTGCACTGTAGCAGCCCTATCGTTATCCATTTAAGAATTTTTAGTGCTCCATTGTTCAAATTCCCTATATGCATATGCCATAACTCTCCAATCGCGTTGCTTGATTCATCGCGTCCTCTGCTATTTAGTGATTTGATTGTCTCAAACTTCAATTTGTATAGGCTCTTGTGCCTAAGCCCAATCTGCTTCGGCACCTTGAAGTCTAAGGGTTTTATAAACACCATACCTTCTCTGAAGGTCACTTCGTACCCCTTATCCTCCAAAGTTGAAACTGAGATGAGGTTCTTCTTGAGCCCCAATACGCAAATAAAATCTCTATATGCTCCCTCTCAAAAATAAGTGTACCAGTACCCTCGACCTGGTACTTCCCATCGTCTCCCATCTCAACATCGAACTACATGTCCTTTTTGAATTTTTTTTGAAATACTTCTTATTTCTCGTCATATCATAGGACGCACCATTGTTCACATACCATAAATTGGTAGCCACTAAATGTGTCATGCTATATATGAGTGAAAACTCCTTCTCAAAATGAGAGGAAAGCTCATATATCCACTACAAGGAAAAGACCCTCTAGTGGAGGTTATAAAGGATGTTTTTAGTGTTACAAAATTGGTCAAAATTTACAAAAAAACATTTGCTACAACATCCGTTTATAGTTATGGAGGTTTTGGCGGAGATTTTAACGAAAATTCAACATAAATAAAAAATATGGGCGGCCAGAGGTTATTACAGATGTTTTTTCATTGGTCTGCTACTCTGGATATAATGCACTGGTGCGTACATGAAGACGGCGCCCCGGGGCTGTCTCAGTCGAACGAACACACCGGGACGATTAGGTGTAAAACTGCACAGGCCGTATTGTTGGTCATACAACGCACGGGGCCGTTCTAATTGGTCTTTGGATTTGTGCGGTGCTCATAGGTTGTATCAACGCACCGATGCGTATACCTCTATGATGCATGTGTGCGTCGTATCATAGAAAGGCACCAAGACTTATAATTGGTATCGGTATTCGTGCGGTGCCCATTGATCATAAAAATGCACCAGTTATTATAGATACATAAACGCCATGGTACTACACAGTATCACACAAACACACCGATATTTATAACTGGTATCGGTATTTGTGCGGTGCCCATAGATCGTACAACGGCACCGGTCGACAGTTACTGACACGCACTGGTTTTCATTTTGTTTTTTTTAGAAACATCGATCTGTGACAATCCAATTATTGTGATTGTTTTAAATTCATTATTCATCAAAATTCGACACATCTTATAACAATATTCATATTAATTACATTTTTATTAATGCATTTGAATGTGTTGCTTGGATTAATTTGTTATATCATATCAGAATTATTGTAGTTTTTTAAAATTCATTATTCATCAAAAGTCGACACATATATATCTTATAACAATATTCATATGAATTAAATTTTTATTAGTGATGAGAACAACAATAGAAAGCATAATGGCGGAAATGGAGAAACGCCAATGAATAAAGTTAAATATACTTATATATATATATATAACACTATATATATATATATATATATATATATATATATATAAGATAGTCTTTATCATACAAAATGGGACAGTTATTCGTATCCCTTTGTCTTTCAATTGGGACACTATGTCCATTACATTAAACAAAATGTCTGATTTCATAGACATATTTCAAAAAATAAAACGTCTTGCTTTGATATCCAAACATAGTGATCATCATTCTTCGCTTGAACTATTGTCACTGCTAGAGCTACTTCTATGACTTGGGTTATTTTCAGGAATGTTTTGTTCACGGCGTTGATTGTTTTCTTCTTCTTCACCTTCCATCTACAAACATAAAAATAAACCGAAATGAGTGTATATACATTGGTGAGAATAATGAAAATTGCAATATTAAATAATATACATCAATGTAAATCAAAAAGAAAAATGACGTACCATAGCAACAATTGACTCATAAACTATACATATTCTTTCAAAACCATGTACCATGCCATCTTTCAAGATTTCGTTTGTTGGCGCAGTTCCATAATTTGTTTCCTGCAAGTTTTATACCCCATAACAAATCATATATTTAATATAAAAGATGTTTTTGTTCTATTACTTATAGACGGAGCTAAGTAAAACAAGATCGATAAATGCTTACAAATTCCACAATTAAATTCTATTATGCCAACATATACTCACAACCCATATTTAACCCAATTTCAATCAATTCGTCTGATGGTTCTTCTTTGTATGTTAGCACCTGTTTGAAGACATTCTATGATGATTTTTGTAAAACAACTTAAAAAATACAAAAATGAAATTTGGTTAAGTTGTTATAAGGAAGTAATAATTACTCACAAACTTAGAGATTAACCCTTTTCTTCCTTGTCGTAATGTTTTATGTGCTAAATGGGTTCCATTTTATTTTATTTTCTACAAGAAAATTCTTGAAAATTAATATTTAATGCTAAATTGTTTATTTATTATACCTAATAATCGAAAAATTCAATGATTACATATTACATTTGAAGCACGTTGTTGTTGAGATGGCTCCTCCTGTGATGCAATTTTGTCCATTTCTTTGACCATCTCCTTGTACACCCTTTTGGACATTCCTACTGGCATATTTCTGATATCAGCTCGTTCATCTTTTGAAATTTTCATAATCTTCCTGAAAATGTAACATGACAATAAAATATTTAATTTTTATAATGATATATGAAAAGTAAATATAACAAAAGTAATATTTATAAATAATTCTAGACAAACATTTAAAGGAATATTACTTTTTCATTCCTTCTTCTTTTTTGTACGTTTTTGCTATTAAAAGTCTGACATGTCTCATTGACCAATTCTCTCAAAACTCTTCCTGTAGTTTAGATAAAATTTGGTTCTTGTAATCATTGGATTGATTTTTATATTGTAAGTGGAAAGAACATCTATACATTCGTTCCACTAGATCCCTCAAACTTTTGTAAAAGTTTTTTCCCCCTTTCGTTAACTCCCAACACCACTCCATATGAGCTAAGGAGCAATTCATTTTCATTTGCATGTTCTATTTTTCTTCTTTTCTTATAACAACATTCATTTTCTAAGTTGTTGGTCCATGTAGAACATTAAACAGATGTGAATTAGTAGACTGTTTGACACATGTTATCTAATAATTTTAAGTATATTATTAATGATAATTAAAAAAAGAAACTCATATTGGATCGATAGTATTTTTTCATTCACCTGATTCATCCTTTTGCAATTTTTCCATTAAAATTTTACACTCTTCTGGTCTTACATCAGCAATAACCATATCGAGTTTCGTCATTTTGTGACTCTGCATGATACACAGTAAACAATATATATTATTTAAACTTACATATAGTTCAAAAATAATATTTTTTATAAAGAATTTACAAATAACTTGTCTTTTTTGCTTTTCTTGATGTGTTAACAGTATTTTTGTTACTTGATCTCTTATCAGTTATTTCTTTATCAATATGAACATGTACCATATCATTCATTAATATATTTATAAATAAATTCTCAACTTTTCAGGTAGAAAATAAATCTCAAGTCACCGGTGCGCCTTTCATGAGGTACGCACTGCAGCCGGTGTGTGGGGATATTAAAAACGCACCGCAAAACAGTATAATAGACTGTACGGTGCGTTAGGTATTATAAACGCACCGCAAAAACAATGTACTAGACCGTACAGTGCGCGGGGAGTTATAAACACACCGCAAAAATGATGTAATACACCGTACGGTATTATCCTCGTTAAATGGAGCACTTGTGCTCTATTTTAGATATGGCGCACGGATTTGGAAAAAATGTTTTCAATTTTTTTACTACACAGTACTTGCACATTACGCTGTATGATATAGCGCACTGGTGCAGTAGCATATGCAGGGTGCACCGGTGCGGTAGCGTACGCAGGGTGCATCAATAAAGAAAAATCCATTTTTTCGAAAAATTCACGCAATGGCCGAATGGATTGGGATTCGACTATGCAAGCCATCACGAGGGTTGGACGTCAATCTAAAATGGAAAACCCTAATTCTAAAATCACATAAACAGGGAGAAGAAAGGGAAAAAACAAAAAATTGAAGGGTTTAGGGTAAAAATGGATAAAACTGCAGAAAAAGTAAAAAAAACTGCAGAAAAAAAATAAAAATAATAATCAAATTTAATCACGAGATGGTTTGAAATTCTATGATATAGGGTTTGAATCACCAGAGGTTTGGTTTCTGATTGTCTGAATACTTTTGTTCGAACGTATTTCGCTGCTCCACAGTGCCCTCATGCTCTTTTGCTCCAGGTCTGTCTCCTGCAAATATCTGGCTGAAAATTTTAGAAAAAAATAGTGAAATAATGAAAAGTGTTTAGTATTTAAAGAATTATTTTATGAAATTAGATTTTCGAAAATATTTTGCCGCCCATTTTTCAAATTGTTTTTTTTTTCACTTAAAGAAAATAGAGTTGCATTTTTTTTATTTTCATTTATTCGTTACCGGTGCGCAAGAGTTTTGAAGCACCGATGCATCTTAGTAATACGACGCACTGGTGCGTATTATGATGATAAGCACAATGGACTGTATAAAGTTCTTTTTTTTGTATGTAAGATCATAATAAAATAGTGATAATTCTAAAGTACATGAATTTATTTTCATTATTTTCTAAACTTTATTATGTTACAAAAATTCGTATTATTCTAGATTTGTTATTTTACAATTATTTGCAAATTTACAAATTTAAATATTTTAATAAAATCATTTCACATTAATAAAATTAAAATTTTCACATTAATAGAATTAAAATTTTACAAATATTTTATATACAATTACAATTAAAATTACAACTAGAATTACAATTACAATTTTACATTAATTTCACATACATGAATTATGATTAACATTACAATTACAATTTTAATTTTACATACAATTACATTTACAATTTTACATATAATTATATTTACAATTACAATTACAATTTTACAAATATTTTACACACAATTCAATTAAAATTACAATTACAAATATAATTACAATTTTAGAATTTTACATACAATTACATTTACAATTTTACATAGAATTACATTTACAATTACAATTACAATTGTACAAATATTTTACATACAATTCAATTAAAATTACAATTACAATTTTAGAATTTTACATACAATTAGAATTACATTTACAAATTTACAATATATACTATTACAATCATTTCACAATAAATAAAATATTACAATTACAATTAAAATTTTACATTAATAAATATTTTACATACAATAACAGTGAAAATTACAATTAGTACAAATACAAATACAATTTTACATACAATTAAAATTTCAATTTCAATTACAATCACGACATAATATTTAATAAATATCATGGTCATTTAATATTAAATTAATTAATAAACATCATCACGATCATGATAACCATCGTACAAACATCATATTCAACTAAAAAACACATTCGAACATCAAATTAGCATTATATATTAACATCATCCCAACACAAACATCAAATATACATCTCATGTCAAATAACTCATGCTATCACATATACACATCTATCTGCAAGCTAAACATTAAATGAACATATCTAACATGACCTAACAATATGCACCACATCATGATGATCACCAACATGTAAATTAAGTACAACTGCAACATGAACATAAAATACATTAACCATATATATATATATATAACTGAATAATGTTAAAAATATACAACTGTAATATAAATGTCATGGATCAGTTGGTGGTAGTATAACAACATCAATAGCAGTACAAGTGGAGGCCTGCTAAGTAAAGGGTGTAGCCTCGACAGTCGATGGTTGAGCCTGCTCATGATCATGATCACTAGTACTGATGGATGCATCAGCTGGTGGTAGTACAACATCAATATAAGCAGTAGTAGTGGAGGCATGCTCAGTCATTAGTGCAGCATCGACGGTCGATGGTCCAGGCGCCTATTCATGATCATGACTAGTACTGATGGATGTTGCAGCAGGCTGCTGACTAGACGTGGTCGATGGTCCAGCCTCATCTCCATGATGACTACTGCTAGATGTTGCTAGTGGAGCCTCATGCTCATCAGGCGTTGCGCGAGGTGAACGATCATGAGATGCATGTGAGTCACTGCTCGTGGACTGTCCATCACGTGTCGCGGCTCGATTACTCCTATAGCTATGAACAGTCCTCCTCAGTCGCGTAATAGCTGTCGTAGCTCCTACGACATGCCGCATCAAGTCGTACATGTCACACGGCATGCCTGACCACATCTGTAACGGCCTATCATTGGCCTGTATGTCTTTGTAATGAGCAGACATGATGCCCGCATCAACAATCAATGCACAGATTTGGTTGCCCAACTCCATCCTATATCTAGTCTCAAGTCGACCGCGCCTAGCAAAAGGTCGTACCAATGCACCATGAGCACGAGCATGTCTCTCTGCTGCATCGACCTCATCCTGATCATGATCATCCTCGTCATCGGCCATGTCCTGGTCGTCATCAAGATCCACACCTAGATCATGTGGTGGATCCGGCATCTCCTCGCCATCAAAAGAGTCAATGTCTGCAAAATATATACAAGTACACAACAATAATTAGACAATTTCATTACACAATTTAATAAAAACAAGCTAAATAACATGTTAGAATAAATATAAATAAAACAGTAATATTACCTCTATCATCTGGTGGCTCATCATCTGTGAAGATGATGTTGGGACACCCTCGCCAATCTGATCCAGCATAAGGACATGGGACCATAATGAATGGATGCAGCCCGTCAACACTGGCTAGTAAATCCAGTGCATCATGCGATATCCTGGTTGGAAACATAGCGTCTCCCCTCTTGGGCATCATCTGCCCCCACATGTGCATCTGGGCCTCAAACATCGGCCTACGAGGCTGTCGAACAAAACTAGGTCTCATCTTTGGAAACCTCTCAAAAAATAAACAAAATAGCTCTGAAGCAAAAGGGAGTTTGACCCTCCCTTGTGCATGAGCACAACATCTATCTAAGGTTGTACAAAATTGCCACAAAAAAATGGCAAACCACCAATAAGTCGTGGTTGTTGTACTAAATAATCAACATAATATAAAAGCGAGCAACTAATGCATTGCCCATCACTGGTGTTGTGAAAAATGGTCAAAATGATAAGTGAGAGGCACTGCACGTCCTATCTACCAAATGCACCTATACGTAACTGACCTCCAGGTACCTGAAACTCTGAAGGAGACAGTACATGTGCTCCAATGTATCTCTAGGAGTAAACTAACTAACTCCCTGCTACACAACCAGCTGGGACGTCTGGGAATGAGGGAAAATCCACCCCTCTCCTCGATAGTCTTATAATAAAATAAATATCCTCCTCAGTGGGTGTGTACCACTGGTTAGGACCAACCTAGAAAGCATGTCGGTGGGCATTCCACCCGCGGATAAGATATCTCAAAAACACGTTATGGGCCTTTAAGGAAGTAGCCTCCTCATAGAACTTGAGGAGGCCTACCTGCCTAAGGATCCCCTGTGTATATGTTGTAATAGGATGAGGGTATGCATCTCTCTCCCTCTCTCGGGCCTCCCATTGGCGAATCATGTCATACTGTTCAGCCTGTTGTTGCTATTGTTCCTCCTCTTCTCTTTGAATCATTGACATATTAATTTTTTTTTTTAATTAAAACAGACATGTATTTAGGAATATACATATATACTTTTTTTTGAAAAAAAAACAAACAGACCAATCGGTGCGCCACAAAAACACTCACGCACCGGTGGCGGTGCGGCTTAAGTTTGTAGCGCACCGGTGTCGGTGCCCCTAATGAAATACAACACACCAGCCTCGGTACAGCTGTCTATTTTTCAAGCACAGTTTACTATATCTAAGTTCAGAATAGCGGTGCGCTGACTGAAATATACGCCCTAAAGCATATAGTCGTGTCAGCGCATCAACTTCATGACAATTACATAGTTGACGGTGCAGTCTTTTACCCGGCCGCACCGTTGACCTTCTTGGAATGAAGAATGCGGTGGCTGAAATACACCAAGGCGGATAATTCCGTCAACACACCGCACTAGGATTCCCATGGTCAACGGTGCGCCTGGCTAAATGAGCGCACTGCATTTTATTTTATTTTTATTTTAAATTATGTGGGGCGCCTTTCGGAACCGCCCCGTAAATGGTGCGGATACTGTTAGCACCGACGGCGGTGCAGCGTATAAGTTTTACAGGCAGCACCACTATCCGGTGCGAGCCAAATAGCTCAGGCGCACCGCGTGACAAATTTTGTTCTTTTTCTTTTTTAATGGTTATTTTTAAGGTTATTTCAAATTCTAATCATCTAAAAGGCTTAATTATGGAAAAACTAGAAAAATACCTGTACATTTCGTTGTCGATGAGGCATATTGGCTGTAAAATTTGTAAAAGAAAATTTGACCACCATTTTTCAAAATGCAAGCTGGAGATTGGTGGCTAATGCAGAGCAGCAGTGCGTGCAATGGGTGCAATGAGAGCACCAATGTCAGGGCGGCTCAAAGAAGGGGAAATGGCACCGGTGCTTGAGAGCTTTGGAGCACTGAGGAAAGTGAAAAATGTGGTTTTTTGGCTGTAATTTTTTTTTTAATTAACCATGTTCCGGTGTGCGGGGTTTTATACGCGCACCGGTACGCTTGCTTAAAACCGCACTAGGCGGTATCAAATTTGGCGCGTTGTTAATAACAATGCGCCGGAGCGGTTCCCTAACACCACACCGAGATGTTTCAGTTTTGGCGCGATGTTTTGATGATGAACCGGGGTGAAATATTCGTAACACACCGGTGCACAATAGTCTTAAAGCACTGGTTTTTGGCCTTAATTTTTTTTTATTTAATGCTATTTCGGTGCGTGAATTTTATAGGTGCACCGGTACTCTTGGATAAGAACGCATCGGCACATTTTTGTTTTGGCACGGTGTTTTATGATTCACCGGAATGGAAGAGTACTGAAGCACCGGTGCATGACCGTAATAGGACGCCCCGGGTGGGTGTGTACGTCTTGCACACTGTCTGGTGTGCCAATGTTTTGTGCGCACCGGTGTGTTCTATGGTAGAGCACACACCAGTAATTGAGAGCTCAAGAGCACTGGAAAATGAAAAATGCGGGTTTTTTGCTGTAATTTTTTTTTTTTAATTTAACCCTTTACCGGTGCGCGTGGTTTATAGGCGCACCGGTTCTTTTTCTTACAAACACACCGGTCGGTTTGTGTTTTGGTGCGTTGTCTTATGACGCACCGGTGTGGTTTTTTTCTACTGCATCGGGTAGTTTTGGCACGGTGTTTTATAATTCACCGGCGCAGAAGAGTTGAGACGCACCGGTCCTATAGAATAATATGACACACCGGGCAGGTGTGTACGGAGTGCACGGTGTCCAATGTGCCAATGTTTTTGTGCGCACCGGTGCTTTTGGTATTGCAAAGCACCGTGGCGACGTTTAATGATAAATGCACCGACAGGAAAACATCCGCAAAACCCTCCGCCCGCCAACCTCCTCTAGTAACCTCCGCTAGAAACAGATGTATGGGGTATTTTTCTGTGGGGTTCCTCAAAAACATCTGCTAGAGGGTCTTTTCCTTGTAGTGATCTCTGCAGAGGCTACTACTTTGTCCTTCTTAGACCCTTTCTTCCTATTAGGGAATTTAGTAGAATAATTCCCAAATTGGTTGCATGAAAAACACTTGATCTTGTTGAGATCCTTTTTCTTTTTATCACCCTTGGAACTTGGTTCTCCATCACCACTGCTATATTTTCCCTTAGAATTGGTCCCTTTACTGGGTAGAGATATTTTCTTCATCTCCCTCAGTTTTAACACAAGATCCAACTTAATCTTGTTTATGAATATCCTCTTGGACATAATCACCCCACAACCTCTCTCAAACCGGAAAGTGTTCTCAAGCACATATTCCATTCATGAAGGCTTGAAACAACTTGGTGAAACCCAATAGAACATAATTTACCAGATCCTTATATAGAACGATCTCACCCACACCAACCAACTCTTCCTTTACCTTGGAAAAATTGGTGAGGCAAGAAACCACTAAATATAACTTGGACATTTTAATGCATTGAAGCTTGTCCTTCAGTACCATCTTTCTAGCTTCGCTTGAACCCTGATAGAGACCAATGCTTGAATTTCACATTTATTTGGCTTTCTTCTTCTGAATCAAGTGAGGGATAATGTAGTCTTTGACTCCTTCCAAAATAATCCTTCTTGTCCTGGCATCCATCTTATTATGTCGATCCAATTGTTGAGGATATTACAGTGCAGTTGGGACATTATCAACAAAATCTCAGACCCCTTTTTCCTCGAGCGCCATTGTTATCCTTTCACACCATGAATAGAATTTGGATGCACCATCCAATTTGTTTCAAACCTAAGACCCGGATATGCCATACTTCCAAATTGAATTGTTGGATTCAAATCGCACTAGTAGAATCAATGTGCACTACTCAAAACCCTAATAGACAAATCAAACTGATAAATTTCTCCCTCTAAATCATACAAACTGCTCCTGAAGATAAAAAAAAAAAAAAATTCTCTGTCTTCAATCACAAACTGAGCTCTAATACCATGTTAGATTTCCGTAAAACCCAGTAAATTTATTTGTAATTTTCTGCGTAAAAACCCAAAAACATAAACATTCATATTCTAGAAACTTATATCACAAATAAACTAAGTTTTTTAACTCAATATGCACAGCAAAAAATAAATTAGAAGACAAACACATCAACCATAGAAGACAAAATATACACAAGAAACCCCAACTCCGGGGAAAATCGGCTTCAACATTGTGTGTATTTTATTATTCTTCTGCAGCAAGAAATTTTTTTCTGATGATTACAATAAGGGAGAAACTTCCCAATTTATCACAAGAAAAATACGTGTCCATTCTCCAACTAAATCGATTCCTTTCCTGCACACTAGATCTATGAAATGGTTGCGCAAACCAACAATATGATCCACATGTGTGAATAGACCTTTGTGTCGAGCTGTAAAAGCTTGTCCTTCACTCGGTTTCTTATGCTCGGTTGTTGAGTTTTGCGATCTACTGAAACCCTCGCTCTTCCTTCATTACTCTCTCGCACTTGCTTGTGCTCAACTGGACTTGCCACCAACTAGCTCTATCTCTTCTTATAATTTCGACCTCAACCCTAATATCCTTCTCAACGACTAAGATTAAATCATGATAAATGGCTATGTTTAAATCATAACTTAACTTAGGAATTTTTATATTTTCCTAAGTCTAACTTTAGGAAATAGTTAAATAAATTATTATTATGCTAAAGTGGCATTTTTTTGTATTCTTCTGCTAGTCTTAGCACATATACAAGTAGAACATTTCTTCTCTACTCCAATCAATAGAAACAAGGGTTCAAATGGTCGACATATAATTAATTTCCCTTTTTGGGAACTTTGGGTTGCAAATAATCAAAATTAACTATTTGGTGGAGGAGTGTAACTTTTTAGGATATGATATGTGTTGGTGACATAACTTTTAGGGGTAGTATTAGCGTTGCCCCATTTTGGTCAAGGTTAGGGTTTGTTTATGTAGCTTTCAAATATTAAGTGATGGTGGAAAATAGGGTGAAATGGAGTTTAAACATGCCAAAAGTTGTATATTTTCAAGATATTGTTGGAAATGCCACAAGTGGGTGGTTTTTAGGTTGTTGAGATTCAATAGGAAGATTCAGCACCCACGCCTAGTGTATTAAGCACCTGGTTGCATTTAGCACCTGGTTGCATTAAGCACCCAGACTAGGGTGGGGCCCACAGTGCTATTTTTGGGTGCATGTCTATTTATATTATCCCTTAATTTATATGGACATTAAATTGTAATATATTCTCAATGTGGACTTGAATGAGTTAAATGCAAGTGATAAATTCAGTTAGCTAGTGGATTTCGAGTTAGAGGTTGGTTGGTGGGACATGTAGAGTAATTCTAGTTGTAACAGAGTTTGAAGTGCAATGGTGCATGAGTTGGTGCAAGTTGTAAACAGATTAACTCAATTAAGTGAGTTAAACTCAGTTGTGCTAGTTGTAGCTGAAGATACACTAGTGAGAGATGTAGTGAATTAAATATTAATTAATTCACAGTCAATGATCTCACATGCAACTGAGGATTTACTATTATTATCTGCATGCATGTCAGATCCAGTGGAGACCCATTTGAGTTCTAGGTGAAAGGGAGGTTGACTATCAATTGTAGGATTATTTGCTTGCACACATGCATGCAAACACCCATTGGAGTGCCCATGATACTTGCACAATCAAGACAGGCAAGAATTCCTATCTTTTAGGGATATTTACCAACAGGGATTGTGCAAGCAAGGCAAGCTATCTGGAGGCTGATAATTGGCTATGTGTTGGTCAGTTTTGCATATGACAATGTGAGACAATTAGGTGATGTATTGAGGGCTCTTGTGAGAAGAGTTTTGTATGTAATTGTTTCATGGCCCATGCTTAATATGCAATAGAATATAGTGGGCTTTTAGCTGTAAGCTTTCCCTGGGAAATTATCTATGTTGTGTGTGATTGATCTTTCTTCATGTTCATATGATTAGGGATTGTGTTTTTAATTCCGTAAAGATTTGTGAAGCAATTCAGTATTTAACTTTAGTACATTATTAGATCGGGTGAATCCAAGATATACATGCTTGTTGTATAATTTCTACATAGGTGATTACAATCTCATCAAAATTTTCATCGTTCACCTCATGTTAATTGACCTACTTCTTTATATCTCACCTTATTTGTAAGTGAACAACAAACTCTTCCTAATCACATGCAGAAATTTGTAAAAGCCACACAACCATGCAGCTAAGAGTTGCAATTATGCCATTGTAAGGGTCTAGGAAAATATGACCTTTTGTAGAGTTAAATTCCCGAAGCAATTTATCTTGGTAATTCATTTCAAACTTTAATTTCATTACTACGTCTCCCATAACCTTCACATATCATTTTAATTGAAACATTCTACATCATAGGCATGCTTGTGGTTTCTTCCTTTTGATAAATTCAAGAGTAAGAGGACTTGCATCTTCCAACAAGATAGTGTACTTTTTGTTGTCTATATTAGGATTTGTCTTAATTGAAAGCCTCAATGTTGCTGTAGCTAAAATGCATGTAGTCAGTGCATGTGCTTCTTCAAGATAACTACCAACACTACAAACTTATCGCTTAGTTATGCGAATTTTTTTTAACCCATAATTATAAGTTGCAAATGGTAAGTTTCAAGTATGAGATGACTTTTGTAGTTGATATATGCAATGCATTGGATTTGGTTTCTTCTATTCCTCATGCATTAGATAGATAATTAATGTCAATGCTTCTCTAACCTTCTCTTGATCATCTTCCCTTTCTTGTTAATCTTTTTATTTTCTTTAGTTTGAAGGGGAGGTATAGGAAGAATGTAGAGGATGTTATTTAAGCCTATGAGTTAATGGCATATATTTTGTTGTAAAAAAAAATCCCCTTATATATGCTTCAATATATTGGCTAAGCCAATGAAAGAAATATTTTCCATATTCTCCATTCTCAAACTACAACATTCAAGGATAAAAAAATTTGGGAGGTGTGTTTTGAAGTTATTTCTCTTTACTTGGACATCTTTCTTTAATCTCCAAACCTAATAACTATTCTAGAGGGACACCTAATTTTGAATGATTCTACACGGTGAAAGGAATTGCACAATTATAAATCATTTCATAGTGTATGCAATATGCACAAAAATGTCCTTATAACAATATTGGAAAGAAAAAAGGCTCGTTCATCTTGATATTTTGATGCTAACACATTAAAGGATATATGTAGATGGTATTTTCTATTCACATGGAGTGTCTACTATGTTGATTATGAGATCTACTTTTAAGATAAGAGTTCAGTATATAGAGTATCCATCAAATTTATTATGATATGGCTATTTGGATGGAATTCCCTGTGATGCTTCTAGCAATGTAATTGATTTATTAGACTCCATAGGATGCACATGTAGCCTAAAAATTGATCCCAATATTTATAAAAAAATCCCATGTATAATATTTTGGGTATGCCTTCCTAAGAAACAATTTCCTCAATGATGTATTCCAATTTGTGTTTGTTTGCTTTATCCTTGTTGTCGTGGTAATTACATTTGAATTGGGAAATGTTTATATAGTGAAGTTTTGAGCCTTCACATCTAAGTTTTCCCCTTTAAAAGTTTGCAAACATAAATTTGTTGAATTCTACGAATCGTGTATGAAGTATGACATGCTTTAAATCATGGGATTGTTTTTTTTTTAATAATGTGACTCTACTTCAGCCTTAATATTTTATGTATAATTGGCCTTGTGCCTTGGACTTGTTTTTTATGATATTTTACTTGGTCATAGAAGAGAAAGAGATAGAGAGAGAGCACGCCTAGAGTCCAAGGCTCTAGATAAACCATGTGTAACATATACAACATCTAAACATACAAGATTTTCTCCCAAAAGACACATGTTTGAATTCTATCTTCCAAAATATGCAATTTATCATTGATAAAGAAAAGAAAAAAAACATTAAACAAAGCGAAAGAAAAGAAAAGAAAAATTAATTAATTAAAAAATAACTTAAAATTTATCTACAATTTTTCCTAAATTTGATTGTCCTTCGTGATATATCTAAACATCACAATATTTAATTTAATTAAAATATCTCTATTTCCCTTTCTCATCAATTATTCCATAATCACACTAAAAAAATAACACATTTAATTTCTATTTCATACCAATACTATTTACAATTTCTTGTTTTCCCTTAGTTATATTTCTATCCTCTCATCTACATTGGTGTTACGTATATTATAAATCAATCCCTATTTTTTCCTTTCACAAACACATGGTGTAATTGACCTTTTTAGTCCTTGCCGACTGGCATGGGACTATAGCAATTGAAAATATGGGCTTAGCATTAGTTGAAGCTAGTTAATTCCTACTTATCAGTCTACTATCATAGCTTTGTTGTACGGATCATATTGCATTACACTTATCGTCTTATTGGCCTCTTCCCGAGGGAAAGAGGCCTAACTATATATTATAGGCATTAGTTTCGTTATTATTTCGCAACTGTAAAAGAAAATGTAAACTAATGTTGACATTAATTTACTGGTATTAAATGTTATGTTATTATAAGAGGCTTATGTTATTATAACCCTAGTGATAAATAATTTCTAGGTATGTTGAGTGCATGTCGTGCCATATAATTGCTTGCCAGGTGTGGTCATGCATGTTGTTGTGCTGTTTGGAAGGAAGTTGCATGCCAGCCAGACCTTAAGATTTCCATTACCATTGCCACTTTGCCTGCTTGTAATTTAGAATAGTATAGTGTCGCTTATTCTGGACCTCACTAAATATGATAATTGATTTGACCAAACCAGTTATTGATAAGGTTTTTGAAGCTCTCGTTCAAGCAAACCACCTAGATGGAGGCCAAGAATGTCGATTAAATTGCTAGCCATGCCTCCCGGATGGAAGCTTGGTGATCCTATTTCGTTGCCTCCAGCCATGGAAGTCCTTGCTGGAGATGTTGTGTTGCTTCCAAAGCCAAAGGGAGTGCAAGCACCTTCACTAAAGCCAACTGCTCTTGCAAGACCTGTCGAACCTATTCAAGTGAAATAAGTGCAGCTTGATATCAATCAAGATATGGAGGTTGTCTGTTTTAGGGGAATAAATAAAAGGTTACTTTGAGTGTTGGATTTAAGGAATTGGTTGGATCATCAAAGGCCTATTCAAGTAAGTAACCATACTCGTTTATACAGAAATTTGAACAGACTTACAAAACAAAAGAGAGAAGTTTGATCTCTATATTTAATAAATCTAAAATGAAAAAAAACATTCTCGTCATTTTACATACTCTTACAAAGAAATCCCTAAAATTATGCTTTTCGAAATTTTCAATTTCTTTCGACTGCCGTCTAAAATTGATAACTATCTTTGATTTCTCAAATGTATTTTCCACTCTGTTTTATACAACCAGAAATTGATAATTGTCTTTGATTTCTCAAATGTATTTTCCACTCTGTTTTAAACAACCAGAAAGGTAAAAATAAAAGCTACACTTTTTGCCTAACAATTCTAAAATGATAATAATATATCTTTTCTTAATTCAATAACTCAGTGTCTGAAGAAAAAAATTAATGAAATGCTAATGATTATTCAGAAATAACAATATCATTTATGCCGAAAAAACATGTCCATCTAGAAGAATAAAAATAATGAAAGGTTGATGATTATTCAAAAATAACAATATCATTTAAAGCATGACCATATAGTTGTTTCCTCATGCCAGTATTGGCTATCAGCAGCTCACAAATTATCCAGTGTGATCGCGAGTCCGGTATCATTCGTGAAAAACCAAAAGCAGAAGAGGCAAGAGGAAGTGACACAGTTTCATTTTAAGTAGGCATAAGCAAAACATAATCGACCAAATGACATAATTTATTAAGGTATTTTTAACCCAACCTGACAAATTTACTGATGGATATGATGTTCCTACCCTATTGGTTTGCTTTTATCGCCATAGTTTAGCATCTATTAGTTGATTAACTGCTTAATCTTGTATCTGTTGCCTTTCCTGCCTCCAAAGAATAGACTGCCTCTAAAAAATGTTGAATTCTTTCTTGACGGGCACGACCAACCAGATTACCTGGTAACTTTGGGGATTATTTCCTTGGGCCTGGTTTGGATAAGCTTATTTAGCAACTACAGAAAATGACCCTGTTGAACCCTTAGTTAAACTGAGAGGGGGGGTGAATCAGTTTAATGCAGTCATGGTCTTGTAAGACTTTCTTTTACACTTATTTACATCTTCATTTCGTGATCAACTTAATATACAATGGAACAACAATCTTAAAAGTGAGCAACAGGTATTAAGCAGATTAAATACAGAATATCAACACATAATCATCATGCACAGAGACAACAGATATAAGTGGAAACCCATAAGGGAGAAAACCACATCTTATTATTGTTGTGATGCAAAGGAAAGCTCCAACTCCCTCTCACCACTGATTTTCTGTAGGCTCCAACCTACAGGAGGCTACTACCTCAATTCTGCAAGCTACAACTTGCAAGGAAGCTCCAACTCCCATCTATTTTCTGTAGGCTACAACCTACACGAGGCTCCTACCTTAGCTAGCTACAACTGGACTTCTATCAAGCTACAACTTGACATGGAAGCACCAACTTCCTTACTGTAAAATAAAATCATATGCTGATTTACCTGGATATCAACTCTGTTTTTCTCCTTCTTTACTGTTGTCCTTCCAGCCTTCAAATTTCCTTTATATCATCTCTGGATCTTCACAACTCCTCTCTCTTCTCCTTCTTCTTCTTACATTGTCTCATTAATTTCTTCATTCTCTCAACCTTTATGCATATGCTGGTAACATTATTTATAGGATCACCTCATAACTGTTTGCATTCCACAGGGAATTAGAAATGAGCGGGTATGACTCTTTGCCTTCCCCCTTCTCATTTTCTTGTCCAGCACATTCAGAATGATATAACAGAATGTATATATTTGTGTATTACAGTGGAGTTTTGCTTTTCCTGCAGAGACTTGCCTTTGCATCACATACAATAAAAATAATTAATTCATTTACATTTACAGTTACAACAAAAATATTTCACTCAGTCCTTTCATCTCTTTGCTCGTTGTGCGTTTGTCTTTTTTGCTACTGTCATAGTCGTTTCGACTTCTACTATTATATTCAATACAGTTTTGCACAACTGTCATTTTGGCCTAACTTGACCCAGCTGTTTGTTTACATCAGTGCCACTTATTCTTCTATTCCCGACTCTGCCTCTCTTTCTCGTGCCCATAGCGTTTGTCTTCACTACTCTTCTAAACACTCGGTTCTGCCTTTTTCTCTGTGTCGGGTCCTTACTCGAGCCTTTCTACCCGCGTTCATACTTTCCCTTTTTTTTTACGTTATAATCCTCCTTTTGCTCTCCAAGACGATTTCCAAAGGAAAATCCACATACTCCCAGACTTGAAATGCTTTAGGCTTCAGCTTTGTTCTTTATCGCGTTCGCTCTCTTTATCGCACTTCGGCGATTCAGATATCCCATGTGTCTTTGTCCCTCTGATCTCTCGATATGCGATGTGCAAAGGGTCCCACCATGCTTTGTTATCGCTTTATCACACTTCGGTGTTTCAAACGTTCTTTGCTATATGGCTCCTTCTCTTTCCGATGTGATTTACAAAGGGAAATCACATACACCCGGACTTGAAATCTCTTAAATAATGGTTCTGAGCTGCATCGCATCCTTCTCCTTTATCGCACTTCGACATATATGAGTGCTATCTCTTCTGAGCTTCACGATCTACGATATGCGATGAACTTCGCATCGCCGATTCACATCGCAACTTTGCATTGCATCGCATCGCATCTTCACCTCGCATCGCATTGCCACTTCGCGGTATGCGATGAACTTCGCATCACCGATGTGCGATATTGCGTTGTGCCACCACGTGTCCCTTCGCATCGCTTCTATCCATCGCATCGCAACTTTGCTCTTACGATCTTCACCCCTCTGATCTTGCGATTTGCGATATGCGGGTCAGGTCCACGTCATCTCCATGTCATCATGCCACGTCACCTTGCCACATCATTGCCACTTCACTGCCACGTCATCTTGATTTATTTTCGATTTGTGGGGTTAGGTCCACGTCAGCTGCCACGTCACTTGCCACATCATCCCCACGTCATTACATCACACTTCACATTTTCTGTGACCACTGTGTTTGTGCGATTTTTCTCCTGCCTTGATTGCGATATGCGATCACATCGCATCACATCCATCGCATCGCATCTCCTTTAATCTCAGCCGTTTGTTTACGTCGGTCCCACACCTTTGATCATTCCGCCCTTTTCCCTTTCAAAACATTATCATCCACTTTTATAATATTCGGAAGCAAAATCCCCTTTTTAACCTTTGGAACAATATAACTCACTTTAACCCAATGTTTTAAACTCTTTCGGAATGAATATCAAAATCTTCAGAAATGTTTAATTTACTTTTAAACAAAGGTTAAAATCCCCTCGGCAGTGTATTTCCGAACTTCAACCACTTTAATAAAACTCCATTGAAATATCATTAAACCTTTGGAAATATTAAAAAACCTTTGGAAATAATTTTGGACTTCAAACTGTTAGTATGAATCTTTCGTCATAAAAGATCACTTTAGCTACGCATAACAAATAGCCCTAACATCAATTATGGCTGCAAAACATCTTTAAATCTGCAATTAGATGATCCAAATAATGTTGCACAAATCCAGATCTAAGCATGAAAGACATTAAGCAGATAAAGTAAAATATGGCTCCATGCATCCAATAGACAAGACAAGAACGGTGTATTTGAAAGAAGTTTTGTATTATATTAAAAGGGGGCACCTGAGAGGAAAACAAGAAAGGTGTTTTCCAGTTCTCCTCAATGGGATGGGTTCTTGAAAGTCCTCAGCGTTTCAGACCTAAAATTCCTCTCTCTTATTGTGGTAGAAAACCCAAACAAACATAGAACTCAATGGGAGCTCACAAGGCAAAAATGGAAAATGGTGACCAAGAGTAGATCCAGAGTGATCTAATACAATGGAGGTGACTAATGAATGGGGAAAACCCTTCTATTTATAACAAAATATTGGGGTGTTCTAGAACTCGGTGCATGAATAAAATATTGTTAATCAAATTCTAGAATCACCCTTTAGGAATATTTTATTATATTTGTTGGAGGGAAAAGGTCTTTTTACTTGGGTCAATTCCTTTTTTTATAAACAATAAATAAATAAATGATTTATTTATTATTTTAGGGAGATAGTGGGAATATAATTAAATAAATAATGATTTATTTAATTATTTAAAAATGATTTAGTCAAATTTAACTAGGAATATTATTTAAATAATGATTTAAATAACTTATTCCTATGAAATAATTAAATAAATAATGATTTATTTAATTAATTTCCTTGTTTTTGGGTTAAATATGACCAGGAAATATAGACAAATGTTATTTCATATGGTGAAAGCAATTTTACTTAGGGTAAAATTGGTCTTACATGGTGTACTTAGGTTCATCTAATGATAATAGGCTAGATGACCCAAAAAATGGTGTAACAGATTGCCCCCCAACGTACGAGAGTTAGGAGCTAATCGTATGACCGAAGTACGTTGTAAGAACTCAATCACTAAGCATCAAGAGGGGAGTGAGAGAGAGAAATGTAAGGTAGTCTAATGAGCTAAAGGACTAGACCCTGAGGAGACGAGACTTACAGGTGCAACAAGTCTCTAGTTGATGTAGTGGTACTTGTGTTAAAGGTGGCGGGGGAGGCATACATATGCCCGCCGAGACAATAGTACAAAGAATAAGGCGCCCGAAAAACCACGGAACGCAATAATGAAACATGTGCTGGCCTAAACATGAGCCGGATAAAAAATGATGAATCCCACATACATGTGATGCCTGGAATAATCGTCAGGACTTATACAATAATATGGTAATACATGAGATACAAATACACCCAAATGCCCCCTACACACAGGGAAGGGCTCGCACAATCTGACTGATACATGCAAATCGAAGAGGCGTTGCAAGCAGCTGAGGTCGATATCATCAAATGAGAGGAGCTGCATCAAGGGCTGAAATGAAGAAGTCATACGGGCATGTGGGGGGCTACCTACAGGGCCACCCCCTCATGAGGGTTGAGACATCTCACACACGCCCGGGAATCACCAAGAGTTGTTGCTGCATCACTGGACCATCAAGTGTATAGATCATGATCATGCTGAAAAGTGCTCGAACCAAGGTACACTGCCCTCTAGACCTGGCTTCTGGAGTAAATGAGTTGACGTCGACAGACGGAGGTCTGCCATAGGTGAGGCAATAAGGAATCCCCAACTAAGGCGCGAGAGAGAATAGTAGAGCGACGAACAGACGAACAGTAATGATGATAATGAAATGGGGGATGATCCAAAGGGGACCATAAAAAACATGAGTACAAAATGGTATCTCGTGATGGAAATTGACACAAACAGGAATGAGTATAGAGGCAAAGTGGTGACCCCAATGAAATGTGTTGCAAGTGAGAAAATCTGATTTTGAGGAGAAGTGAAGTAAGGCTTTGTGGACAACAGGTGTCCTGGTGAAGTAGCGAAATGTGAAAACAAACAAATGCTGGTTATCTAAAAGAAAATAAAACAGGCATTTCGAATAGGAAATGCTAAGGGTAATATCTCTTAAGATAGAGTGCATTGCGAGGATTAGGAAGGATGTGGCCTTCAAAGTCCTCTAAAAGATATGCCCCCTTACCAAGGTCTTTACTGATAATGTAAGGACCTAGCCATAATGAGTTGAACTTCCCATGACCGAGGGTATCATGGGCCGGGTCATATACTAGAACAAGGTCACCTTCATGAAAGGTACGAGGGTGGATTTTTCGGTCATACTGAGCTTTGGTGCGCTTTTTGGTCGCTTCAAGAGTTTGCAATGCAACACGATGGTCTTCAGAGGCACGCTCGAGCATGATAAGTCGTTGTTCTAGAGGTTGGGTATCAGGGAGAAGTTCGACGGCCAAGTGAAGGGAAGGGATTTCACACTCGATTGGTAAGACTGCCTCCTCGCCAAAGACAAGGTGGAAAGGAGTGAAACTGGTGGCGGTTTTAACAGAAGTACGATAAGCTCACAAAGTAGGGAGGAGCATGAGATGCCAGTTGGTTTTGTGCTTATTCACCGTGCGTTGGAACAAGCGAAGACGGATGGAGTCATCGGTGATGGAATTGGAGGAACACCACATGTGGAAAGATCGAATATGGTTAGAGGGATCTTCACTAGCAAGGCCTTCGAACTTGGGAATGTCGGAGGGGAGCTTGGTTGGCATAGTAGGCCAACTGACATCGTGGCGGATAGGATCATTAATCAGCTGATTGAAGTCGGGGAGACTGAGGCCAGCCATATAAGGGAGCAAAGGGGCAGTCGAGGTAGGTCCCGTAGTGGTTCCACTGGAAACAGACCCAGCAGTAGAACTGGGGTTGCTGCTGGTAGTAGGCCCTGAAGTAGACATGGTGAAAGTAACAGGGGGAGAACCAGGAGTAGGGGGAGAACCCGAACAATCAGAAGAAGAGTCGGAGTGCGGACTCGGGGGAGGACTTACTCGATGACGGCGGGAAGGAGGAAGTCGACCAACCGGAAACTGAGGGTAAAGGCCAAGAAGTCTTCGGGATAAACGCCTTGGGGGCGCAATGATGACGGGAAGAAGAAAACCGATAATGGCAGGGAGAGGCAAAATCAAGTGAGGTTAATGTTGAAACAAGGGCAGAGAGGTGCAGTGTCAATTGATTTTAAAGTCTTTTCCAGGCGGTGTTAACCAAGCTCTTCTTCACTTAGGGTCAATGTGTGGCGTGCGCTAATTTTAATTGTTTAAACCCAGACGTTTTGAGAGTAAAAGAAAAAGTGTGTTGCGTAACTGAAAATAAATCTGCAGTAATTAAGAGTGAAAGAACATAAAATTAACAGCTAACAATGCATCAATCTAACCCAAGAAGGCGGGTCTCTCAAAACTGGTCTAAAAGAGGAAAAAAACTAAGCAAATCACGCGAAAAAGAGGCCAATAGATCTAAGGTTGGGAGGGACGGGGATCTAAAGAAGAAATCTGCTGAAAAAAGGTGCAGAGAACAGCAAAGAGGCAGAGGCAAGGTTGCTGCTAAAAAGGAGGAGATCAACTAAACATAGAAGGGACAATGAGGCGGTCCTAGAAATTAACCCAAACAAAACTATATGAGGTGATTTGAAAGGGATAAGAGTTTATCTAAAGGGATCTGAAAATGAGGTATCAGATCTGAAAGAAATAAGGCTGAAACTCTGGAAATTCAGATGTCTGAAACAACAAAAACTCTCCCACAAAAATTGGAGGGTACTAGAGCCCTAAGGGGTAAGATTCCCACTTAGTAGAGTGAAACAGATCAGAAACAGGTCTAAACGAGCGGAGACAGGGGTTGGAAAACCCTGACAGAAGCTTCAGACAAACCCAGAAAAAGTGTTGGAAAATTGCAGAAAAAAGTGCAGGTCGCTAAAGAAAACCCGTGTGGAGTCGCCAATTGTTAGTATGAATCTTTCGTCGTAAAAGATCACTTTAGCTATGCATAACAAATAGCCCTAACATCAATTATGGCTGCAAAACATCTTTAAATCTGCAATTAGATGATCCAAATAATGTTGCACAAATCCAGATCTAAGCATGAAAGACATTAAGCAGATAAAGTAAAATATGGCTCCATGCATCCAATAGACAAGACAAGAACAATGTATTTGAAAGAATTTTTGTATTATATAAAAAGGGGGCACCTGAGAGGAAAACAAGAAAGGTGTTTTATGGTTCTCCTCAATGGGATGGGTTCTTGAAAGTCCTCAACGTTTCAGATCTAAAATTCCTCTCTCTTATTGTGGTAGAAAACCCAAACAAACATAGAACTCAATGGGAGCTCACAAGGCAAAAATGGAAAATGGTGACCAAGAGTAGATCCAGAGTGATCTAATGCAATGGAGGTGACTAATGAATGGGAAAACCCTTCTATTTATAACAAAATATTGGGGTGTTCTAGAACTCGGTGCATGAATAAAATATTATTAATCAAATTCTAGAATCACCCTTTAGGAATATTTTATTATATTTGTTGGAGGGAAAAGGTCTTTTGACTTGGGTCAATTCTTTTATTTATAAACAATAAATAAATAAATGATTTATTTATTATTTTAGGGAGATGGTGGGAATATAATTAAATAAATAATGATTTATTTAATTATTTAAAAATGATTTAGTCAAATTTAACTAGGAATATTATTTAAATAATGATTTAAATAACTTATTCCTATGAAATAATTAAATAAATAATTATTTATTTAATTAATTTCCTTGTTTTTGGGTTAAATATGACCAGGAAATATAGACAAATGTTATTTCATATGGTGAAAGCAATTTTATTTAGGGTAAAATTGGTCTTACATGGTGTACTTGGGTTCATCTAATGATAATAGGCTAGGTGACCAAAAAAATGGTGTAACACAAACCCTTAATAAAACTTCATTGCATACAACGTCGGGTCCATACCTTATTTTAACTCCCACGCA
This sequence comes from Pinus albicaulis, assembly GCA_034641835.2. Lineage (NCBI taxonomy): Eukaryota > Viridiplantae > Streptophyta > Pinopsida > Pinales > Pinaceae > Pinus > Pinus albicaulis. The sequence continues at coordinate 254,230,622 of CM076569.1, forward strand.
GTTTTCAATGCGAACTCCGTCGGATCTTCCACAGATCTAATCGGACGGCAATCGCGTTCAATCGACCCCGGAACTTTATCACCCAAAAGCGACGCGAAATGGGTAGTATTGCGCTCATGACGTGTCGCAATATCATTCGATCGTGTTCAAAATGAGAAAAAAACCGCCCACAACTCAAAGGTTGTGTAATAACAGTGTCCGGTTTTCTTGAAAACCGCTTAACTTGCAAACTTTGTTTTAAATTGCGTTCAAACGCGGATTTTCACCATTTCTTCGTTTAACTTCAATTTCTCATGAAAACCTCCTTTTCATTGCATAACTCAATAAACAAAGACTGATTATCGCTGCGCTCTCAACCAAAGAACCAGAGTTCTAATTTTCTTTTGAACCCTTATTATAAAGGTTAATAACTCTCGATGCTACACAGAAAACCATAAATCAATGAATTTTCAAAGGGATAGAACCCTCCTTTCTGCTGCTTAATTAAATAACCATAAATAAATTAACACTGCCCGATATCAATCTGCAATTTTATTAAAATAGAGGGAAAACTTTTCAATCAATTCTTTTACAAAAATTCTAATCTTCAAACCCATTTTTGTCTAATTTGCTCGTAGGCTTACAAAACAAAAACCCTGACTGTTCAAAAAAAAACTTTTTCCTGTCTAAACTCTCCTCTTGTAGCTTCTGCCACTTTATTTTCTTTCTCTACAAGAATTCCATTTGAATCTGATCTGCTCCCTTGTCTTGGTGCTGCTCCTTTGTGCTCCTTTGCCATCAATGACAATATTTCCAACAGACCCCAACATGTATGTTACACCTCCTACCTCCAGATATTCCATAGGAACAATGCCCACCATAAAATTACCCAAGACCTTTTTGTTATCGATTCTACACTATGTGTAGTATGCAAAGATGAATTTGAAGTGGGCACCGAAGTAAGACGGAGGCCCTGTAAACACGTGTACCATTCTGGCTGCATTCTTCCGTGGCTTGAACAACATAATTATTTTCCAGTTTGTCGTTATGAGATGCCCACATAGGACGTGGAGTATGAGCAAGCTCACTCCAGTGGGAAAAACTCTCCTTGGGTTTTAAATTCTAGCTGCACATCGGATGGGCAGGGTGGAAATCTTGATGGGTTTTCTTCACGGGGTATTTTGGGAACATCAAATAACAATAATAATGAATCTTTTGGGCTTGAAATGAGGTCTGGAAATACCATGGCTGGTACCCATAGTATTGCCCCAAATCAACGAAAAGCTTCTAGTGGTGGTGCTGCTATAATTGCTACCCACAAAGCAGCTAATATCAATGGTAATGGTAGAGGGACAAGCAGGAACTTCGAGGTTTCCCTTGAGGGGCCATTAAGAGCTTCTTTTCAACAACTCAGCAATCTCTGGTCCTTACTGCGAAGGCAACATAGGATGATGGTACTACCTCACTACTTCTTAACTAATCCACTGTCTCAGACCCTGTGTAGCGATCCTCTGTAGCAAATGGATCCCGTGTTAGTAACCGTTCTCCTAGTTCAAATAAGCATTTAATACTAAAGCACCCACCAAGGACAAAGATATAGATAGACGATCTACATGTGCTGTCATGTTGGGCATGGGATTGCCAAAAAAACGTAGGTAGGCTACATGCAAGACTGAAACATGGCGTTTGAACCTTAGCATGTGGCACTTTGAGTATACATTAGAATCAAGTGAGCATCCCAAGTGAGCGTCCGTCCAATAAAAAGCTAAATTAAACATTGCACTTTGTGTGCACATCATAATCAAGTGAGGGCGATATTTTTTTGGACTAGTGCGTGAAATTTATATTAAAAAGCTAAATGCCATTACATTTTTTAATAACCCACCCATGGAAATTCGATGATGATTTACATGGATTTTTTTGAATCATTGCAAACATGAAGCATTCTATTTTCATTGCAAAATTATAAAAACGACCATGCAACCTTCAAATACCAAAACCAAATATTCTTTTATTCATCTCCTTTGATTTTACTTTTATATTAACGTTATAGTTAAAGTTGTTTTAAATAACTAATTTGGTGTTTGTTTGTTGCAGGGCTCGATTTCCAGCCCTGCAACAGAAAATCTGATTGGCGCAAAATTACAAGGGCGAAATGAGAAGAATTGTTCGGTTCTTGTGGAACTGTGTTTGCTTGGCCACGACAAAATTTTCCTATTTTTGTTTTATTCAAAACAAATTTTTATTTTTAACTTAATTTTATTTATTTTCCTTATCATGCTTTAATCATCTACTTTGAAGATATATATAATAATTTGGTATTTTACTACGTAAAATGTTTTAATTGAATGATAAGTGCTTTGCATACCTTTTTGAAATGCGTATATGATGTCATTTTTTCTTTTTTCTTAAGTAATCACTTTTAGAATATAGTCCATATTCTATCTCTTCGAATCATAGTTAGAGTGGAACATCTAAAACTTTAATATTTTAATTTGATTATGTTGGTTCATTATTAAGTATTTTAATAGGGTGAATTACAATTAAAAAATTAATTCATTATTATTCATCGAGAAACACTTTTCAGTTGTATATGATTGCGTTTTGATTTTGATATAAAATAATTACAGAGACACTCATCCAAACATATATCAATGAGATTTTGTCTTGCGATGTCTTGTTATATAAATATTTTGATTTAATAAAATTACAATAAAATAAAAATTAAATTAAATTATATAAAAATAATAATAATAATAATTATTATTAATTAAAATATTTTGATTTTCTCAAATGATATAAAGAGATAAATTTAAATTAAAAATTAAAAAAATAAAATAAAATAAATAATTATAATTGATAATTAAATTAGTTTAGATTCATCTTAATTTGAATCTATTTCATTTTAATCGAGGTTTACATATCTTTATCTCTTTTAATGTTTGATAGATCCAAAGTTAAGATAAATTTAAGCTAATGTATATTTTTGTGATATGTGTTATTTGATAAATCCAAAGTTAAGATAAATTTTGGCTAATGTATATTTTTGTGATATGTGTTATTGAAAATATTTACATTTAAGTATAACATACAAGGCTTTAAAGAATTACCTTATTCTAAAATTTTAATTCGAATTTGAAACTCATAATATCTATTACAATATTGATATTTTAAATATTTCTTTGTTAAAGACAAAATCCTATCCTTGTAAGGTGAAGTTGACCATTATGCAAGTGGAAAATAACAGTAGGCTTTAAATGAACATGACGTTAGATATAGTGAAATGTCATAACCTTTTTGTTATGGTATTAAGCATTCAATTTTGTTGTTGAGTTTTGTTGTTGTTGATTCTGTATTACTTTGTTTTTATCAAAAATTTATGTTGCTTATCCATAGTTTAATATTGTGAATTTTGTCTTTGTATTATTATTTAAATTTATTTACTTGTAAAGTGATTGTTCCAAATTTTATTATGGGTGTTGTTTATTAGCTTTCATTATTAACCAAAGCTGAAAAGACAAATGGGACTAGCAACAAAGGCAACAAATTTACTGGTGTTGTTTATTAACTTTCATTATTAACCAAAGCATTATTAACCAAAGCTTGGAAGACAAATGGGACTAGCAGCAAAGGCAACAAATTTACACAGTTACCTGCAAAAACATACAAAAAAAATTTCCATAAACATCAATTCTCTCTAGATTCTAGATCTAGCTCGCGTCTTGCTCAATTTGACAGGTTGTTATCTTCTGAATGAATTGCCTAAAAGGAGATGTAACCCCACAACTTACTTATGAAGCGAGTTCGGTGATTTCTCATGCATTGGACGCACATCGGCCATCGTGTAATATTCCAAGTAGAAATAAACAACAATATAGAGCAACATAAACATGAAACTACAACAAATAGAGAGACATCATACATAGACTACAAAATATGAAGAATTCTGAGCCATTTTATTATATAACTGAAAGTGAAATGAGTACAAAGGTGATTAGAATGATAGCACCTTGGCCTGCACAAGGCAAGCTAGAGAAACTCTTAGAAATGCTCTCGGAATGGTTGCTCTATCAATGACTGCGTTATCTCCAAAGGCTGTTGTTGCTACTGTCGGACTATTGCTGCTAATGGAATAAGATGACTCTTTGGGGTTGTTCCCCTACTCATAAAAATATGGGACTTTGGGAATGAGCTCTTCACTCAATACCCAGAAAAGCCCAGAAAGGGTTTCCGGAATGGATGACCCCGGAAAATCACCTCCCTAGAGAAATCACGTTGTCTCTGTGAAATACATTGGCCCTGAAGATGTCTCTGCAAATGATGGCCTCCTCCTCTGAAAAAAATGATGGAATAGCTAAGGGTTTATCCCTCCCCACTATTTCGGGTTGAATCCCTGGATAAATCTCAGCTCCCAGCACTACCTCCTCCAAGAACTGCGTGGTCCCTCCTCAAGACTGCGTTGCCCAAGAAAGTGCGTAATCCCTGTTGTATATGCTATGGCTCCCACCTGAAAATTCAATGATAGAACTCCTCACCCAAGCAGGCACTCGAAGTCCCCTGGGGCTGAGGTTGGGATCTCCGCTTGGAGACACCTGGTGTGCTAAACAGCACTTGCAGACTTTACTCAACAGCAAAAGCATACTCAATGTCAATAGACAAAACAAAGATGTATAATCGAATGAGAAAATGAAGGGCCTCTCTCCCTATTTATGCTTGGAGTGTCTTTCTCTCCCCTAGGCCCCACCAAAACTGTGTTGTCCCTCTTGGCCACGTTATCCATCGACCTCTGCATTGCCTAGGACCTACGCTGCCCATGCTACCACTATTCCCACGCAATCACTTCAACCCCTTCGGCCCCACGATGTTAAGTAAAGGTTCTCAAGTGACTTTTAGGAAGTGTTTTATTTCCCTAAGTGTGGGTTGAGTGTCTCCTAACCCACTTTATTTACTGACTTTAACTTTATAAATTAAAATGGCCAAAAATTAATATTACCAATTAGCTGCTGCTAATTGGGAATATTACAGTCCTCCTCACCAAAATGTTGCTTGTCCTCATGCAACTGCAATGATGGATGCTGCAAACTCTTCTCACTCTCCCAAGTGGCATCCTCATCCGGTAAGTTCCTCCACCTTACCAAATACTCCCTGATTGTCCTAGTCTGTAGTTGTCTCTCTTGGGTATCTATGATGGCCTCTGGCTATAGCACCAAATGCCCCTCATCATCTGTGGGTGGAAGCTCCTCTGTTGCGGTCACCTTCTGTCCCAATGCCTTTTCAGGCAAGATACATGGAAGAGGTTATGGATCTTGCTACCTGCGGGCAACTCCTACTCATATGCAACCTCCTCGATCCTGCGTATCACACTGTAGGGTCCATAGAAGTGGAGCTTGAGCTTCTTGACCCCCTTCTACTTTAGTGTGGACTGCCAGTATGGTTGAATCCGTAGGTAGACCAAGGCCCCTACCTCAAACTGCCTCTCAACCCGTCCTCGATCAACATACATTTTTTGGTGATTTTGTGTTGTAGATAAGTTGTACTTGAGGGCCCGGAGTATATCCTGGCTCTCTTAGATCCAGTCTTTGGCCCTTGGGGCCTTACTAGCACCAAACGTCACATCAGAAAAAGACAAATCATCGTATCCATATAAATCATTAAATGGAGACATACTAATGGACATGTGATATGTCGTGTTGTAGCAGTACTCCCCCAAGTGCAACCATCGTAACCATGCCTTTTGCTGCCCTGTCACATAGTTTCGCAAGTAGCCCTCTAGCCACTTGTTCACTATCTCCGTTTTCCTATTCGTCTGGGGGTGGTAACTAGTGCTCGGATTCAACTTTGTACCCACCAACTGAAAGATCTCCTACCAAAAGTCGCCCATGAAACGATTGTCCCAGTCACTAACAATGGTCTTTGGAAGACCATGCAACCTGAAAACATCCCTGAAAAAACAACGCTGCCACCTGAGCTATTGTGTACCTTGCTGATATGGCAAAGAAGTGCGTGTACTTTGTCAGTCGATCAACGACTGCAAAGACACAGTCCTTGCCCTGCACCGCAGGCAACCCTATGATGAAATCCATCGATATTCTCTCCCATTTCCCCTCTGGAATGAGAAGAGTTTGTAGTAACCCTATTGGATGGCTCATCTCCCCCTTGTTCCATTGACATACTTCGCACTCCCTGACATGCCGGAGTATGTCCTCCTTGATGCCCTTTCAAGAGAACCTCTCTCTGATGGCCCTATAGGTATTGGTGAACCCCTGGTGGCCTGATAATGGTGATTCATGTGAGGCATGCAACACTTTCTCCTTGAGCTGAGAACCCCCAGTCAATAAGATATGATCTCTGAAGTATATCACCTCGTCCATCACCCTGTACCTGTCATCTATGACCTGTCCATCTAATATCTCGCAGGAAAAATGGTCTTTGAACCAGTAACTGAGCCCTCCAATCTGTGTCTAAACTCATCAAGGACAACGTTGTCGATCTGCGTGAGAGAGCATCGACCACCACGTTGTTCTTCCCCTTGACATACTCGATGTCAAAATCGTATGCCTGGATCTTGCTGACCCGCTTCTATTGTCTCTCCTGCAACTACTTCTGCTCTAAAAAGAACCGAAGGCTATTGTGGTCAGTCCTCACCCTGAATCTATTCCCCACCAAGTACTATCGAAACTTGGCTAGTGCATGCATAATAGCTAGCATCTCCTTGTCGTATATGGGATACAACCTCTCATGCGGCAATAGCTTTCTGCTCTCAAAAGCTATGGGGTGGCCTCCCTGCATCAAAACTGCGCATACCCCCTCTCCTGATGCATCACACTCAAGGACAAAAGGCTGCGTGAAATCCGGCAACACAATAACTAGGCAGCTAATCATCACCTCCTTGAGTATGTCAAAGGCCCTTTGTGTTGTTTCTGTCCTACTGAATTCCCCCTTCTTTGTAAGATCTGTGAGGGGTACAGCAAGTTGGGAAAATCCCTTGACAAACTTCTAGTAGTAGGTGCAGATGCCTACAAACCCCCGAAGCTCTATCACGTTCTTCGGCTCTGGCCAATCCCAGATGGCCCTGATCTTATCCTCATGGACTCTCACTCCATCCACACCAATGATATTCCCTAGATAGAGCATCTCTGTCAATCCAAACTTGCACTTGGAGAGCTTAGCGTAGAAATGTTTCTCCTCCAATATGCGCAACACAACCTCAATGTGTTGCAAGTGCTCCTCCCATGTCTGGATGTATATCAAGATGTCGTCAAAAAATACTAGCACAAACTTCCTCAGTTGACCATGGAAGATGTGGTTCATGCAGGACTGAATGGTGGTTGGTGCATTGGTTAGCCCAAAGGGAATCACTAAGAACTCGAAGTGACCATAATGAAATCTGAAAGAAGTCTTGGGAACATCCTGGTCCCTCACACGAATTTGGTGGTACTCGAATCTCAAATCAATCTTCAAAAATAAATTTGATCCCCTCAACTCATCAATCTGTGGAATGGGGTATCGGTTCTTCATGGTATTTTTGTTAAGAGCCCGATAGTCAATGCACATCCTCAGTGTACCATCCTTCTTCTTCACCAGTACAACAGAAGAAGCAAATGGGCTAGTGCTAGGACGGATGTGCCCTAGCGCTAAGAGCTCATGAATGGCCCTCTCAATCTCATCCCAGTAGGCCTTAGGATGCCTATAGGGTGTAGTGATCATCACCTGGATGCCCTGCTCTAGCTCAATGGTGTGCTCAAACCCCCGATCTGGCGGCTGCCCTGGTGGTATATCTCCAAAAACCGTGGCATATATGTCTAAGATATACTACACATATGGATGTACGGCCTGCCCTGTATACCTTGCCTCCGAAACACGCAGCTCCACTGCCCACTCTATATCTCCCTTCCGGAAGTCTGCCTGCATCCGATGTGCTGAAATTGTCTGTGGCGGATAAGTATGCATGCCCCGAATCATCTCATGCTTCCCGGTCTTCTTGTCCGTCCACTCCATCTCCAAGGTCTCCCAATCTGTAGTGACCTTCCGCAGCGTGATCAACCACTGCACTCCCAGTATCATGTTGGTGTCCAGAATGTCCACCACAAAGAAATGATATATCAAAGTGTAAGTCCCCATAGTCACTACCAAGGCTGGCACATACCTGGCATACTGCATGGTTCTCGCACTTGGAACCAGTACCAAAAACCCATCAAAGCTCTCTGTTGGTATGCTCCTATGCTCTACCAATTGTGCATCAATAAAATTGTGGGTAGCCCCACTGTCCACTAATACCGAAACACGTTGTCCTTGCATAGTACCTCAGACACGCAGCGTCAAGTATTTGGGAACCCCTCGCAAAGAAGCAAGGACTCCCCCAGTAGGTGCAAATGATGCACCTCCCGCTCCTGGTGGTGGAGGTGGCGAATGATCTCCTCTTTGTACCGCATTGCTGCCTCCTGCCTCCATCTCCTCATACTCATCCTCTTCTCCGTCACTGTCAGAGAAAACCTCGATATAGTGCGCCTTCCCCGCGACACAACGATGTCCTAGTGCCTATGGCTCCTGGAATGTGAAGCATATCTTCTTCCACCTCAAATCTCTTCTAGTCTCATCATCCAAAGGCCCTCAGCTCTAGTTCCCCTTTGGAGGCAGAACCCTCGTGTCCTTCCCCTTCGGCTGAAATGTTGGTCTATGGGGGAAAGGTGCTCTAGTCCTGGGTAAGGCATCCTGCAAATCCCGGGTCCTCCCAACTGCGTCATGAAGTATAGTCGGCCTCGTCGATCTAACTAACCCCCAAAGAGGCTCTGTCATTCCATCGATGAGCATGTAAATCATCCTGGTTGAAGACAAGTCAGGCACCATCACGGAGAGTCTCAAAAACTCAGAAATGTATGTGTTCGGACTCCTGGTATGCTTCAGCTTAGTCAGCTCAACAAAGTTCTCCTTCAGATCCTTCTAATTAAACCGCTCTATCAGCCTCTGTGTAAACTCAGCATATGTTGTCACCCCTGAGTGCCCCAGCATGGCCATCCCATGAAACCACCAATCATGGGCCTCACCCTCCAGGTGCAGCGCTGCTACCTTGATGGCCTCTCCCTCTGCCATCTAATTGAGATGGAAGTAGATATCAAACTTCTCCACCTAAGCCTTTTCCAAACACTTGGAGGATCCATCAAATGTTGACATGTAAAATCTGCCCATTGTACGCTGTAAATCCCCATCCTATGTGTATCTGGCCCCTCTGTTCTGGTTGTGAGGTCTGTTGTCTTCCTTGAGCTGCACAAAGTCATGGAAAAGGAGAGCCTCACCAAACTCTCACCCGTAGGACTGATACTCAGCAAAATAATCCCCCATGTGAACCGACTCTGGTTCCTGAGGTGCTCCTGCCCCCGTGCCTGTAGCTAGAAATGTGGGCATTGTGGAACGTGGGGGAGTCAGTGATGCCATCTGTTGTGCTGTGAGGTGATCCTGCAAGTGATGGGATGTGCCGGACCCTTCTCCGGTGTGGAAACCCCTTGGGGTTTCACACTGTCTTTGTTCTGTGTTGAACTTCTGTCCCATCTCCTCTATCCTTCTCGACAAATCCTGCACAAACTTTAGGAGATGTTCCTCAGACTCCTTCCCTTCATCTTTCTACTTTTCCATGGGTTCTTCCTCTTTTGTATCCACTACCGAAATGCAGTCACCTTCTCCAAAAGTTGCCTCAAGCTACCTCTCTTGGTCCTTATACCTCCTTCCCCAGTAAGTGATGTATGGTTTTCCTGTGGGTGTCATAGACAATCTGCTCCACAGGCTAAGCCAAGTCTATGAGCTCTAATACCACTGTAATATTCCAAGTAGAAATAAATAGCAATATAAAGCAACATAAACATGAAACTACAACAAATAGAGAGACATCATACATAGACTGAAAAATATGGAGAACGCTGAGCCATTTTATTATATAACTGAAAGTGAAATGAGTACAAAGGTGATTAGAATGATAACACCTTGGCCTACACAAGGCAAGCTAGAGAAACTCTCAGAAATTCTCTCGGAATGGCTGCTCTATCAATGACTGCGTTATCTCCAAAGGTTGTTACTACTACTATCGGACTGTTGCTGCTACTAGAATAAGATGAATCCTTGGGGTTGTTCCCATGCTCATAAAAATATGGGACTTTGGGAATGAGCTCCTCACTCGATACCCAGAAAAGCGCATAAAGGGTTTCCGGAATGGATGACCCCGGAAAATCACCTCCCTAGAGAAATCACGCTGTCCCTGTGAAATATGCTGGCCCTGAAGATGTCTCTACAAATGATGGCCTCCTCCTCTGAAAAAATGATGGAATAGCTAAGAGTTGATCCCTCCTCACTATTCCGGGCTGAATCCCTGGATAAATCTCAGCTCCCGGCACTATCTCCTCCAAGAACTTCATGGTCCCTTCTCAAGATTGCACTGCCCAAGCAAATGCGTAATCCCTGATGTAGATTCTATGGCTCCCACCTAAAAATCCAATGATAGGACTCCTCACCCGAGCAGGCACTCTAAGTCCCCTAGGGCTGAGGTTGGGATCTCCGCTAGGAGACACCCAGTGTGCTAAATAACACTTTCAGACTTTGCTCAGCAGCAAAAGCGTGCTCAATGTCAATAGACAAAACAAAGATGCATAATCGAATGAGAAAATGAAGGGCCTCTCTCCCTCTTTATGCTTGGAGTGCCTTTCTCTCCCCTAGGCCCCACCAAAACTGTGGTGTCCCTCTTGGCCACGCTGTCCATCCACCTGTGCGCTGCCTAGGACCCACGCTGCCCACGTTGCCACTATTCCCACGCAGTCACTTCGACCCCTTGGGCCACACAATGTTAAGTAAAGGTGCTCAAGTGACTTTTAAGAAGTGTTTTATTTCCATAAGTGTGGGTTGAGTGTCTCCTAACCCACTTTATTTACTGACTTTAACTTTATAAAGTAAAATGGCCAAAAATTAATATTACCAATTAGCTACTACTAATTGGGAATATTACACATTGACAGTGCTCTTGAATCTTCTCAAAGTCAACATTTCGATTTTCATATCTTTAAATGAATGAATGTTTTATTTATTGCACAAAGCTTTCAGTGTAGGGAACTAGGTTTAAATGTATCTTTTACCCCTGAATTTTTACCTATTTTATTTTGTTTTCATTATTTTATTCTACAAAAATATTTTGGAGACTACATACGTTTACACATATCTACTCTGTAATTAGATCACGAGTCGCATGATATTCATGCAAATCACATAGCTTGAAAATTGTCCAGCGAAACACTCTCAGTTGGGCCTTTCCCAAAGTTGCCCAACAGTTTCTTTCACACAAAAATGGTTGAATGCAGTCCCAAATACACGATCATAGTCCAGCCTATTAATGAGTTATTCGTGTTCTGCAGTTTCTGGAGTTATGACACCATAAACCACCCCTTGATTTAGGTCTCGAAGTTTAAGTGCTCTACATGGGAATATTTCAACTCTGGGTTTCTATTCCTATGACACACCCTCATACTTGAAAGGACGAAAATTTATTGAAACTGGGCAATGTTTCACAAGGGCACATTTCATTGCATCAGGCAAGATTTGGCTTCTAATAGGGATTTGGAAATGGGGTTAAATCAGAGCCTACACATCCATCGATGTTTTAGAGACTCCAATTTGTGCTTGAACCCGATTTTATGAAAAATCTAATATATGTGATTGTTGTGTTGGTGTTAAGCCACTAAATTGGGGTTAACTCAGAGCCTACAACTCCATCAATGTTTCAGAGACCCCAATTTGTGCTTAAACCAATGTTATGAAAATGGGGTTAACTCGGAGCCTACAACTCCATCGATGTTTGAGAGACTCCAATTTGTGCTTCAACTGATGTTATGAAAAATCTAATATATATGTGATTGTTGTGTTGGTGTTAGGCCAATAAATTCTAAATCTCGCCCTCTAGAGGATCTAATTAATTTATCAAGATCTGATTATACGCAGTAATATTAAATGTTTGTCATTCGGTTGTTCTATGTTTCAAATTGGAAGGGGCGTCAATTGCTAACGATCTGATGAAGGGATAGAGTCTTTCCATTGCTTTGAGCAGTGTAAACTACAATCTTCCTATTTGTCAAGTATAGGCTTATCATTAAGAGTAGGGGATAGGCTTCTATTTTTGTGCAAGGACCAGTAGTGGTTATAGTACTGGTCCCACACATCCGTTAAAAAAAAATAAAAATAAAAATCATAAACTCTAAAAAATATGCACATAAATACTTTATATTAAGTTATATAAATATGTCCAAAATGAGCCTAGATACTGATTGGACCAACAAATGTCAAACACCAAGCCTTAACATCACAAGTTGACAAGACCTATTGTCTCAACTACCTCTAGCTCTGAATTTCTAATTAAGTCAAAATGCACTACAAAACATCACATTGCTTTCTATCCAAAAGCACACCTATCCCATCAAACAGTCACCCATTGATTTTGCATTAGAGCAACATATCCCATTGTTGGTTAATACCCGCACAAGAATAGGTGAAATGTGTGTTAGTCATATCTACATGTATGTTTAACCATTCAACGTATTGAAGAAAATAAATGACGCCATTCAATTCAGGAATTAGTTCATAGGATGCAATAAATGACACCAACCCTTTCAATTCAAGTATTAAACATAGCAACTCTTTCGATTCAGGAATTAAACACAGGAAAGAACAAGGATCAACCATGAAATCTTATCAACCATTGGATCATGTACAAATAAATCCAGAACACACATTTGAATTTGGGAGATGGAAATCCATGCCAATCTTCCCTACCAATTAAATTATAGATCATAAAACTATAAAACATCAACCCTTACTATTTTTCATTTGAAACATTCATTCTACTCATCAGCTGTTGCAGACATACAATGAGAGTGTTCACATACAATCAGAATATTTACATACAATCAAAGTGTTCAGAGAGTGTTACATTCATTTTGCAGACATACAATCAAAGTGTTCAGACAGTGTTACATTCATTCTATTCATCAGTTGTTGGAGACATACAAACACAGTGTGTGCACAATGTTACATTCATTCTCTTCATCAGTTATTGGAGACATACAGGTTTTTGTTGAATAATGTTATTATGTTGAGTACTTTACCATTATTTTAGTTGAGAAACCAGGGTAAATTAAAGCCATTTTTAAATGAATAATGATACTTTCTATGTCTATTTATCACTTGTATATGCTTATTAGAAGCACTTGTATATGCTTATTTATCACTTGTATATGCTTATATGCTTATTCAAGGATTTTTAGAAGTTTGAAACCTCTCTATGGCCAGTGCCTCCTTTCTTAAAGTTTCCTAAGGCTTCATAGCGCATTAGCTTTCAACCTCAATGGGAAATATCTTCATAATACACATCCTATGTTAGTATTGGGCATTGGTCTTGTACTGTGATATAATCCTATTGAAAGGATATGGAGTTCAGACTGATTATGTTATTTTTACAACTTCATCTCACTCATATCATTGGTATAATGTTTAATATCACTATTACCACCATGTTAAGCTTATAGGTTATAGATCATATACCTGCTAGAATCTGCTTATTGGAGCTTAGTTCAGCTTGGTACCATATCAACTAGTAACGATTGCACCATAATCAATCACGTAACTTTATGGCTTCTATCCTCGCAGCCTAGACAAATCAATCAAGTAAATCCCACAACCATGCAAGATAAAGCTCAGAACAATACTAGTAAGCAGTGCCTTACAATTTTCCATTGTTCCCACAACCACACACATGGCTCAATCTCTCTTTAAAACTCTTTAAAACTATGCTAGCAAGTATAAAATAGGGGTTGAACTACCATGAATAAAACAGAGCTCATGAAAACGCTCTTGCATGTCCATTTACAACACAAGAATTCAACTTCTAATTTTTGTTTTAGCAGATTAAATCAAGGCTTCAACATATTTAAACCTCACACTTGTCAAATTCCAATCACAAATCATATGAGGGTTACACTTGTCTCTTACACAATTCGAAGTTCAAGTTTCCCACTAAAAATAGAACTAGTTTGTAAGGTTATGGGGGAATTTTTTCCTTGTATTTTTGTTAGTCCACTAGGGTTTTCAACAAAGTTTCTTTCTATTCAAAATACAAAATGCAGAGGTTGCCTACACAAATGCAAGGGTTCACAACAAACAACAGAAGATGCCATGTTGTTAACAAACAATAGGTATTACTTATCTTTCTCATGTTTATATTAGAAGTCATAGATAATTGAAATACAGTATAGTGCAAATCATTCAATAATTCAAAGTATAACAATGTAATCCAAAGTCAACTATTCAGTAAACCAGGTTTGTTCAACTACAGTCTCAATTAATTCACAAAATTATTCATTGATATGAATGGACTACTAGGTTTGGTTTTAGCATTAAGATAAAATCCTTGTCGATAACATAGTATACACATAGGTGAAACCTTAACTCTGTTGAGTAAAATACCAAGTTGCCTACACAAATGCAAGAGTTCACAACAAACAACAGAAGATGCCATGTTGTTAACAGTCAATAGGTATTATTTATCTTTCTCATGTTGATATTAGAATTCATACATAAATGCAGTTTACTCTATACAATTGGGTTGTAATACTTATCAAATTTCTTACTCATGTTGTACTCGGATACAATTTTGACATGGTATTATTAATTCTATACTTATTTGCAAGAGTTATGTACATGTAATTCCAGTTCATGAATGATTGGTGAACTACTGAGAAAAATCATCATTTTTTTTAAATCAAAATTTCGTGTTAAATTTGTAGGTTGTTGCAGCCATGCCAAGAGTTTCCATTGCAAATCGAACAAGGAATAGGAGGAGGCAAGGGACGAGGGGGGGCCAACTGTGGAGAAATTTAGCATATGAGGATAGGGGGGTGATTTGAATGCTCCCAATGCTCCTAGCAATGTCGTTGAAAAGGAATCTGTGGTAGCAGATCATCCTAGCTCGCCATCAACCATAGAGCCACCTTCAACCACAGTGCAAGGTGCAACTTCAACAAATAAAATCAATGCCATTAGAGGTTGGACAAAGCAAGACATGCACACTGCAATAGATAGCATCGAGTTTAAGGGGTATTCAATCCATGCATCTGCAAAGAAACATGGTATCACTGCCTCTAACATACATTACTGGATAAATGGGTTGACTAATATGAAGCATAGAGGGCATGTTATAGTTATGACTGAAGAGGAGGAGGAGGAGGTGGTCGAGTGGTGCAAGGAGATGGCCCAATTGGGACATGGGTTAGAGCTTATACAACTTAAATATACAGTAGCTCAAATCTTTCAAGGGAGGCCAAACCCCTTCAAAGATAATTTTCTGGTAAATCATGGTGGAGTTGGTTTAAAAAGAGGCATCCAAACCTTATGTTATGTACAGCCGTTGGCCTTGACATATACAGGGCTTTAAATCTATGCCCTGCAATTTTTTCCAAGTTCTATAACACTCTTTCTGTTGCATATGAGCAACACTCATATGCCCCGAACCACATATGGAACTATGATGAAACATGATTACATGCAGGGAGGAATTGTGGTATGCGGGTAATTGCCAAGAGAGGGAGTAGAAATGTGCCTAAGATATTGCCTGAGAGCAGGGGGTGGATCACAATTCTTTGTTGTGTCAATGCAATTGGTTCATCAAAACCAGGATTTTATCTATTTAAAGGTAAAACTCAACTAAAAAAATATATATCTAACTGTGAACTAGGTGCATGCATGGTTGCACATCCAGATGCATGGATGACAAAGGAATTATTCCTGAATTGGCTTTGCCACTTTGTTGCTTATGTAACAGGTGGTGTCTTGCCTGAAAACAAACACATACTGGTTTTAGATGGCCATGGAAGCCACATGGATGTGCAGAAAATCGAGGAGGCCAATAATTTGGGCATTGACATGTTAATATGTCTGGCTCATACCACTCACAGATTGCAGCCCCTTGATGTCAACGTGTTTGGGCTTTTCAAGAACTATTTCAGGGTCGAATGAGCTTTGTGGATGGAAAATAATCCATGGGTGGAAGTAAAGAGGTTTGAGCTAGATGAGCTTGCAAGTAAAGCATTTAAAAGGTCTCTCACACCTTCTAATATCAAGGTTGGATTTAGGAGGACTAGTATATGACCACTTAATGTTGATGCTCTTATGCATGATACTAGTTGTAGCCAATCATTGGAAGTGGAAGGTCAAGAAGCAGAGAACTTACAAGACCATGTCGATGCCCAAGAATATGTAGCTATTGTTGAATGTATAATGTCCCTTTTTGAAGGGTTGTTCTATGGTGATGATGATGAACATGTCAATGAGACACAATTCAGTCATGAAACAACTATCAATATCATTGAGGTTTTCACACTCATTGAACCACCTACCAATTATGCATTTGATATTCCATGTGGTGCAGTTGATCAAGGGAAGGAAAATGAAACGGAATTAAACAATGAGCAATTGAGCATGCCAACCCAAGTAAGCTCACCATCATGGTTGATAGAGGTCATGATGAATATCACTGTAAATAATGTGTCTACCACCAATGAGAAAAGCATGGACATGCCTTCAAAACCATCAGAGTCGAACACCGAACTTTTTCATTATTTTGTGGACAATGGATATCTGGAAGAGGAGCCTATTAAGCATGAAGTACCTAAAGAAGACAACAATGGGGGACAATCGGTTGTCCCGGAGGTTGAAATCCAAGTGTTAGGACCTGTGGAGCATGGGACAATAAAGCAGAGAATACTTGGTACATTCCTAAAGCTACCAGTAGAGAGAGTGAAGGCCTCATCAAGGAACTCAACATCAGATTATATTCGTTTGGGGAGGAGTTCACATTTGCTCACATCTGAAGATTATATGAATTTAATGTTCGAGTATGAATGTAAAAATAATGAAATTTAGGAATCTAAAAAGAGAAAGAAGGAGTTAGCCAATGAAAAGAGAGTTTCAAGGATTGAAACAACAGAATCTCGAGCAAAGGAAAGGTTGGAAAGACAAAAATCAAGGGAAGATAAGGAACATCAAAAGAAATGGGAAAGGAAAGAGAGAGAGGCAAGAAAGGTTCAACAAGTGTTGGAAAAAGGAGGAGGGGTGACAAGTAGGGAAGACCATGGTCCAAGACAATTTGAGGCAAATAGGATGATGTCTAACACGTTGGACCAC
The DNA here is from genome assembly GCA_034641835.2 of Pinus albicaulis. NCBI lineage: Eukaryota > Viridiplantae > Streptophyta > Pinopsida > Pinales > Pinaceae > Pinus > Pinus albicaulis. The sequence goes on from CM076569.1 coordinate 254,247,806, forward strand.
ATTACAGAGCACACTCCATCATACCAAAACTTGATTAACATCCAAGTCCCTTGCTATTAGCCAGGGGTTAGGCCCACCTCTTATACCCCTACCAGTGCAGGTTTAAATCCTAATTGTGTTTATATGACACCTGCACTCAGTGCTGGGGTTAGTAACACAAGTGGACACTTGGGCTACTTAGTCCCTCCATGGCTACAAGGAAAAAATTGGAGTGAATCATATGGAAACATTTAGGCATATCGTAATCAACCAATCTTGCGTAGTCCACCATACTTGGGTCAGGTAGTCAACTCAACATTTTTGGGCAATGCAGGAAATGGTAGCCATCAAGCATAGGGGTAGCATGACTTGAATTTTTGTAACCACAACGCAATGTGATTTTGGTAAGGATGTAATAGGTTTTCTAAAGGTAGCATCCATGGATGTTGGGAAGCATCATTTTGGGTTGCCTCACAAAATTAGTATGTATCAAATAGTTTCTAATTGCTAAAAAAATATATCTTATATTCCTTGGGAGTTAACAAAATTTATGAAACACACAATTTTATTGTCCTTACTTCCAAAACATTATCCCAATATGAATGTGACGACCACCACTTTGTTAATCTCGTGAAGTTATAATTGCTTATTTAAAAGAACACAACACTTGCCATAGCTAGTATATCATAATTTTTAATTAGTGTGTATCAAACAATTTCTAATTGCTACAAAAATATATCTTATATTCCTTGGGAGTTAACATAATGACAGTGTAACCCATTTCTAACTTGCTCACTTGCAAAGGCCTAATCCAAATCATCAATGATACCATTAGAACAAAATAATCTTAGATTAATACTTTCCTTCTTCACCAAGAGTAAGATAGATGAATGGTGTCTTCTGCTGATGAGCCATAGATATATTAGTTCTTGCCAACCAACTATTCCCTGGGAAAAAACCTAGAGAAAACATCCTCTACTATATACAAGAATGGTCGATCACAAAACAATTGCTCTTATGGATTGAAGCTCATTGTGCTTCTTACATAGAAACTCTAAGTGATGGCATTGAATAGACGGGTAAGAAAAGTTGACAAACATGTGGGAAAAGATACTTGCAATTTGAGAGAAAAAAACAAGAACATATGTTAGAAAACGAGCATTTAAAGTAGCCATCTAATAGACTTGGTATGCTCAATAAACATAAATGTTGCAATGAAACAACAAATCTACAACCCATTCCCTTGACACATCATAGATATCACTTTAAATTCCATTTTTAGGGCCTCTAATTAAGGAGACCTCTGAGTATTCTCAACCATGTCATCACTTCAGAATTTCCAGGTGGATATGCAATAGGGATTATGAAATAAGTTCCCAATCAACAAATGTAAACAATGATATCTTTGTATATCTACATGGTCCCCATCCCAACAACTTCAATCCCAAAGCTAATCTAAGACATTGAAATTGTGAAATAGGTTCACAATCAACAAATGAACTCAATAAAATATTAGTCTATGTACATGGTCCCCATCCCAACAACTTCAAACCCCAAGTTGATATAAGACATTGAAAAAAACCAGTTTCACTGCATCTACAAAGCATTATGGCCCATTACATACATGTGCACAACTCTACATAAAAATTTGAGAGAAGAAAATAAGAACATACTACTGGAAAATGAGGATTTAAAGTAGCCATCTAATAGATTTGGTATGTTCAATCAACAGAAAGGTTGCAATGAAACAAAAAATATGAAACCCATTCCATTGAAACATCATAAATATGGCTTTAAATTCCATTTCCAAGGCCTCTAATCAAGGATACCTTTGAGTATTCTCAACCATGTCATCACTTCAAAATTCCCAAGTGGATGTGCAATAGGGATTGTGAAATAAGTTCTTAATCAACAAATGAAAACAATGATTGGGTAGTCTATCTACATGGTCCCCATCCCAACAACTTCAATCCCCAAGCTAATCTAAGACATTGAAATACTCTTTACAACCCTCTTTGTACTTTTGTAACTCTGCAGAAGTATGAGACTGCTGAAGATAAATTTTTAAATTTGTGCACCTAAAAGTGTATGACACAAAGTTTTTGGAAATCCAATCTCCTTGCATAAGTTAATGCAAATAGAGAACCTAAAGGAGATCATTTCCCTTTTTGAGATGACTGCAACATTCAAATTTCTAATATAAACTTAAGTTTGCTAAATGCCAAGTAGACCCTTGGAACTTCACAATACTGATGGTGTCAAAACCATTCTATCTATTTTCCTATTGACTTCTAAATACAATAAGATGAAAATAAAGTGAGTCGTTTTTCTAATGAAATTCAAATTACTAAGAGTCTGAGGTAGTCAACAACTCTACTTTCGAAATTGATTAATGAGCACGTTGTCCTCTTCCATATACTGAAATCTAAATTTCGACTACATGACAACAAAATATTTAATGGTGAATTATCAACCAAATTGTTGATGCCTTCGGATGTTCATTCCTCCCACCTCAAAAGTACAAAGAAAAAGACACAACTTAGTTACACGACACAATCAAATTGTTGATGCCTTTGGATGTTCATTTGGGCCCCACCTCAAAAGTCCACAACAAAAGACACAACTTAGTTACACAACACATTCAAATGTAGAAGTTTCCAGTGGTGTATTGGAATTTAACATTGAAATTGTGAAATAGGTTCCCAATCAACAAATGAAAATAATAAAATCTTAGTCTATGTACATGGTCCCCATCCCAACAACTTCAATCCCCAAGCTAATATAAGACATTGAAAAAAACCAGTTTCACTGCATCTACAAAGCATTATGGCCCATTACATACATGTGCACAAATCTACATAAAAATTTGACCCATAAGCAATCAAAATATCCACATCATGTTATTAAATTAATTAACTTCAATCCCCAAGCTGATATAAGACATTGAAAAGAATCAGTTTCACTGCATCTACAAAGAAATCTAGCCTATTACATACATGTGCCCAACTCTACATAAAAATTTGACCCATGAGCAATCAAAATCTCCACTTCTTGCTATCAAATTAATTAACTCTAATCCCCGAGTTGATATAGGACATTGAAAAAAAACCAATTTCACTGCATCTGCAAAGTATTTTGGCCCATTAAGCAATCAAAATACCCACATCTTGTTATCAAATCAATTAAGATGGTTTTACGTAAAGACAAAGTGCCATAAACATGCTTATGAATTGATCGGCTAAAAATTTAATATTCCCAAATGGGAAAATCAGCAATATAAGCACATAAACACATTTTTTTAGAAATATGTGTTATAACAGTCAAGATTATCCCATGGATCCTTTAGATTATACATTATACAACCAAATCTAAAAGGAGATCTAAAACAAATCATTATAGCCTAGCTAAACAGGCCTCCCATGCCCAAAACAACCCAAAAACACTACAACCCCATGATTACTGCAACACAGAAATACTAAAGCAAGTGAAAACATAGTTTACTTAAGGTTTATACTCAAAATTAGAGAAACAAAATAGATCTACTATTATATTAATCAATAGAGCTTAAAAACTGAGATCTAGTCTCTTTTACATAAATCCAAGATGACCTGGCAAGGGTTTCTTGACAAACATGAGATGCAAGAAGTATATGCTACAGATCTATGGTTGAATTACGTAGCATGTTTGAAGCACTGCATAAATATAGCTGATAATACAAAGAAATGGCTGTAGCTCCTCCTACTAGCTTTTCGGAAAAAAGGTTGATCCTCCCCTTGGGAAACTAGCTCGTAAAACAGGGGCTTTAACCCTCCCACTGCAACACCATGAAAAATAACGCAGTTTCTCCAAGAGACTACACTGTGGCTGTAGGTGACTGCTTGGCCCAATGCCAAATAGTGGAAATGCTGCTCAAAATGCTCTTCTTAGATTTCTTCAACATGTCCTCCAAGGAAGAGTGGGAAATTCCCGCATGAGAAAACCCTTGTACTAAACAGTACAACAAACTTAGCTAAACAACTGAAGCATGTAATGAGTCTAAATAGACCCAATCATAAAATCATAATCCCCATTCATACCCCGTAGGGCTGCCATTCCCTTCATTATATAGTTGATGAGCTTCCTCACTATGGGTCCCACCCATTCATGAGGTTACTTCCATGCAAAGGCTCCTCCTCCAAAATTACACTGTCTCCATTAGTTCCACTCTTCTATTTACAACACTGTTTGATTTGGTCAACCTTGACTTAGTCTCCATGCATTGTTTCCCTTCACACCCAAGGTGTCTTTATTCTGACTAGCTAAACTGATCCACATTCACATTGAGCTATCTTTATTGATGATCCACTCCTCCCATATTAATGTTGTTGACTTGGTCAAACTTGACCTTGTCCACATGTATTAGCCCTTGTTCACACGTGAGGGTGCTTGATCCAGTTATTAACATGATCCCTTTTCACATTAAGAGGGATTTTATGCCTACTTGAGATACTTATGGGCCTCCTTACCCATTTATTCATCTAACTAGATGTTAAGAGAAAAATTAATATTCCCATTAGCTGCATGCTAATTTGGGAATATTATAAAAAACCACCTAAAACCCATTAGTTAAAACCCAAAAAACACCTAAAACCCATCAACCGAAAGACAAAACCAGTCAAAATTTACACAAAACCCATCAAATGAAAGTGTTTAAAACCACAAGCAACAAGTTTAATAGAGGAATAGTAATCCATCAAGGTAAATGTGTTTAAAAACACATGCCGAAGGTTACACACCAAAACCACCTAAAATTCATCAAAATTTCAATTGCCCCCACAAAAACAACACAAATTGTTCTCCCAACCTATTGCCCCCACAAAATTGTGCAGCCTTCAATTAACAATTATGGCCAGAATTTACACAGAATAACCCAAATAAGACCCCTATAAAACCCCTATAAATCTGTAATTTCCATCCTTAAATTAACATTTAACATAGAATAAGACAACCTTCAATTAACAATTATGGTTATAATTTACAAAGAATAACCCAAATAAAACCCCTATAAATCTGTATCTGCCAGCCTTTAATTAACATTTAACATATAGTAAGACAACCTTCAATTAACAATTAACATTTAACATAGAAGAAGACAGTCTTCAATTAACAATTATGGCCAGAATTTATACAGAATAACTCACATTCTAAACAAGCTAACAAGCAAATTCAAAGACGAACCAAGAGAAACAAGCTAACAAGCAAGCCCAGAGAGAAAACCAATCGATTTTACACAAAACCCATCAACTGAAAGTGTTTAAAAACACAGGCAAAAAGCTCAACCGAGAAACAATAATCCTTCAAGGTAAATGTGTTTAAAAACACATGTTGAAGACTGGTAGGACAAAGTCCTAACTTCGAGCTCTCCTCTACTTCCTCCTTCCACTCTCCTTTGCTTCGTCCATGCCATCATGCCACAGGAACCCATACACTCCAAAAACCCTAGCACGCCACAGGAAAACCAACTGCATTGAACACATTGACCTGCAAACAATGAAAACATCCCTGAGAGCAAACAATGGCGAAGATTCATGCACAAAACAAGCATAAAATGTCATAAAAGATGATAAAAAACCAACATTTACCTAAAAAAAACAATTCCGAGCATGAACCCACCATATATGCGACCGAGTCGAGCTATATCTGCCACAAGGACGAACGCAGACAAATATACAGGCAAATACACCATACAAGGAACTACAAACAACACAATAAACCATAATGCACCTCACATAAACAACCTCACAACCACTCGAACCAGCATCGCAAATGCCCCATAACCCACGAAACTCTGCGCGAAGGGTGGAACTGGATGCAAGCAACATCGGAGCAGCACCGCGCAACAACCGGGAGAGAAAATGGACAAGTTCCAGGCCCAAACAAAATAAGGGTTCTTGTTCGAGAAGCCTCCAAGTAACCGTGGGAAACGACACGCTAAACCCTTGTAAACCGGCTGAACCGGTAACCATGTACGGAGGACACATGGCTGCATGTGAAGGACATGTGTTGTATGCCACCTCAGCTGGTCCTAGTGGCATGACATGGCTTCGACCTTCACCTGTTCGTATACTATCACCTCTCCCCTACATCTAAGGAAACACATGTATGTTATTAGGATTTATTAAATCTAGATAAGGTGAATTCAGTTTTGTTCTCATTATGAAATACTTGTAGCTATCAAGTTTTATTAAGCTTAATCAAGCTTTTCACATTTTCTTTTATTTTTTATTTTTTCTCCAAGAGTACGATTGATGTGTATGCAAGGGTAAGGGTTCGGAAGTATATGGTTTAACTTGTGATCTTATTTTTGTTCTGGTTGGTCGGAATATATCAACGAGGATTGCAATTGAAAATATGTAAATTTGATCTAATGGGTTTTGTGAAAGTACTGTAGGTTGCTTGGACAACCTCTTTAAATATTTGTCCATAAATAAAATGATTTATTGTTTTATGTTTTTCTTTACTAAGGCACATTAAGTGAAAATATTACCGACCATATTTTGCAATCCTCATAGTGAAGGGGCAATATCAAGAATTTTGCTATAATTACCTCAAATGCCAATAAGTTTGTTAAAACATGCACTTGTCTGAAGTGGAGGGCATGTGGAAACTATGATTTGGTAGTTGTAGCGCTGATATTGGCTTAATGGTAGGTCAAAATCTTAGCTCAGGATATTGAAATATGAACGGACTTAGATTTGAAGTCTAGTACTTGAGCTATACTTTCTTTATGGCCTTTGAAACTTCACGATAAGATATTTACAAATTTTGGTTTTTGTTTTTATGTTGTGTTTTCTTTCTAATATATATATCTTGAGTGGGCCTAATGGTTAAGAGCACGTGTTTCCTCCTAAAAAGTCATAGGTTCAAAACCAAAGAGGGTAGGGTATGAATGCCTTGGTAGACTTAGCAGTGCCGAGGTGGGTCACTTGTCCCACAAACAAGTGGGTCTCATACACCAATTCGATGTTAAAGGTGGATAATAATAATAATAATAATATATGCATTTCTTATTGCATAGTCAAGGAGCTCAATTTCTCTAAAAACACTTCCATTGTGGGTCCCTTGTCCCACAAACAAGGCGGTCTCATACACCAATTTAGTGTCTAGCTTAGCCATAACCTTAAAATTAGATAATAAAAATAATAATATATGTGCATTTCTTATTACATAGTCAAAAAGCTCAGATCAGTTTCTCTCAAAACACTTCCATTTTATTTCTTTCAATAAATTTTAACATGCTTTGATTATAATAAATTAAATTTCTTGTATTTCTTTCCGTAAGCATTGATTTGAAAAAATTAAATTCTTTTATCTTTAGTTAGTGATGACTTACATATTTTGTATCAAATAAAAATTGATTTGAAATAAATATATTCTTTTATATTTAATAAATAATAACAAAAATAAACAAATGAAAAATCCTCTATTAAATTTAGAAATCAGTTTTCCTTCGCATAGTTTTGATTCAACGATATTTATCTAAAAATGAAAGGTGAAAAATCCTCTATTGAATTTAGAAAACAGTTTTCCTTCGCATAGTTATCATTCAACGATATTTATCTAACAAATGAAACATTAGAGAGACATGATAACCAAAATTTAAATTTCGAATAATATAACACCAACCATTCCTAGACGGTAAACTTGAAAATAAGTTTTTCTTGACACGATTCTTACATTAGCAATGTTTATCCGACAATAGAGGAGAAATTTGTTCACCAACTTTTCAATTTAGAACACTATAACGACCGTCATTCCAAATGATCTTATACATAAGAATAAACTGTGGTGCTTTCTATTTTTTATTTATATTTTAGTTAAGAGTGATAGTTTACACAAATTTTAGATTTCTGTGAATTAACAAGTTATGGATTTTTTTTAAGAAAACTAAATGGATTCCTTTGAATTTGTTATAAATATTTGTTTTTCTAGCAAATAATATTAAATGAAATCTTTTGAACTACATATGATGAATTATTTATAACAATTTATATCTATATAAGTTTAATTGCTATAAGTGACATAATAAGTAGCATAAGCTAGCTACACAATTGTATTTAGCTTTTTATATTTCAAGTTTAGATTTCTAAGTTGGTAGAACATAACTAATAGTTACTAAAAAAACAATATTTATGTTTGAGTTACGACTGATTTCTGAACTAAAAGGTAACATTAAATAAAATTCTAAAGCTTTATTACAACCAATAAGGTAAGGTATTCGCCAAAAAACACTATTTTAGCACAACATTTTCACTTTCATATCTATTCTTTTTTATGAAGGCTTTAATTGATCAATTGGCCTCTCAATAGCCCAAGCTCAAATTTACCTATATTTAAACTATGTGACACGTACTAGCTACTACATAGCACTTGTTACATATCAAAATCAATCATTATATCAAAATTAATGATAAATGGAGAGAAAGTTGAATAGTTTTATATATTTAAGATTTTGCATTCTGCTTATGTCAAAGTATCAAAACATGTGTATTGGAAATAATACTTTATATGTTAGATTTCTTTGTTATGTACTTTAATGTATTTATATATTAAAGACAATTATAGACTAAGTTAATTCAGAAAATAGTTTTTTTTTTTTACTTTTTTTTTACTGGTTTGTGCAAGCTTTAAAATGATTGTATGACTAAACTGTGATTTAAGTAGCTGCGGCCTAGGGGCAATTCAGCCTTCAAAATCATTTGGGCATTGGATTCAGCTTGGGCCACACTAGCCCTTAGCATGGCTGGATTTTTGCCCAGAGAGTTTCATACCGATAACCTTTGCACCATAAAGTACCTTAACAGAACACCCTCTCACCATCGGTTCTACCCCTATAAGCTAATTTTTAAACTCATCTTATTATTTTAATAGAATATTTTTTTTAACTTTAATTTGTTATTATTTTCTTTCTTCACTTTTCATCTCCATTTCACTGCAAACCTTCTGATTTAAACGAAACAAAAAAGATTTTTTTTATTATTATTATTTTGTAATAAAAAAATCTTACATTATATGTGAAAAATAAAAATCCTATAATAAAACAACAATATGTATGTCATATTAATGGTTACATTGATTTTTCTAAGTGTCCTCATCATTTTTTTTAAACAAAAATGAGTAATATTTGGATTAAATTTGCACCCGGTTGCAACAAATACACGGGGAGTACATCGATTCAGAATTCTCAAAATGTCAAATAACCATTAGCTATAGACCTATTACAATATAGCAACTTCCTATCGACACTAGTACATAAAAAAGACTACATAGAGATCAACATGGATACATTGGAACCAAATGAGGCTTGTGTACTAGCAGCCTGGACAAAAACCATGTTATCCATGATAATATTTAGAGAAAGTTTGAATTAAGTTTAATTATTAGTTGTAAAAACAGAGTATTTGCTACGAAAGCGCCTGAAATTCCGTAGCAAAATTGTCAAATCCACCACCTGTTTTGCTACTAAATCATGTAAAAAGTTTTGTAAAAAAAAAGGGTGGTTTATACTGCCCAAACTAGCTCCCTTGTTGCCAAACAACCAAGTCATCAAAGAGGAGCCCGTAAGGGGGCATGCATGATATCACAACCACTGCCCGCACCTAGCGTCGCCCAAAAACCTTTGCTCTACGCATCGATAAATTAAGGGAGGGGTGGTGTATATAAACACTATCTTTTCAAGCAGTGTGGTCAATGTGGGATAAATCCGAGGAATTGCAAAAAGCCATATGAAATTTTGAGTTTATACATAATATTATAAGTAATTTTTAGAGAGCCCTCTCAGACTGGAAGGGCTAACTTCCAGTTAAGAGTTGGTTTGAAATAGTTACCTCTAACAATAGGTTGATACAACCCAACCTATTTGACTAAAATGATAACATTTCGATGCGTCTGTTGGGAGCCGAAAACTCCTTTTTCCTGGAAATGATTGACAATGTGAGAGAGACCACTTTTGTAAATATTTATCCAGTTAATATACATTTGCAACATACTCTGTTTTTTCAACCTGAGATTCAATTTTGGCTTTTATGTTATCTCATTGTGCTTTTATGTTATAATCAATTTTCATAGCTTATTTGATTACTTGGAATTCAATGTAATATTGCTCCAACTTCCTTCAATTTGCTGTGATTGACTGTAAGTGTACACTTCACATTAGTTAAGCAAAAAATGCCTCTTTTAACTGACTCCATGCCCAACGGTGATGATTATCACACTTTCTTTCACCTGCAAAATCACACAAAAATCCAAAGTTAACTATCTGTAATTGAATTTATTCAGAATATTATCCAATATTTTTTTTAAGAGAGCCCTCTCATGCTAGAAGGGCTAAATTCTAGCTACAAGTGGTTTGAAATAGTTACTCTTGGTTGGAAGTTGACACAACCTATCCTATCCTATCAAGTGATAACAAACCATAAAGATAAATATAGAATGGTCAATCAGATTTAGAAGCTGGCAAGTTAAGATCTATATCTGGCTTCATTGCCTTCTCCAGAGGCTGACTTTTCACGACAACGAGTTGTTTAGCAAGTTGGAGGTTTGTAATTATCGACCTTAGCGTGTCCATATTGTCCTCCAGTCTCAATATTGTTGAAATTGTAGCAAGAAAAGGCTCCATTTGACTAATGCCTTAGTCAAATGGAGAAATTCAATTTTCCACATCAGTAGGATGACTTGGATTATAGTTAGCTAGAGTGACATGGCCTTATCTACTAGTGAAGTTAGTAAATTCGACTTTCGAGGCTAGAATTAGAGTTGTGCATGAGTTGATTGCTAAGATCTAGCAATCTAGTGGAGTTATTGTTAGTTAAAATTAGTTAAATAAGCTCTAGTCACTAGTTGATTTAGTAGGAGCCTAGTTGAGTAGTTATAACAACTGTTAACTCACTAATCTCTTAACTGATCAATTTATTAAAAAAAGACCCAGCCATGCATGGAATTAGAATTGCCTAGTTGAGTGGTTGGAAAATACACAATTCTATTTATAATTGTATATTGTTGAGTGTACAATGATTTTACACTGAGCATGTGATCAATTCCCCTTGGATTTGTGCAAGGAAATAGGAGGTTGGTTGAGGCTTGAATTGACTAAGTGTTAGCCATAGTAGTTCAAGAAGTAGGAGAATAATTTTGCGGTGCAGGGTGTGCTTCACAGTTGAAGCAAGACATTGTAATCATTTCTCTTTCTCATCTGAATCAATGCAAAGCAACAGTGGGGTTTTTCCCAGTTGTGTTCCCCTATAAATCATTGTGTTCCTTGTGTTTTGATGGTTGCATGCTATTGCATGTGTTTCTATCACATGTTTTCTTTTCCGCAAGATTGTAGAGGAAATTTGTAATCTCTTGTTTTCAGTTCGAATTCATCAGTAGTAGCAAATTTCTTGAAACTTCTACAAATATATGATGTTGCATTGCCAAAATTCGATCTTCCTACTCAACCTGGGAATGATACATTTGACAGAGCTTTGCTTGAAGGTTGTCATCAGCCTTTTGCAGAGACTCATGAGTTGATAAACACTTAGAACAGGCATAATCCTTTGAGGAGGAATATGATGGAGGAGAGGACATATAGTTGAAATAATCCCATAGTAGCTTGAGCCTATTGGATATATTGAGTAGAAACAACCACCCTAGATTCATTGTAAGCAACAGATTACCAACAGGAACATAACAAGTAATCCAAAACTCTGCATCCAAATTACTCGTGGTAAAATTTCTTGCCTAGCGCCCAGTGCACAAATGTAACCCCAAATAAACTTTACAGCTTTCCTTAATAGTTGGCTTCCACAAATATACGAAAGGAAATTGTTTCAACAAGTAGATTAAGCCCTCAGAAAATAAACCAATTGACTCAAAATTTCCCTTATGTTGATTGAAGCAAGTTTCCCACACAGAGAAATTAGAATTACCTTCGAGCCAAAGAGCGGAAGCTATATTTAGACCAATGAGCTCGAGAATCCCAAGGTTAGCCACGAAATATTGGGAGCTTGAAAGCCCCTTACACCATACAACCCACAAATAAAAGTCTTGAACCCACAACTTCCTAATTTGCCAACAAAAGAACCATGGCCCTGTTGAAATTTGCAACAAGAAACAATGAAATTAGCATCCAGAAAGGTAAAAAATTGATCGCATAACTGGTGTGGGATTCTAGTCACACATGAGTGAGGAATTTAGTTACACACTAGCACTGAATGTGGGTGTCTAATTTATTTATCCCTTAAATAAATTGGAAATTAAATTGTAATTTCATCTCATAACCACATGTATCATTTAACTGAGTCAAAAAGACCGAGTTAGCTCAAGAATTTCAAGTTTAGGGTCAAAGGTGAGGCATGACTTTGTTGAGGGATGGACGCTGTAATGGTCCAGGCTAGGTGGGCTTGGGCCTTCACTGACAGAATTAATAGGAAATCCAACACGACAATGGAAATATCCCACATGCAACTAGGAATGAACTAAAGTGTAACAAAAAAGGTGAGAGTGACAATGGGAAAGGTGATAAAGTGTAGAGGATGTAGAGTAAACCATCTTAATGTGTATGGAGATTAAGGCTTGTGGCATGCGCAAGTGCATGGGGGGAAATGGTCACACCATTGCCCCTCTTTAATGTTGGGAGATGCAGCAAGATGGAAAGCTTCCTCCCTTTTCCGCCGACTCACTTTTCCATACCCCATCAAGAACATATAACTACCATCCTTAATTTTTTTTTCCTTTTTTTTTGTGAGTCAAAGATCCTTTATTATATTAGCATAAGAATAAAAGTGCAGAGTGAAAAAAACATCTCAACATGCCTCTTTCCCTTAGTCCGACCAGACTTGTTGAGATTGAGGCCTGGAGGAAACCATGAGCTACCAACTTCATGCATTATTTATGGCGGCCTAGAGGCCATGACATATAGACAAAAAGAAAACCATAACACCATGTAGGAAATCAAGGGAGGGGGGGATGGGGGTTGTGGGGGAATACAGGGGGAGATGTAAAATAGCCAACATATTCATGCATATGGAAATCCATATGCTCCACCCTCGCTTCTAGATTGCGAAGGTGGTCGTTAGTGCACCTATGTTGGTGACACAAATTACCCAATTGCTCCACAATTTCACTGTGGCCAAATTGAATATCAATGACAAAAGTTGCCAGCTCATTGCGGTCGTCATACCTTTGATTTGGTAGGTTTTCCATGTTGAGTTGAATGTTTCGGAGCTGAGCAACGATAGTCTCCAGCGACGCTGGAACTTCCATGTGCCCCGGGGAGCCATCAACTCGATCCTCTGTCTCCCGGCTGTTCGACGAACCCGACCAGCCTTTTGCTTACCTTTCCGGATGAGCAGCTCATCGATGAATGCCTCCTCCATGATGCAGTATTCCACGATGATGCAACATCCTTGTGTGCCCAAAACACTTGAGCTCCCAACAACAACAAACACCCTCCCAACCCCACACAACAATACAAAAGACAGTGGTTTCGACCACTGCCCCCCAATCAACTTGCAAGTCAACACCAAATTCCACTCCCCACACCTAGTCAACACGAGATAAGAGTCCCTCAACACTTGTCTTAGAAATCTGGCCGCGACACTCCGAGCCCTTCACTACAAACTTCACGGCGGAATTACACCCATGTACCCCGTCCTGCCCAAGAAGGCAAGCGCTCAAGAATCTGTGGAAGACAAGGACAAGCCTTTGGTGCCGCGCAGGCACGAACCATCAATCACCCACGATATTCGTCCAACGTACATAGGCCCTAAGAGAATTCTTCATGACAACGTGGCCAAGGTTAAGCTGCCTTGGTATTTCTTCTATCCCCTCCAACACATCACTCCAAACAAAATGCCAAGTGTTTCCTTCACCCTGGACGTTCTAGGGTCCCAGGGCCCGTCCAACGTCCCCAACACAACCCACATTGCGCACCAGACTTGGGTTTCTCTGCCTCTCCCCCAACGCCTAGACCTCAGCGAGCACATAGGACCTCCAACACCCTTACCTCTCTATAGAGCTCTACCATCTCCCACCACACCCAATTGAGACACCAACAACTCCAGGTGTGAGTTTTAACAACGTCTTGAACTCGTGGATGACAGGCTCACAAGCGGGCTCTAGCAGTCATGTAAATTAAACAGGTTGGTTGAGATGCGTGTGGAGGTCGAACAAGCTCCGCCGCCATCCCTCCCACCACTTGTTCCGCAATAAAAACACCCCATCAATTTTTTTTTTTTTTTCATTTTAATATACTATATATATATTTTTCTATATATTTAATAAATAATAATATATAATATTGAAATATTATGATCAAAATTACATAAAACTTAATCAAATCTAAAAGTCTAAAAGTAACTCCCTAATTAATTTCCTTCTACAACCCATTTCCATTAAATTTAAACAAAAAAATAATCCCACACAACTCAACTCATTTATACATTAATATACTATATAATATACCTCATTATTCATTGCCACATAAACGCATAATATAATGAACTAAATACACCAAAATAATTTTATTAATTAATCTATAATATTTCATTTTCATCGTAAACATTAAAACGTCCACTAATTTAATAAAATTATTTTTTCATCGTAAAATGAAAGAATAGTCATTTGTATAGTAAAATGAAATTTAATGTAAAACACATTGAAACGTCAACTAATTTAATAATAAATTAATTTAATAAAAAGTCATTTTCGTAGTAAAATGAAAAACCAAACACAACAAAAAAACAAGAAGTTATTTAAGTGGAGCGGATAAAGCGTTTGGTGGGAGACATATTTTGTCTGCAACTCTGGGCATTATTTCCGTCGGACTGAGCTTTAAACGCCCCTTCGCTCAGGCCCTTCCGTGCACGTCAAGAAACCTGTAAATTCGGGCATCTGATCTCTGTCCTAGTTCGAACAATTATCTCCTACACGTTGCGCGATCGAGCTCACCAACGCCACAACACATATGCCTGAACAACATTTATATAAATTCTCTTCTGGTATATTTCTGGCAGGTTTGTTATTTCCCGGGAAACACGGTTCGAGTCCGAATCTGATAGTCGTGAAACCCTAGAAATCCTGGAAACAAGAACAAAACATTGCCTAATAACAATCAGACGATCCGATTTAAACCCCAGAAACAAGGCGATTTCATGATTTGTCAGTGAATTCTCAGGAAGCAACGAAGTCCAAGGGTTTGAGCTTGGTCGGGTGATTTTCCTCTACAGAAAATTCTTGGTGGAACCTGAGAACATTTAAGCACAGTTTTTTGTAAGAGAACGAAATCTGAAGCTTGTAATCTACAATCTTTTCTACTTTTTTTTTGCATAGTGGGAAATGGCAGCAACTGCTGCCAGAAGATTTGTACAGAGGCAAGTCTATTCTCGCGTTGGTTCCTTCAACGCCGATCTCCTCCCAACAGGCATAAAATTTAGGGTTAATCTTGCTGATAAAAGCCGGGGCGCAGATTTTCTTATGAGGTTTTCACCTTCAGTAGGCTTGAATGATGGAGCACGGAGATTCGACACACGGGAGATCTCCCAGCTTGTCAAGGCAAATGGAAAGCGAGCTGCTCTTGTCGATACTCTGGCCTTGGTAGAGTGCTTTTGCTTTTTATTTCGATGTTATTAGGATACTAATAAAATGCCTTTAGTATACTTCTTATTTGGTTACTATTTTACTGTATTTAATATTTTTGATTAGATACTAATTAAGTTTCCGTAATTGAATTATTGGAAATCAATTCCTTTCTCTTCAGAACTGTAGAATGCTGACCATTCTTTGACCTCGGAAGCAGAACTTCAAATAATTTGACGTGTCTTTTGTAATTCTGTAATAGGTTCATTTTTTTTTGCGGAAGAAACCGATAAAGAATTTGGGAAATGCAGTTCTGTTATTTATGAAAGTTTCACATTTTTTTAATTAAATACTGGCCATGAACTCACCCTCTAAGCTGGCAAAATTTTTAAACGTTTTTCACAAAATTGTTTAGTAAGTATAGGTTCAATTTGCTAACGCACAGATTGTACCTAAAAAGGTGATGGATCACATATCCTCCCTTTAGTCAGCAGATGTTTTCAATTTTTCTGAGAAAGAACGGCAAAATGACATTGTTCGTGCGAAAGTTTTATTTTAAATCTTCGGAACAATTGCAGCAGGCTGTCTATCTGTTTTTTTGTATAGTTTAAATATTGATGGCATTTCGTTTTTCAATTCTATTTGCATTGTTTTGTGACTTAAATTTGGGCTAACTAACCGAATTCATGGATCAGGTTAGGCGATTGGAGGCACAAGGTCTGCCATCAAAGCAGGCAGAGGTGATAACGGCTGCTATCACTGAAGTTCTGAATGACAGTCTTGAACATGTTGCAGAATCCTTCGTTTCAAAAGCAGAAATGCAAAGAGTATGTTTAATCTCATTCGTCGATTTTTGTGTAACTTTTACGAACATAAACTATAGGTTATAGGAACAAAGATTGAGCTTCTGGAGATAAACATGCACCACAAGATGATTTGATATGATCTATACCGGTGCCTTTTTCCGGTAATGAGTGGTCCTCCTTTGAGATAACTTGGGTTTCTACTTCGTTAGCTGACATGTCTGATTCTCTCTTGTAGTGACGTTTTCCCTTGCCTAGGTGATCCATAGTCTGGATAATTTGCCTGATCTGGTAAACTCTGGCTATATATTGATTGGAACTTGCGAATTCTTTTCTGATGAGTATCTGGCTTTTGTGTACCCAAGGTTCTCGTAGAGCTTTTGTTGGTTTGCGATATGGGATCCATTTTTATTAAAGTGCTGCATGCATTGAAACAGTCTACTGCCTTCAAGTTTGTGACAGGCTGATCTGTTGGGCAGGCACTATGGGACCGGTCATGCAATACCATTATTTATGTATAATGATATGTGCTTTTTTGACAGAGTGAAATGGCACAAGAAGCTGCACTTTCAAAGTTCAAAGCAGAAGTACAAAGTTCTCAGGTAGGTCAATATTCTAAAAGTATTTCTCCTATTTTGTTTCTTTTATATGTGCTTAGGTTTTAGAAAATAATGTTCTGTGTCATTTGGCTATTTAGTTTAGAAACAGATTTTGAAAAGCAGGGTGTGTTTTTAATTGTGCAGTTGTGCTCCAACATTGATATTCCTTGCAATCTACATGTCATGACTTAAAAATTAGGATACTAGTCGATTTTGAAGATATATATCTTGTTGTTATGCATGGTCAAAGAGGTGATCTGTATGATGTAGTCAATGGATGTCTCAAATTCGTAATATGGCACTGATTTTTCCCTGTTGGTTATGTTCTTTTGGGATTTTTGGCACTAGATTGTTTTCCTCTACACACAACAAAACTATTTGTTTACAAGAGAACGGTAAAATAATAGCTAACTGAAACTGGTCAGGTCTTATGAAGAGGAAGTACTCTCAGTTATTAGTAGAAAATACTAGTTTCATTGGTTGCATATGTATTCTTGGGTTTGTTTACAGAGGAATAAGGAAAATTTTAATTAATTGGGAATCATCTAAGCATAATTAAGAGAATCCAGAGCAAGATAGAATATTCCTGATCATTCCTTTCTTACTATTTTGTTGGTGATAGTGAAATTATTATGGCTCTTTTGCTTACTCATATTTTGTTGTTATACTGTATATGCCTGTGCAAGGTACTGGGATGGGCATGGCCTGATATGTGGCTGGTTTGTATCTGGATCTAGATAAAGTGTAGTATCCAGATGGATATGACCAGGACATGCTCAAGATATCTGCTGGATATGTCTGACATGTATATGATGTCATATCTCCAAGAAAACAAAAGAAACCATTAAAAAAATCACAAGAGTCTGCCGTGTTTGTGGGAACCTCATTTTTGATCAAAATGCGTGCAACTCCGTGTCAAAGGCAACCTTGGGAGGGTCAACGAATATCATTGTGGCCAGTTCTCATCTTGGTTGATTTTTCCATGATTGTTTAATTGTATGTATTTGGTGCTGCTATATTTAATGCATGATTTCCTTCTTATTGGAAGAACCTTCTTGATTTCCTTGGCATGTTTGTGCTCGGTTTCCACAACTTATTTCCTTGCACTTGGGCAACCCTCAAAGGGGGAACACCATGGATAAGTGCATGGTCCCTCATACTTAGACACCATGGCTAAGTGACACTTGGATTTTATTTATTTTCTCTCTTTTTAAAAATTCAATCATGTGACTTATTTGTTTTCCTTTGAGGTTGCTTTTTAAATAAATGTTGATGATCCTTAAAGAATTTATTTATCCTTGTTTTTGGCATTCTTTTTTCTCAAATTTCTTGACTTTTTCATCTTTAGTTAGCTCTTATTGCTTGCCTTTTCTTGTTCGATAAACCATAAACGTGCCTATACTGAACTGAATGCTTTTGTATCTTGGCATACAGAATCGTAACAACTTGAAGCCAATACTTTTTATAGGATTTTTCATTCAAATATTTGGCTAATTACTCTTATGTTTGCCTTTATTATAGAAATTAAGATGTAATCCAGGGTCAAAACTCTTTATTCATTTTTACAGTAATGCATAATCATATGCCATTCCATTATATTAGTTTGTTATATCTTGGCATACAGAATCATAAACTTGAAGCCAATACTTTTTATAGGATTTTTCATTCAAATATTTGGCGAATTACTCTCATGTTTGCCGTTATTATAGAAATTAAAATGTAATCCAGGGTCAAAACCCATTATTCATTTTTACAGCAATGCAAAATCATATGCCATTTTGTTACGTTAGTTTTGTTTATCATGCCGCTGCCTTAATCTATCTAATTATACCTTATTTCTTTTGCATGACTTTCTTGGATGTCAATTTTGTCTATTTGTGCCTGGTGAGATAACTTTTTCTGCTACAATATATAGTTGGTCATTGGTCAAACTTGGCAGTGATGACTTTTTCAAGTAATTGAATAACTGTCAACTTATTGGACTTCTTTGTGGAACGAGTGCCAAATTTTATGCTGAAGGGAGTGCCAAGTAATAGTAAAAGGTGGCAAATAAGGAAGACGACAAAGTGTTGAACAAAGAAGTAGTAAGATTCAAATCAATGGCAAACAATGCTTAACTTGTGTATAAAAGGAATGAGAAAAATTACAGGGAGATAGAAAAATGGTCATTGGGTATAAATGGATTGAGAAAAATCTGGGAATAGTCCATTTCTTTAACAAAACGACTCTTTATCTTATGAGATGAAAGATAGGGAGGGAAATAAGATACAAGGAAACCTTGAGGAATGGCATGGGAGTGGGTTAACCCGCTCTTACTGATGTCTAGTGTTTCAACAGATATAAGGCAATGGATAATCTTGCTGGAAAGCTGCTTCCTTGAGCATTTCTCAAGTATCACAATGCGAAGAACTTGATCTCCACAAGTTATCTTCGCAGTAGATCTACAAAAAAGACAATGTGACATCCTTGATAGTTTTGCAAAAATGTCCATCATATTTTCCTTAGTGGTAATGCCTTTGTTTCCAAATTCTTAGAAAGGTTTTGTAGCTTTTCAAGATTGTCAACAAGCCCAAGCAACAATTGAGCAATCTACCTCAATCAATATCGTACAAAATATATGTGATGAAATCACTGGTGGTAGGGTCTTACTTTGTAGCAGGGTCTCCCCATCTCGCTTAAGCATTGTAAATCACCAAGAGTGCAGTGGAAAATTCTTTTTTAGAGAAGTTGGAAACAATTTAAGTTTTTTAACTATCCTTAGATCTAACGACATATGGATCTTGTTACTGCAAATGATGCATGAGGATCACTGTCATGTTTGAAGACTCTATTCATTAGATTGCATTGTGTAGGGTTGTTGGTTCCAGCTTTTGATGTCTATTTTGCTCATTGAGAATCATCTTTGGAGGCATCATCTCATAAATTGGAGGCATGTCACATCATTAGAGCATGGATTGGAGTGAGCACCTTGCATTTTAGTTCACATTTGACTCCACATTGCCACATCACATAGATTGAGGGGCTTGTTTGGTAGGTCATTTAAGGAGATGAACCTCCTTTGACCAGTTCCATGCCTATCTTTAGGAGTGCTTGGTCGATGGGTGTCTATTGTGAAACTTGGTTGCATCACACTTGTCCTTGCACACAGATGGAGAGGGACGGCCATCAACTAAAGGGTTCCAATGTGGTTTTGCATATGGTTTGAGGGTTTATACACATATTTTGAGGAGTCCTTCACCATTATTTCACATGTTTCCAGACCACTTTCTTTCTTGACCTCATGTTGAGATGGTTTGCATGTGGATATAGGGTGTCAACACATGGTTTTGGATATTATATGATTATTTTGGAGGAAAGCTCTATCGTTTATTCGTAACTACAGAGAGCACTCCATTCTCATTTCCTTATTTGGGGAGATATGGTGGCTATGCACATCGATCTATGCTTTTTGCACATGTTTTGAAGTTGTGCCATCCTTGAGGAGGCCATTTTAACAACCATTGATCACTTTTGCACATTGTTCTAGGAGATCTTCATTAGATCCATTTTTTGAGGAGGCATGGTTGGATTAATGGGAGGGCATGGTTGGATTAATCAGAGATTCTCCTTGAACCTAGTTGAAGATCTATTGGGAGAATGAAGGATTAAGGGTTTCCTTTGGTAACATGAGATTCATCATATCATTGATTTTGCTGGAAACTCATCAAAATTCTGCTGCAAAAGGGCTTCATATTAAGACAAAAATCTATCATTTGAAGAAGGGCTTTGGTAGTGGTGTTTCCTATCCATTTCCCTCGCTGATTTTTTATTATTAAGTAAGATAATTTTCTGCTCTCATTTCAGTGAAAGGCAGGGCAGATCTCTAATTTACAGTACAATAACCCCTTTGTTGCCATGCATTTATGTTGAGGAGCACCTTTTTAAGGGCCATCCAAGTAATTTTCTGCAATTTTGGAAATAGAACTAGTAAGCTGATTTTAGCATGTTGTAACAACACTTCCATTCATAAGTTTGAACCTTTTAAAGTTTCCCTCTTGATTCCATTTTCCCTAATTAGATAGGAAGTAGTCTTGATTGTCCATCCCATTCTAGTTTTAAAGTTTATCAATGGATGACCACAAAAGTTTGTCAATGGGACTATGTTAGGTACATTGATGTTGATACAGTGCAGGAGTGCTGAAGTGGCGCTAAAAAAAGACAAAAAAATTAGGAAGTGAAAGAGCATTCTAATCTAAAACTCTAGAAGGCCAACTCCAAAGAATGAAGAGGCCGTCTAGGAGAAAGATGTACAAGGTGAGCGGTTGATTAGCCTATGGTACCAGTTGTAAGAGGTGATCTTGGACCACGAGCTCTCTCTCCCAACATTTGATGCTGAAAGGGGAAAACTCAACATAGATGTATGGCCAAAAGAATAACAGGGCAAGGAGCTTCAGTGAATACTGGTGCAACTATTTGGAAGGAAGGGCCCATTGTCGAGGTCTAGAAGACCTTGATTAGCGATTATACTCTTTGTTGGAATGAGTTTTGGTTTGGTGGTGTTGTTGGGAACTTGGGTTCTCACTGAGACAGAGATAGAGCCTTATGTATTTATTGATTTGGAATCACCGATCTCCATTTGCCACCGAGCCTTATGTCTTTATTGATCCAGAATCATCTATCTCCATTCGCCGCTTGGTGCCCTCATTTGGGAGGATTTTAAAAAAGGAAGTAATTAGTTGAGTAGATGCTGATCTTTGGAGTGAATGTGGTTGAAGGATGCAAGCATAGAGACAGAGAGCCTCTTGCATATATAAGTGCAAGCATCTTTGGTCGAGGTACCTAAAGACTTAACTAGGTGTTTGTATCTTGCAAAAAAGACAATGGAACTATCCTTGGATCTTGTAATAAATTGGGTAACAAAAGACAAAGTGCTCCTTAATCTCTACCTCATGGAGATGGCACAGTTGGTAGATCCTGTTTGAGTGGCTAATCTGGTGGTCAGTCTTGACCCAACTCTAAATTGGCCTAGGGGTATCCAAAGAGCACGCATCTTGTGGTGAGAGGTAGAAGGGGGTTGGATAATAAGTCCATCTCTCATAACCATATAGTTCTTAGCATAAAAGGACATCTTTTGATGTAACCCACCCCAACGGTTGATCTAAGTGACCCTCATAAACTACTTATTCATGTCCTCTCTGATGATCATGTTAAGCTCCTGTCATGTAGGTAGAAGGGGACCAGGTGTGTCCAAGTAATATCTAAAAGGCAAGAGGCAATCCATCATAATGCAATAGATGCTAAGAGATCTGAGACACCAACATACCATAATTAAGAACATGGTAGAGAACTCATGGATGTAATCAATTTTGATGAATAGTAAGCCAAGTAAGGGTACTGGTCCTGACCCTTTGTTGTATTGACGAAACTTCGAATGTAATGCAAGAGTGAGATGAGGCCAAACACTATCTCAAGCCAAAAGGGATAAGCTCCAAACTTTGGAAAATGACGTGTTGGGGCACTGTTTGCTTGCAACTAATGATGTGGCGAAGGAGGGTGATTTGTACTCTCTTCGTTGAAGATCAATACAACTCTAGTAACCTAAGACCCTGTTGTTTTTCCACGATCTTGCTGTCTAGTATAGTATCTTAAATCACTGACGCTACCAAACCAAGAATCACAACGCAACTACTTTGCATAGCGGAATATAAACAATAGTAAATCTACTAGTGCACAAAATATAGACAACTTTTTACACAATTTTGTACAATAACCCAACTTCATTATATTAATCAACCTGAATAATACAACAGTCTAGGGCTCTTGTACCAGGGATAATGGCCCTCATACATCCACTAGTACAAGATACAAAAACTGGGGCTTGGTGTTAGTCCATCGACAACTAATCTACCCTCAACAAAATACTGTGGCCGTTTAGCTGATGTAGAGCTCCTCACAATTGCCTTGGTCGTACCCTGTACCTGCCCAGTCCTTCGGCTCCCAATCTGCAAAATTGCCTCTATCAATGCTCCAAGTCCATCTGGCAATTGAATCTCGGCTCAACCATCTGCTCTCTTGTTGATGGTTCATCGATCAACGCATCAACACATCAAGAATCCGGTTGAGTTGTTCACAACTCCGCTTGTGAACAACTCACAACTGCCCACTGCTGCACCTCAGCTACTCAGGGACTTCAACCCACTATAACCTTCCTGCGCTTCTCCGATGAAGACTAACATAGGGCACGAAGGGCTGCCACCTATCACTGCTAGAAGTCCTCCAACAATGAACACGGGCTGCAACAAACTGCTCCTCTTGCTGATCAGACCTATGAGCTCCAACAAACTATCTCTCTTAGCAGCCCTTCGTCCATCAAGGCATTGCACATAGGGCTCCACACTTGGGCACTTTCATGCTGCCCTCCAACAGACCTTAAATGTCCAATCCTTGTTGTAGCATCTGCTCCTAGTTAGGGCATCCAACAAATAGGAAACCCTTCCTCTTTGCTGCCAACAGACTTCACCAACTAGTCCAACCTGGACCTACATCCAACTAGCAAATTACTCATCATTAAGGATTCATCTACAACGAACTGCTGCTGCCTCCTTGCCTCGGCATCTGTGCATCTAGAGCACTGGTTAGGGCACACCCGCAACCCTACACCCTGCTCCAAACTGTGTTGCCCTTCCAGACTTGCTACCCTCACCAATCCTCTCTTCACACTATTAGAGGCCTTGGGCACCTCCACAAGGCTCTCTACAACTCACGGATCAACAACAACTTGAGAATTTGCCTTCTAGCAAGGGTTAGTACTTCTGTTCCAACTGTGCTAAGCTTGGAGAGACTGTGGCTAGGGTAGAGGAGCCTTCCTAGCCCTCTCAGCCCACTCAAACAAACCTCCCACACTTGTTGTAGCTACAACTACCTTTGCGGCCCAGAACAGACACTAAACACACATTATTATATGTATAGAACAATCCCTTACCTCATCTTATACCTGCGACCTAGCTCTTCAAGGGGATCCGCACCCAAACCTGTCCAAAACCTGTCTTCTAGGCCAGCTTGCTGTCTGCCTCAGACCTTAGACACTTGCAACCTATCTCCATAAGAAATCCACATCAAAATAGAGAAAGGATACTCCACAAATCATCCTCCTTGCTTCCTTGCTAGTCTGCGTCAGATCCACACCAATTTCATAGGTTATCTTGATGGATGATGCACTTAGGATGTTAGGAATGAGGCCTCTCCTCACTCCTTTATATAGCTTTCTCTAGGGTGACATCCAACCTATCAAGAAGGGCTCCTTGTACTAAGGCCGACTGGATCTTATGACATATTCACCCACACAATTATTCAAAAATTAATCACTTCAACTACAACTCGAAATCAGATGATCTTTGATGTGTTAGATTCGTCTCGACGTGCACTATCATCCTCATCCATCACATGTCGAAATATCGTCACGGATCCACACCCACATGCTTGGGTGCAAAGCCTACAGGCTTGGGTTTCACACCCACAAGTGCTCTAACCTCCAAACCCCGAACCCTAGGGCTTGGAGTACCTCCCAAGCTACCAAAAATCAGCACTCCCTCTTATCGATGGAGGTACTTCCAAGACTAGGAAGTCTCCATTATCATCCTCGACGACACTAGCCCATCTGGCGTCCATCACTGCAACATACTCTGTAGAATAACCCCGAAAATCTCGGTAGTGCCTCTGCCTCATCACATTTGAACTTGAAGATCCCAAACCTCTATAGCAATGCTCCCTATGAGGCTAGACTCCCTCTGAGCCTACATTATCTCCACTGGCTCAGTCCTGCAAGCACTCATCCTCCTGGATCAAATACCTCTCGTGCAAATCCCTCCAATCTTGGATATGCAACATCACGATCTGATGAAGACTCTGGCCTGCGAATCTGTAGTCCATCACATGAAGCTCTCTCTCTCATCCTGATCTCATCTATGCCAAAGCAATCCTCGAGTTGTCCCAACCATCCATGACAAGACATAGGAAGTCCACGATCTGCAAATCGCCACACAACATACTGAAGTGCACCGGGTTCACCACCGATCCACCAGAACTCCCAACCCATCTCACCATGTAGCCTATGGAGACCACATCTTCATGTCTTTAACTGAACCCTCTGCTCCATGATCTAGACACCCACAATTCCCTTTGAGTTGCTTCGCTGTGCACACTCTAGTTCACTGTCCCTTCAAAGTAGCTTAGACACGCTCTGATACCATGTTGTTTTTCCATGATCCTGGTGTCTAGGATAGAATATTAAATCATTGACGCTACCAAACCAAGAATCACAACGCAACTACTTTGCACAATAGAATATAAAAAATAGTAAATCTACTAGTGCACAAAATATAGACAACTCTTTACACAATTTTGTACAATAACCCAACTTCATTATATTAATCAACCTGAATAATACAACAGTCTAGGGCTCCCGTACCAGGGATAATGGCCCTCATACATCCATTAGTACGAGATACAAAAACTGGAGCTTGGTGTTAGTCCATCGACAACCAATCTACCTTCAACAAGATACTTTGACCGTCTAGCTGATGTAGAGCTCCTCACAACTGCCTTGGTCGTACGCTGTACCTGCCTGGTCCTTCGGTTCCCGATCTGCAGCACTACCTCTATCAATGCTCCAAGTCCATCTAGCCATTGAATCTTGGCTCAACCATCTGCTCTCTCCTTGATCGTTCGTCAATCAACATATCAACACATCAAGACTCCTGTTGAGTTGTTCACAACTCCGTTTGTGAACAACTCACAACTTCCCACTACTGCTCCTCAGCTACTCAGGGACTTCAACCCACTATAGTCTTCTTGCGTTGCTCCAATAAAGACTAACATAGGGCACAAAGTGCTGCCACTTATCACTGCTAGAAGTCCTTCTCCAACAATGAACACAGGCTGCAACAAACTGCTCCTCTGGCTGATCAGGTCTATGAGCTCCAACTAACTGCCTCTCTTAGCAACCCTTCGTCCATCAAGGCACTGCACATAGGGCTCCACACTTGGGCACTTTCACGTTGTCCTCCAACAAACCTTAAATGCCCAATCCTTGCTGTAGCGTCTGCTCTTAGTTAGGGCATTCAACACATAGGAAACACTTCCTCTTAGCTGCTAACAGACTTCACCAACTAGTCCAACCTTGGACCCACATACAACTAGTAAATCACTCATCATCAAGGAGTCATCTATAAGGAACTGCTGTTGCCTCCTTGCCTCGGGATCTGTGCATCTAGAGCACTGGTTAGGGCACACTAGGAGCCCCACACCTTGCTCCAAGCTGTGTTGCCCTTCCAGACTTGCTACCCTCCTTCGCTACCCTCACCAATCCTCTCTTCACACTGTTATAGGCCTTGGGCACCTCCACAAGGCTCTCTACAACTCACAGATCAACAACAACTCGAGAATCTGCCTTCTAGCAAGGGTTAGTACCTCTATTCCACCTGTGCTAAGCTTGGAGAGACTGTGGCTAGGGTAGAGGAGCCTTCCTAGCCCTCTCGACCCATTTAAATAGACCTCCCAAACTTGTTGTAGCTACAACTACCTCTGCGGCCTAGAACAAACACTAAACACACATTATTATATGCACAAAACACTCCCTTACCTCAGCTTATACTACGACCTAGCTCTGCAAGGGGATCCGCACCCAAACCTGTCCAAAATTTGTCTTCTAGGCCTGCTTGCTGTCTGCCTCAGACCTTAGACACTTGCGACCTATCTCCACAAGAAATACGCATCAAAACAAAGAAAATCCACAAATCGTCCTCCTTGCTTCCTCGCTAGTCTGCCTCAGATCCGTACCAATTTCAAAGGTTATCTTGATAGATGATGCACTTAAGATGTTAGGAATGAGGCCTCCCCTCACTCCTTTATATAGCTTTCTCTAGGGGACGTCCAACCTATCAAGAAGGGCTCCTTGTACTAAGGCCAACTTGATCTTATGGCATATTCACCCACACAATTATTCAAAAAATCATCTCTCTTCAACTACAACTCGAAATCGGATGATTTTTGATCCGTCGGATTCCTCTCGACGTGCACTATCATCCTCATCCATCACATGTCGAAATCCCGTCACGGATCCACACCCACATGCTTGGGGTGCAAAGCCCACAGGCTCGGGTTTCACGCCCACAAGTGCTTTTGTGGCGATCTAACCTCCATACCCCAAATCCCAAACCCAAGGCTTGGAGTACCTCCCAAGCTACCAAAAATCAACAGACCCCACCTCTCAGAACGATATATGATATTGATTCAAACTAGAGTATTCAAGAGTGACATCTTTCACGATATGTCCTGGAAGTGGGTTCAAAAACATTCTCTCTCAAGAAGGGCAAGGGAAACATAGCCTTTGCTAACTCGGGGTTGGAGTGCATGGTGTAGACTGAAAAGAGGTCCGGTGAAGAGTTCCCCCAAGTAGGTGTATGTACAAATGATCTCAATCTCCTCTTTTCTGAAAAATAAATGGTGATCAAAGAGTGTCTTCTTTGATCTGTCGAAGATCACGACCTTGGTTTTACCCAAGTTGACTGTCAATTGTCAAAGTTCACAAAAGGGGGCTAGTGCATCCAGTTGTCTTTGCAACCCTTTGGGGGATGAGGCTAGAAGGATCACATCATCGACAAAAAATAGGATAGATATGGAGACATGGAGTAGACATCCATCTCCCTCCTAAATGTTTTCATGCAAAAAGGATTCTAGCTCTTCAATGCAGACCCAAACAATGTGGGGGATAGGGGAAAATCCTATTTGACCCCAATGGTACTCCCGATAAAATCTGAGAATCCATGTGTGTAATATTCCCAATTTTTGCATCTAATGGGAATATTGCATTTTTAATTTTAGTTTGCTTAACTCATGAATAAAAGTGTAAAGGAGGAACTATAAAACTTCTAATCAGCAAAATAAATCAATGCCTAATGTGAACATGGACAAATCTGGGCCATTTCAATAAAATACACTTAGGTGTGAAAAGGAATGAAGAAAGTTGACTAGGTCAACATGACCAAATCACAGCAGTGTCTAGATGCATTGAACCTCCTTATTGATCAACACAGTTTTAGATAGAGACCCTTCATGTGAAAAGGGTTAACTTGTTGGAGGTGGTTTAGGGTTTTCAAAGCCCTAATGTTATAAAATGAAGATGAAGGCCACAAGGAAAGGTTGTTGAAGATAATTCGATTTTGAGATTGCTTAGGCAACTCAAACTCTCTTTGCTGTTTAGCTAGAGAGAGAGGGATCTCCTGTTTAGGTATTCCTCCTCCTTCATTGAGGAGCTCTTGAAGGAGTATGTTCTGAAATGCCTCACATCTAGGCTTGAGGCCAAGCTTCCTCCTCCAGCTACAGCCTTTTTTGTTGGGCAGGAATTGCTGTGTTGCAAGGTGTTGCAGTGAGGGATTTTCAACACCATTTCCAGATCTAGTTTTGCAAAAAAGGGAGCATTCCTTTCTCTGGAAGATTAGTGAGGAAGCCTTGAGCTTCATATTCAGATCTTGGCATCAGGCCAAAGGACCTTCCAACATCATCTGGGCAGTATACTTCAGAAACTGCGTCATTTTTCCAGGGCATTGCTGCAGCAGGGTTTCTACCCTAGTTTGGTGCTTATTTCCTTGAGGAAGGGCCATCCCTTCTTCCGGAAAGTTTGTACTTCAGCCCTCTTCTGTAATTTTGCATATTTCAGCTCATCTATTCAAAGTTTCAGTGATTTTGTGTTTTCCAGCTCCATATTCTGCAGATCTGATACTTGTATTTGTTCTTTCATGAAATCCCCTTGGTGGGTGATCTATTTGATGTATAAAAGGAGCTGAATCTCTATTTTTCTTCATTCTCTGTTATAATAAACTTCAGATGTGATGTTTCAGACATATTTTGTCTAATGTCTTCAGAAATTACGCTCTACATGCTTTAGCCATTTTTTGCATACTCAAAGTAATGGGAAATCAACATTTTTAAGCATATCCGGGGATGGAGGAACTGTTTAACATAGCTAGAATGCTTTTTTTTTTTTGCGCTGAAATTCAGAGCATAGGTCCCTAATGATCTAATTTAAAATAACCTCCCGTCATTTCCCTTAATTTTACGCAGATTTCTGAATACACCTATTTTAGGGTTGAAATCACTGCTTTTCCTCACCTTTTGGATCCTAAATTCAGATCTAAGTTGCTGCTGTACTTGAAATCAGTTGCTGAGTGTCTATCAACACATTTTATGCATTGATAGCTCTCTGCACTTTCATTAGAGCGTTTTACTTTGCTGCAGCCCCTCATTGGGCTTTTTCTTGAAGATAACTAGGTGTGGGAGATCTGTTTAACCCACCTAGTCTTATTTGTTTAAGCTCAAATCTTGGATTCAGTTTGTAGATGCTCTGATCTAAAGGATCCAAGAGTCATTTTCCTATTCCAAAGCATATTTTTCTGAAAATGCATTTTTCATTGTATTATTCATGAGCTGTTCCTAAATAGGAATATTACAGTGGTATCAAAGCATGATCTCTGGCAATGCCTATGAGATCAAGCTATTAGAGAAGCAAAGAGAAGAGACAGAGATCAAAATGATGGAGAGGATGAGTTTACTCTCATCAGTGTTTAGATCTAAGAAGAGCCTCTCCAAAGAGGTAAATCAGAAGAGAGAAAGAAGATGCACTGAGACTCCTAGAGGGTTTCGAGAAAAAGCAAGCTGCAGTGAGACCTGCATAAGGTTTCAACAAGAAGAAGGAAGCCCTAGCACTTCCTATCAACAAAGCAGAAGACCTGAGAATCCTAGATCTCCTCATAGATCCACTATGCCCACTTTCTTTGAAGAAGGTGAGAGGTATAGCAATGGAGAAGAGAGATACAAGGAAACTCCTAAAGGGTTTCAACATGAAGAGGAAGAACTATACACTTCCTATCATCACAAAGTAGGGAGAATGACTGAGGAAGAGATCTCATTGCTTCTTTTTCAAACATTGAAGAGTATTGAAGAAAATCTCAAGGGGTTTGATGAGGAGAGGAAAAAGATGAGCTACAAATAGACATCTCCCAAGGAAACAAAGGAGGATGTCAATCTTGTCACTTTGGGCAAGAGATCTCCATTTTCACCATCTACTGCTAAGGTACTTGCATCTAGAGAAGAGGCACTTGCATCTTTGCAAGGTAGCCTTGAGCTCTTAACATATGGAGTCCCATGCATGAATCAGGAGATGCATGAGGAGGAGAAAGAAGATACCATTGCTAGTATTCTTGAAGAAAGGAGGCCATCATCCTTGCCAGCAGTTGGAGGCATCATTGATCCGGGTGGAGGAACTCTTGTGTTCTATCAAGAGGTTCCCACATATCAGTTGATCCAAGGTATGCATGGAATTTCAGCACATATTGTTTCAGGATTAATGCACAGCCAAGGATTAAATCAAAATGCCGATTTGAAGCAAAGACATGTCACAGCGCAGAGGACCCTTGATCTAATCAAGGATGAGACTGGAAACTATCCCTATGCATCATTGTTGAGCTGCATTCAATCTCTTGGGTTGAGATGTAGGGTCTCAAGAAAGGGGATTGGTACTATCCTATGTTCAATCGCTGATTGTGAGATCAGTAATGAAACTTGCTTTGGGACAATACATGCATCACTTTGTAGATCTACAGCACTGTCACTTAGTGACTGTGACAAAAAGGCTTCAGCTCTCTTGGAGCGTTCTAGAAGCAGCTTCAACCTTGAAGCAGTGAAGAAGAAGAAGATGAAGGGTAGACATCTTGAGATGAGAAGCATTTTCTCCCCTCTAGATGACACTCTTTCAATGAGCATGCTATAGCTCAAAGAGAGACTTCTACTTACTGCAAATTCAAAGCCTCACTAGTTTTGGAAGGCCATAGATGGAAGAAAGGTCTCACTAAGAGATCTCAACAAAGATGCATTTCAATATTTCATGAGACACAAGGTTCTTCATTGGTTCAAAGGAGATGGTATTCTACAAAGGGAGGATGCCATGATTATGCAACACATCACTCATCTTCCATATTGGAGTGAGTGGATGAGGATGATGAGCAAGAGATCACATGATCACTTGCAGACATATATGGGCCAACAAGCTTGGTTACGCTGGTTGCCCTTGGGAGACTCCTATCACTCTCCAAAGGAACCTATTTCTCTGATCTATGCCTTGAAGAATGGTCATGAAATGAATAAGGAGGCATGACAACGCTGGTTGCTTTGGGGTAAGCATGATCACTCCCCAAAGATTCTCATTCTCTCATCTCATGCTTTATGTATCATTAATAGAGTATATGAAAAGGAAGCATGGTTGATGTGGTTGTTAAAAGGAGAGTTTGGACATCTCATGTTAAATCTTATGTCCATGTATTCACCCATGTTTGAAATATGTCTCATTTATCCACATGTATTTCTGTTGGAGGGATGTTTCATGCATGTACTTTGGCTTGGGAGGAGGGATGACTCCCACATGATGTGGTATGAGGGAGCTTGCTTGTACTATGTTGATGAGACATTTCACATGTCCATCATTGTGTTATTGCTCCATGATCCACATGTTGATAAGGCAAGAGGGCTGCAAAAGTCCTTGTTGCTATGGTTGCTCTTGGGTGAGTATGGTTACTACCCAATAGCTCATCATTTCCTGAATCATGCCTTGGATTTCAATGATATGTTGCAGCAAGAGAAGGCATGTATAATTTTGTTTCACTTGAAAAAGTATGGCCACCACATGACATCTCCTATGTCTGTGTTTTGCATTGTGTAAAATTTGGCATATTGATCTCATGATGTGCATTGATGATGGTACTTTGTATTGCGCTGATGTGACATATCATATGTCTATTAGTATGGTTTGGTTTCGTGATGCACATGAGGAGGAAAGAAGGCAACAATACCTCTTGTTGCTTTGGTTGCTTTTAAATGAGTATGGTGACCACCCCATAGCTCAAAATTTTCTGATTCATGCCTTATGTATCAAAGATAAATTGCAGCAAAGGAAGGCATGTACATCATCTTTGGGGAAGCTTGGCTTGCTCATCTTACATGGAGGAGATGGAGGATGGCAGCAAAGGGCCTTGCTCCAGTCGTTATTGTTAGGAGAATATGGTTTGACATCTTTGTTTACCCATATTACTCCTTCCCTTCTTCTTTTGCATAACGCTAGAATGATGGAGTTTGGATCCAACAAGGCCAACAGGGCTAAGAATGGAAGCATAACAATGCTTAATCAAGTTCATAAAACATGGATGGAGGAATGTTCTTGCATGATGAAGCTTTTCCTTTATGGAAGGAGCTACTTTCTTTTATGTCTCTCATGTGTTTATGATAGTGTTGGACATCATGTAATTGTCATTTGTACTTCATGATAAGAAGAGGACATCTAACCTTACAGTTGGAAGTCATCTCATGCATTTGTGGGAGACAGCTTTGGAACCAAACATACATGACCTATTGCAGCAAATGGAGGAAGCCTTCCTTATGTGGATGCCATTTGGAGGGGAATAGATGGGTTGCATCTACAATAAGAGTTGCTTGAGGGCAAGCAACATTTTGCCGGGGGAGACTGTAATATTCCCAATTTTTGCAGCTAATGGGAATATTGCATTTTTAATTTCAGTTTGCTTAACTCATGAATAAAAGTGTAAAGGAGGAACTATAAAACTCCTAATCAGCAAAATAAATCAATGCCCAATGTGAACATGGACAAATCTGGGACGTTTCAATAAAATACACTTAGGTGTGAAAAGGAATGAAGAAGGTTGACTAGGTCAACAGGACCAAATCACAGCAGTGTCTAGATGCATTGAACCTCCTTATTGATCAGCGCAGTTTTAGATGGAGACCCTTCATGTGAAAAGGGTTAACTTATTGGAGGTGGTTTAGGGTTTTCAAAGCCCTAATGTTATAAAATGAAGAGGAAGGCCACAAGGAAAGGTTGTTGAAGATAATTCGATTTTGAGATTGCTTAGGCAACTCAAACTCTCTTGGCTGTTTAGCTAGAGAGAGAGGGATCTCCTGTTTAGGAATTCCTCCTCTTTCATTGAGGAGCTCTTGAAGGAGTATGTTCAGAAATGCCTCACATCTAGGCTTGAGGCCAAGCTTCCTCCTCCAACTACAGCCTTTTCTGTTGGGCATGAATTGCTGTGTTGCAGTGAGGGGTTTTTAACACCACTTCCAGATCTAGTTTTGCAAAAAAGGGAGCATTCCTTTCTCTGGAAGATTAGTTAGGAAGCCTTGAGCTTCATATTCAGATGTTGGCATCAGGCCAAAGGACCTTCCAACATCATCTGCGCAGTATACTTCAGAAATTGCGTCATTTTTCCAGGGCATTGCTACAGCAGGGTTTCTACCCTAGTTTGGTGCTTATTTCCTTGAGGAAGGGCCATCCCTTCTTCCGGAAAGTTTGTACTTCAGCCCTCTTCTGTAATTTTGCATATTTCAGCTCATCTATTCAGAGTTTCAGTGATTTTGCGTTTTCCAGATCCATATTCTGCAGATTTGATACTTGTATTTGTTCTTTCATGAAATCCCCTTGCCGGGTGATCTATTTGATGTATAAAAGGAGCTAAATCTCTATTTTTCTTCATTCTCTGTTATAATAAACTTCAGATCTGATGTTTTAGACATATTTTGTCTAATGTCTTCAGAAATTACGCTCTGCATGCTTCAGCCATTTTCTGCATACTGAAAGTAATGGGAAATCAGCATTTTTAAGCATAACCGAGGATGGAGGAACTGTTTAACATAGCTAGAATGCTTTGTTTGAGCTGAAATTCGGAGCATAGGTCCCTCATGACCTAATATAAAATAACCTCCCGTCATTTCCCTTAATTTTACGCAGATTTCTGAATACACCTATTTTAGGGTCGAAATCACTGCTTTTCCTCACCTTTTGGATCCTAAATTCAGATCTAAGTTGTTGCTGTACTTGAAATCAGTTGCTGAGTGTCTATTAGCACATTTTATGCATTGATAGCTCTCTGCACTTTCATTAGAGCGTTTTACTTTGCTGTAGCCCCTCATTGAGCCTTTTCTTGAAGATAACTAGGTGTGGGAGATCTGTTTAACCCACCTAGTCTTATTTGTTTCAACTCAAATCTTGGATTCAGTTTTTAGATGGTCTGATCTAAAGGATCCAAGAGTCATTTTCCTGTTCCAAAGCATATTTTTTCTGAAAATGCATTTTTCATTGTATTATTCATGAGCTGTTCCTAAATAGGAATATTACAATGTGCTATGCGAAGATGACTAGGAACTCATTTGTAAAGGTGCACGATAATTGTGAAGAAGGTATAAGAGATACTGATATCTCCGAGTCTTTGGAACAAAGTTTCCTGTGGGATAGAGTCGAAAAATTTCTAAAAGTCCACAAAGCAGCAATAGACTTTCGAAGAGTGATGTTGTGCCTCCTCAATAATGGCTTGGAGTGTAAGGATGTGGTTAGTGGTTTGGTACTTAAGTCAGAATCTAGCCCGTCCTCTGGCTATGAGTTGCCTCCTCTCAAGGTCCCTTGAAAGTATGAAGTTGAGGGTTGTAGCATAAAGTTTACATAACATGTGGCCTACCATGATTGTCTTGTAGTTGTTGGGATCCATACCAATGTTATCAAAACCAAACCGGTTATCGAACTGGAAAACCTTGTGGATCGGGAACCGGAAAAAAAGGGGAAAAAAACCGGTTTACCAAAAACACATAAAATATTCATATTTTAAAGAAAAACCAGATATATTCATGTACATCCATATTAATCCAAACTATTTAAACACAAATATGCAAAAGTTTTCATTTATATAGGTGCAAATAGCCAAAATAGCACTTAGTGCAAAACATCGCTGAACCAAAAATGTAACAAACATCAAGAAGCAGGCTCTAAAAGGCCTTTAAAGTCCAAAATAACATGTTAGATCATAGTATTATACTATAGCCTACAATACTACAAGCTACATATGATCAAATCATCAATCATCATCAGAATCACCATCCTCATCCTCCTCATCCTCATCTGAAGAATGAGTAGCATGATCATCCAAGTCTGCAATGGGATTATGGCTTGATTCCCCTAGCCCTGAAGCTACTACTAGTGCTTCTGATGTATTTGCCTCTGCATCCTGTGGAGGTGGGTCCAAGTCCAACCAAGAAAGGTCTTCATTGTCAAATACTGGTGCTTGACTCTCCACAACCCATTCTGATGTTGGATCAAAGTCATCCAAGGTAATGTTGCTTGTTTCAGGGGTTTTATTTAGCAATTGATTGCGCCTCAACCTAAGGTTGTATTGAACAAAAACCATGTGATTCAACCGTTTTTGCTCCAAACGGTTCCTCTTCTTGGTGTGTATGCGCTCAAACACACTCCAATTCTGCTCACACCCTGAAGCACTACATGTTTGGTTCAAAATTCGAATTGCAAATTTTTGCAATTGAGGGCATTCATTACCAAATTGTTGCCACCAATAGGCTGCAAAAAGGGTAGAAGGAAAAAAAGTATTAGCAAATGAATTTGAAACTTAGAGTCAACAATTTGCAAATTTTAAAAGTTCTTACCTGGGGGACTCTTTGCTCTATTTCTTATAGCCATAGAAATTCCAAAAGTACCAATACTCTCACTGAAATTCAAGAGCTTGTTATGAATTTGATCTTGAGTCTTAGAATCTGGGACCATGTGCTCAATGCATTTATACAATCCCCCTAAAACCTCCCCATCAGCCTCAAAATTTGTAGTGTAATGGTACCTTCAAAATTCAGAAAACAAAAACATATTCATCAAGTCAACAAAACTAAAAGCTAAAACTTATAAGTTATAACTTATAAGTAACGACTCAATGAGAATTGAAATTCAAAATTACATACCTTGGATTTAAGTAGTAGCCGACTGCATGTAAAGGTCTATGGAGTTGTTTGTTCCATCTTTCATCAATGATTCTCCATAGAGGAATGTACTTTTGTCTTTTATCCCCATATGCTGCCTTGATTTGTTCCTTGGCCTGATCCATTGCCTCATAAACAAAACCCATAGCAGATTTATCACTATCCACCATCCGCAAAACTCTGACAAGAGGCTCACTAAATAGCACAATCTCCTCTGCCTTTAACCAAAATCTTTTGTCATATACTTGGTCAACCATCTGTTTCCCTTCTGCCTTTTTGCTCCACTGAGATGAATTCCATTCATTAGATGAAAACATCTTCCTCAAGTTTGCTTTTTGTTGAACAAGGGATTGCAACGAAAGGAAGTTGGTTGCAAATCGTGTGATGGCTGATCGAACAAGCTCTCTACCCCCTGTGTGCTTTCTCATAAGGCTCAAAACCCATGAGTGGTTGTAGATGTACTTGGTTATGGATTTTGCATCTTCCACACACTTCTTCACCCACTCAATTTTCCCAATATCCTCAAGCATGAGGTCCAAATATTGGGCTGCACATGGAGACCACCAAATGGTGGGGTGTTTTTCCTCTAACATCTTTCCCGCTGCAACATAGTTAGAGGCATTATCTGTTATAACTTGTACAACATTTTCAACCCCTACTTCCATAACTACATCATCCAAAAGACGAAATAACAATTGTGCATCCTTCACCTGATCAGATGCATCCACTGATTTCAGAAACATAGTACCTTTTGGACAAGCAATTAAAAAATTTAGTATGGTGCGAGATCTACCATCAGTCCATCCATCAGACATAATAGTGCATCCAGTTTTGGTCCATGATTGCTTGAACTCTGTAAGGTACTCTTCTATTCTTTGGACCTCATTTTGTAAAAGTGGCCCCCTAATATCATGAAAGCTAGGGCCTTTGAAGCTTGGTCCACATGAAGCTATAGCATCAATCATGGGTTGATAATATGCAGAATTAGTAGCATTAAAAGGTATGT
The DNA here is from genome assembly GCA_034641835.2 of Pinus albicaulis. Taxonomy (NCBI): domain Eukaryota; kingdom Viridiplantae; phylum Streptophyta; class Pinopsida; order Pinales; family Pinaceae; genus Pinus; species Pinus albicaulis. The sequence goes on from CM076569.1 coordinate 254,284,639, forward strand.
CTGCATCATACCACCATCTAGCAATGCATTCATATGCAGCCCCCTTCTCTATTTTCTTCCATTTAGCATCAAGGGTTGGTTGAGAACCAGGGGTGGTGCGGGGTACAAAGAAGGAGTCAATCCCTTTACAGGCTACTGTCCTCTTCAGGTTTAAACCACTTGAACTACCCTCTCTAGCTTTACCAGGAAAACTAGAGGAATCTTCAAAACTAGGCACATATTCCTCAAAATCAGGGTCACTAAACATAGCATCATCCTTTTGGCTTTTGGCTATGTCTTTTTTAAGTCTTTTGTTTCTCCCCTTCTCTTCATTGTAGGCTTCAATAAAACTTAGCATCTGCTTTAAGGTCATCAGAAACATTTTCACAAGGTTTAACTTGCCCTCTCCAATCTGCTAGGTGTTCTTTGATTCTATGGATCCCCCCACCCTTAACTTTTTTCCCACAATAGTTGCAGACTTTTATCCCTTGTTCATTTAAATGATAGTGAACCCAAGCTGGATCATTCTTGATTTTGGGGGCCATGAGGAAGAAATGCAAAATCTGCAAAGAAAACCCTATGGATTTTAGAATTTTATGACATATTTTTTGTTTTTTAGGGGAAAAATAAAAGAGGAGTAGAAACAATGAAATACCTGTTGAAGATTTGTAAATTTTGAGAAGAGAAGAAGCTCCAACCAATCTGAAAATAAACTCTTCAATCGGCTCCAAAATCTCTCCCAAAAATTTGCCAACGAAATCCCTCAAAATAACCCTGCAAATTACAATAATAGTTGAGAAAAAATAGAAGAAAATAACAGCTACAATTTTTATTCCAACAAAAAATTACAAATCTGAAATTCTGAATTCTGCATAAAAAAATTGGGGTTTTAAAATTTCAAGGGAAGAAAAGAATAGATTTATGAAAAAATAGAACATTTATGGTTGAAAAAAATGCTTTGAATTTCCCTCTTAGTTTTCCGAAGAAACTTAGCTCCAAAATCAACGTTGGATCAGCCCCTACAAATCTGCATAAAGACACTGGGGTTTTTAATTTTTATGAGAAAACAATAGTTGATTTTTGTAGAAAAATTTAACCAAAAAAAGGGCAAAAATTGCTTTGATTTACCCTCTAAATTTTTTGGAGTAAATCAGCTATGTAGCAGCCCCAACAAAATAAAAAAATTCTTCCAGCAGCTGCAAAAACCATTGAAGAAAACCCAAGGATCTTCGAAAAATAAAAATAAAAAAATAAAAATAAAATTGAAGTAGCTCAGAAATCTTTCAACCCAATAACTCTCCAAGACTCCAATCAGCTCTTCAAATCTGCAAAAAAAACTCTCTAAGAACAACCCTGCAAAAATTCTCCTTATCGAACTCAGCGCAAGAATTGCAAAATACTTGAATCAATAGTGTGAGTGAAATAGAGGGGGTGGGGCTCTTTAAATAGCATTAGGGGGGGGCCAGGTTAGTTAAAAAATATTAAAATAAATTAAAATAAAAAATAAATTGAAAAAATTCGATTTTTTTTTTCTTTTGCCTTGGCCGTACGGCCGGGCCCAGCTGAATCGGTCACCGGACCGGTCCAGACCGATTTGGTACCGAACCAGCCGGTTCCATACGGAAACCGGCCGGTTCGGTACCAAACCGGTCCTTTCCGATTTGGATGGCCGATTCAGACTGGTTTTGCCTCCAAACTGGTCGGTTTTGCAGAACCGGTTCGGTTCTGATAACATTGATCCATACTAGTGCTGGATTTGTGAATTGGGTGGATAATGTGATGTGACCAAGAGCGTGGAAATCCATAATCGACTACATGGTTGAACAAGTTGGCTAGGTGGTTATCCATAGCAAAGGCCCTATTTGAAAAGATCTACTTGGAATCCTTCCTCGCTCGCTGCTTTACTTGTATTCATTATCTAAACAACCTCTTGAATATCCCTGTGGGAGAATAAATGGAAATAAGGTGGGGGGAGGTAACTTGGATGATGGGCTATCTAGGAACATCAGATAGGAAGTATGGGTAAACATAGATCGAGGGTGAGGAGGGAGAGGAGAGTGGCGAGGGAATAAGGTACACTAGAAGTTTTCTTGGAGCAGATAAGGGAAACCCTCAACTCATGCTTCCATTGGGAGATGAAGATACGTTTCTTATGTCGATGCAAATGACAATAAGAGACTTTCAGATTATGATGGATGGTTGGGTATGAGAAAAGACATGATGAAGTTGTCTATGAAGGAGTTTGTAGTCATTGTATAACACTTGTTCATAGGACAACATCTAGTTTTTAGGGGGGGTGAGGTGGATTTGGTGTGATGGGGATAACATTGAAGAGCAGTTTCCCAAATGGCGGAAGAAAGACGAGTGTAATTGGCATTGGCCTAAGAAAATTGTGAGAAGGTGGACTTAGGTGGGACCTGTTTCACACCAAAATGTGGGTAACCCAAAGGAGAAAACTTTTCTCCCCCTCGTACAACCAACCAACTAGCAACCCTGTATGATCAATACATAACATGGTGCCAGGATCCTCCACTTCTTGCTCCAGTATTATTTTCGTTTCCCATCCAACATTCCTTCTTGAATGAAGGTGGGTCATCTATCGACAAATACTTTTAACCTTTTTGTAATTAATGTTTTGGGCATACTGATGTGGATCAAAGGGTGAATTGGATGATTGCCCGATCTTTGATTGTATTCTTGTTCCCTCACTTCACCTGGGAGGTTAGTTTTTGACACTAGTCCAGTGGGGCCTCCTTTGAGGCCTTAGGGTTGTAGGAAAAACACTACTAGGGAGGCTTTGATTGAAGTAGTGTGTCCATGATATTCCATACATACCCCCATCTTTCCCATTATTCCATCTCCATTCTTCGGGCTGGTGGTCATTGGTCATGGGGATTAGCCCCTTTTCATTCTCATCCTTGACTATGGGCTGAAATTTTTTTCCCTAAAGGTTGATGTAGCTAAAAGAAAGTTAAAAGCATAAGAAAGCCATAATGAATGAAAACGATAAAAAGCAAAAGATGACTGAGACATTTGACTAGTGCATGGGCAAAAGCCTAACATGAGCTCTACCCCCCTCATTAGCCATCACCTATCTTCCCAAGCACATGATGCACCATCAATAAAAGAAACTCTTGTATTGCCTCAACCTTGATGAGCAATAAACCAACTCATCATTAAGGGGTATTCAATGCTAAATCTCAAAAAGCAAGCTTGGTCTCCTAAGCTATGCATCCAAATTAGAGCAAATAAAAAAGAAGTAAAAGGTGCACTAGAGGGGTGGAAAAAGCAAGTCGAGGAAAGAGGTAACTCATGGTACCATGATTGCTCCCTCCGTACATCTATACACTCAAGATGTTGGACCACCATTAGCTGGTCACTTGGCCATGACACTGTGCTTTGAAGTCATTCCCACTCTGTTGCCACCATTTCACACACACTTATGGATTGATGGGTTAACTTGGGACTTGCCACTTCCCTTTGGGGGCTGGAAACACCCAAAAGGGTTATCCATTTAACCATCTCTAACACAAGGAGGTAAATTGTTTATGGGACTCGATCTAGTTAGATATTTGAAGGTGAGCTTTGCGTGAAGTATTATTGTGCCCCTAGATTTAGAAGGTCCACTATGATGCATCGATTACTATAGCTAATGATTGTTGATTTTCACTTGATTTGGAGAGGGTTTTGATAGGTGGTTTCATAACAACAATAGAGGGATTTTGAGATGATTGCCCTCCTTTCTCAACAACATTATAGAGGTTGTTTTACCCATTCTAGAGAGAGAATATGACCTTGTTGGTGCAGTGTTGCTTATCGAAAGTAGAGTGTTGAGCTACTTGATGATCCCACATGATGCTTGACACTCCGAGGTACCACCAGATGTTGAAACATTGAGCACATGAAGTTTGGTGTTGGAGATATTGATGATGTGCCCAGTGGACCTAGGACACCCCCAGGATGGCCTTTGTTGAGATTTTGGGGTAGTATCGGGTGTGCTCTAGCTTTGAAACTTTGTGGAGGGGCTAAGACACACGAGATGTACAAGACCCAGAAAGCGTTTGGAGAAATTTCATCCGGTGTAATAGTTATTCAAATAATTAAATTTTTTAAATGGGGACCCTAAGTCTAACTTAGGGAAATTGAAAAATTAAAGTGAATTAAATTACACATGTGATGAAATGTTCTAAGTGACGTTGTTCAAGCTTTCTTTTAATCTCAGCCGTTGATAAGAGATTAGATCACGACCATTGGTTTCCCAATGAGAAAAGTATAAACGAAAGGCTTGGGGTCAGTTGGAGAACACACACACACACACACACATTGCAAAGCACTGAAGCTAAGTCGAATTTTTGGGGCGAGGTTTGCTGAGGAATTCGAAGTGAGTTTGTAGTGCAGTGAGGGGTAGAGATTGGCAAGGGATGATTTGATCTGAGGCCAAGAATACAACAACAAAGAGGCAACATTGTACTAGGGCAGCGCAGAGGCCAGCAGGAGGGAAGCAGCCTAGCCAGGCTGACGCAGAGGGTGACGCAAAGCCTTCGAGAGTGACGCAGGGGCAGCCTGCGCTGGGCTAGAGGGATGACGTAGAGGTTGGAGAAGACTGCGCGGAGGGTTTCTAGTGGGCCAGAAAGGGCTCCAATTCGTAATTCCCCGCAGAGGGTTGGATCAACCATATTTTCTGTCTCCGAGTGAAAGGTACAACTGCCATGTAATTTCTCTGTAGGGCAAACCGTTTCTGGTGCCCAGAATGTTGTATTTAGATTCTGCATAATAATAAAACCCTCTAGAGCTGCTGCACCGGTTTTCTCGCATCGGGTTTTTCTGGGGACATTTGTCTGAAAAATCTGTGTGTAATTTTGTCACATGTGCGTGTTGTTTAGTAAATGATCTGTAAATGTGTAGGCTGCAGTCTGTATTTTCTTTAATGTTTTCATGAATACTTTAGATTAATAACTTGTTCATTAATCATACAAGTAGGCGAAGTAGATCAAGATACTGCAGTAGGGTTTTTGTTATGAAACTTTCACAGCCTTGGCACTGTTAGATGCATGTTTCTTGTTCTAGACCTTGGATGATGATGGTCATCCTTGTGATGACAAGGGAGGGCTTGCACATTACTTTTGAGCCACAATTCTTGAGTGAGAGAGTGCAATGTTGCCCCTTTTTCCCTTTAGAGGATGACGCTGGGCACCATGGAGATGGCGTCTTGGTATGGAGGCTTGCATGTGATCTAGGAGTTATATCTTGGAGTATGGTGCACTCATTATCCCACATGACACTTATTTATGGCATTTAGAGCTCATTTGGAGGATGATGTCATACTTGATGAGGCCTTTCTCCCACACCTGTGGGCATTTATGGCATCTTTCGTTATGTCTTTGAGCTATGAGGTTGACTTGTAACCTCTGTTTTGTGGAACACTTGAAGTAAACTTGTAATTAGGGCTTCTTTACATGTATTATTGTAGAAATGAATGGGATGAGTCTCATATAAATAGAGACTCATCTCATTTCATTTTGTCATCATCAGACATTACATTCTTTTCCTCTCTAAGAGAGTGTGAGCTAGCCTTTTTCGCTACTATGGGCAAGATGTGATCTTTATTGGTGCAACTTTCTAGTGGATTGATTTTTGCATGGAGACATTATTCTGGGATTGAAAGAAGTGTCTTTTATGGGGAATTTTGTAAGCGTAATATCTTATTATTGATATTTTGTATGTTGAATGTTTTAAATTAGGGTTTCTATTGTGCCATAACTACATGCTTAATGATTGTTGGAATCTTGCTGCATTATTTCATGTAAACTTGTTCTCTTAAAGGCCTATAGGGAAACTCTTAATATGCAACCCCTATAATTAATTTCTCCCTCAACAAAAATAATAGTTAGGGTTTTAAAAGTGGATGCCCTAGCCATCTCCTCTTACTCCATCAAGGTCCTTCCCTTGAAATTTAACCTTAAAGACTCCATTAAACCCTAGTAGGATAAGGCATTAATCGTTAGTGTGTTGAACATCCAATTTTTTTCTTTTTAGTTTCATCTTCATTTTATCTCTCCTAGACATCTAAGGCAACCTCTAGGGTTTCTAGGGCTGATTTATGCATTAAAATGAATTTTATGTAGATGAATGTGGCTTATAAATTAGGATTTACATCTATAAATTGTTTAAAAGTGAAGTCTAGCATAGTGCATGGTTGTACCCTCCTAATTTGGGTTGACGTTGCCTTCTTTTTGATGTTTATGCATACCTAATAGCCATAGAAACAAGTTTCCTAGCCAAGTCCTAGTCTCTCTTGGAAGATCCTTGATCCTTTATTGTTGAAAATCATTGGAAGATCTTTTCTACGACTGCTATATGATATTGAATACCCTTTTCATTGTATATTATCCAAACCCTAACTTATAACAACCTTCACTTGGTCTAGGCATAACGTATTAGAACCCTAGTATTCAAAATCTAGGTCATCTTAGGCCTTGCCGATACTCTATCCAATGTTATAGACCTTTGTTCTTCACCTTAATTCATAGTATTTAACATCCTTTATGTGATTTAGGGAAGCCTCCCTTGTGGTTTAATTCCACTAAAGAGCAGGAGAAAGGTTGTTGAGGTGACAATGGCAACCCTTTCTTATGTTGCGATAAGGTCTGGCCCTGCCTAGTGAGGCTTTGCACCAGGTATGCTAGATTTTGTGGCAATAAGACCCTTTTTTTGGATATGGGAATTAGAAATGTTGGGATCACCTTCATCAAAGAGAAGGGTGGTTTGAGGTGCTTTCGGGGGGTGGGCTCAGAAGGGGGCGGTGTTAACCAGAAGGGAGAAAGATAGAAGAGTGTGGTTGGCTATAGCAATGGCAGTTATCGAAAGGTGGTGGATAAAGGGGAGAAGAGTGTGATTGGATGGGACATAATTGATAATGCTCACTCCTTTACTATGGGGTTGACAGGTGAAAAAGTAACATTCAGTAAAGCAGGGAAGGCCGTTAAGAATCAATAACTCATGGAAACTACCGAGTTGTAATGCATGCCTGCCATAACTTGTAAGAGGCCTTGATACTTCATTTGATGACCACTGGAGTCCCATTGATTCAAGATCTGTCTTCTAGATACAAAACATGTCCTTTGACGAACCATGGAGAGGAATTTGAGAAGTGCAGGTATGGGCATTAAAGTCACCTAGTATGATGACATCTCCTATTGTCATGTACCGAGTGATGTTGGTGTATAGGTTCGTGTAAGGGTATCCATCCAAGTCATTGTGAATAACAAACTAAGATGACATAAGGGGGAAGTAACAAACTGGCACATTAATGTCTCTGGGGAGAGAGGTAAATCTACAAATTCGAATCCACATGAACATGAAAAAATCATCTGAATTTACAATAGAAAACCTACCTCAGATGGAGTCTTGAGGCAAGCAGGGAACTCCTCTCGAGCCTCATACAACACCTAAAAATTTGGTCTTCTGTTGGCAAGTTGAAAACCAATGGTAGCCTATTGTGGTTGGGAGCGACTGGACGAGGGTGATGTGTGTCTCAGTGATAAAAAGAAGATAAGATGTACCAACAACATCTAGTAACATGCCCGGAGATGACCAAAAGGACCCATTGCCATTCTAGCAACCCACTAAAATCCCCAAACCTTGTTGCCTCCCCCATTGAGACCTTCATTTCAAAACCCTAGGTTGGGAATATCTAGGAGGAGGGGAGACTCGAATGACAACCTTGAGGTTAAAAATGAATGGCCATTTCCCTGCCTATTGTGCTGCTGCAACCAATTCTCTGTAGTGTTTCAATTTTTCTATTTGGGATGGGGTAAGGTCCTCATCTAAGAATTTTTTGTTTGGGAGGGAGAAAAGTTTACACTTGGCCCTACTGACATGAACTAGATGAACAAAGTGAAATTAGTGTCAAACCAAGCCCCCTCGAGGGTAATGTTTTGGAGCTCAAGGTTATCCTAGAGAAATAAGGTGGCAACCAATAAGGGATTTGGGGAAGAAAGGGGTAAGGGAAGTCCCCTGATCTTTAAATTTAATTCTCTAGCTCTCCTGGTGTACTCTTCCCTCAAGTTGGCTAGATCCACTTCCTCAGCCTCTGCAAGAAGGGGGGTCTTACCTTCCTTTTAATCTCCTGTGCACATGATTTGATGCGTCTTTGTTTCCTGTTTAAGAGTGGCTTGTTTTTGAAATTCTTCATTTCTATTCTTGATTTCTAAGGATCTTTACCTGTATGACATGTTGGTCGCTGTAGAGTGTCTTGAACTTGATTTTTTTTGGAGCATTTTCTTGAGAGATAAGCTCTATGATTCCGCTTGTAAGACTGTAGAGGACAAGAACTTCACTTCATCCCATAATCGTTTAAACAATGCAACAAATTGACAAATTTGAGTAGTGAGTATAGTATGATCTATTGTGGTGGGGGGCGGTGGGTGTTGACCGAGGGGGTAGATTTTGTAGGACTTATCTTGGCATCACTTTGTGAGCTAGATCTTGTATTGGTATGCATGAAGGGGGATGAGGGGGTAGATTTTGTAGGACTTATCTTGGCATCACTTTGTGAGCTAGATCTTGTATTGGTATGCATGAAGGGGGATGAGGGGGTTGATATTTATGGGAGTGGAGGGGGTAGGGAGAATTGTGAGCAGAGGAATGATGCAAAGGGGGCGAGTGGGGGAAGTAGGAGTGGAGGGAGGAGTAGAAGAGGGGAAGGTGGTTGTGGAAGATGGGAGGGTCATTTAAGAGTGAGTTGCAGACTAGGAGATCAGAGCTGCAAAGAAGGATTAGAGAGGAGAGTTGGTTGCAAGGTTTGGTTGATGCGGCATGAGTCGACGAGGGCCAACTCGAGGATAAGTGGTGATTTGAGGACGGTTGGTCGTGGGTAGATGTAGGGCTTGGCCGACACAGGATGACACAGAAGCTTGACTGAGCTTGGACGTGGTTCATTGACACAGAGACTTCTCCCACGGGTTGACGCAAGGAGAATGATACGAGAAGACGAAGAGGGGATGACGCGGTCCGATACTTATTGCGCAGAGATTTGAGAAGAAAAACCAATGCGCATAAACTTGTCACCACCTAATGGTGTAGCAGAAAAAATATGATGACCATTGCTTGTGCTCCTGCCACTAATTCCTTCAAGCCATGTTGGAACTACGGAAGTTTCAATTCCATCGATATCTACTATAAACCATGATAAACTACTTTGTTTTGTACCTACTTAACACTTTTAATTTGAATCAAATCAAAACTCAGTGCTGCGATGCGCCCTTGTTTCTTAAAGCAGGTGCAAATAAATTCCCTGTAGGTGCAAAATGCACAACATTGCAGAGAAAATCCCTTCCATCGGAAAAAATGATGTCCCTATCCATAAGGAAACTCCTTTGTGCCAGAGGAGAGCTAACCTAAAGTGAGAGAGGGCATTTTTGTAGTGACAATGAACAACCCCTCTTAGTTCCTCTAAGGTTGCACTTATGTTTTAGGGCTTTACCATTGAAAGGGTAGGTTTGGGAGAGAACATTTTGGCATTGTTGCTTGGTCAAAGTCCCTTTTCTAGATTCCATAGAGGTGGCTACAATGACACGATGAGAATATTTGTTTGAAGATCTAGCATTCTTATTTGGCCATATTGTTGCTACGAAAATGTATGAATCTGATATAATTTTTAGATTTTGTATCAACATTTGATTTTGAAGATTTTGAAGGAAATTAGTATGCTACCATTCTTAGAGTAGTTGTACGTTGAAGTGTATGCCCCTTTAGATTTCTCTAGTATCCATGGGTATCCAAATAGAACCACTAGGGATGGGACGAGCATGTTTTAAGGTTTCACGGGGACACTCATCTAGTGGCTGATCATGTTGTATTTTTTATGGAATATATTTTAGAATTTAATTTAGAAAATGAAGATCTTGTGGTGAGAATGTTTTCACATAGATTGGTAGGACATCCAAAAGATTGGTTTAAACATTTTGGCCAAGGGTAAGAAATTATTTTGTAGGTTTTATCGAAGCATTTCACGAGCAGTGGGATCCTAGGTATGAAAAAGAAGAAAAGGTTGAGGATCTAGTTGGTGCTCAGGAGTATAGTGAAGGGAGGTAAGTCACTGAATGCATACTATCAAAATAACCCCTTGGATTTTTCTCTTGGTTGAAATTGAACATAAGAAAGAGAGATTGATGTTTGCTAAGGATGACTCATCAATTGATGCAGGTGTGCAAATAGATTGGTCAAAGATGTTGCTGTAGGGAGTACGACTAAAGAAAATTCTGATGGACCATTGAATGAGAGCTTAATGATAGAAGGACAACCTAACGAGGAAATTTTAGATGTGTTTTGGTTGTTTGGTGAAGATGATAGAGGTAGTAGACACATTACATACAAAAGTTAGTGGAGCCAGTGATACAAAAGTTAGTGGAGCCAGTGTTGTAGAACACCCCCAATTGCGCATTCCAATCCAAGTGAGGTAACTTGTGTTAATTCTACTTCTAGCTTAGTTGCACCACATAGTAAGTATTCCAAGGAAATCATGAGGTATGGTCAGTCTTTATGAAAATCAGTGGAATTCTAGTGGGAACTTGATTAGTGGTAGTGGTTCAATTAGTAGTGCTAGTTTGCTTTTAGTTTGTTATACTCTTGAGCTGGTGCTCAAGAGTATAGTGAAGGGGAGGTAAGTTACCTAATGCATGCATATCAAAATTGTTGAAGAATGTAAGTAGGTTTGGTCTTCATGAATATATTTGAGTCATTATGTAATGTACTTATCAAAAAATGAAAAAGAAATATATTATTATTATTACAATGACTTATTAAAGCATGGGTTTCATGCTTGAGTCATCTTTTATTAGTCAAAGTCCCCATTATGGACTCCTAGGATTTATATTGAGTCATTAGAGTCATTGTACCTTTTATGAGACCCTTCTTGGGCATTTGAATTTTGTAAAAAGAATTATTTTTGAGTCAAAAATGAATTTTGTCACCTCCACACCAAGTCGGCCCTTGCCTGATGAAGTTGACCTGAAAGGGAGCAATTCGACCCAAAAGAAGCCTATATATACAAGTGCAGTTTGATCTATTTGCTTATCCAATCAACAAGTTCGATTCACACAAGAAGCAATGCAATAAAAAGTGCGAAGTGCCGGAAGAAGAAGGACAGGTGCAGGATCAAAGTTTTTGGGCTCCCCCTCTCTCTCTTTTTTGTGAAGTTACTGGGAAGTTGCAGGATCGAAGTTGCTAGAGTTGCATGGTCGAAGTTCTACTGCTGTAGTAGGTTGAAGCTGCAGGAGGGTCGAGGTTGCTGGGGTCGAAGTGCTGCTGCCGAATAGATCGAAGTAGTTGCCGCTGCAGAGGTCGAATTTTTGTTGCTGCAAGATCGAAGGTCATCATTGAAGCTGCTGGAAGGAAGGGATGACTTGGTGATTGGAGGAAGTCTGTGTCTAGGGTGAAGAGTCTAGGATTCTCTCAGGAAAACTATAGAAGGAAGAGATTTTCACTGGGTTTTCCCCTAGATAGGGTTTTTTCCCCGCAGAGTGCCTACTTGTTGTGTCTCTTGTCTTGTGATCTTTATACACACATAATTTGGTAATTGCTCGATGAAAGATAATATAACAAAGAAGTAAAAGAAGCGAACATAATTCACAAGTAATTATCAAGAAAAGTGGAATAAAAAACCTAAATCTACTTGCATTGATTTTTCAACATGGCTTCAGAGCTAAGGTCAAGGAAGATTGAAGATCACTCTGTTGGCTCGAAGGAAATGGTTACTCCCTCTATGATAAGTTATATGAGAATTAGATTTAGTACTCCAGGAGGTTGGATCAAGAAGATCTTCTACTAATTCAACAAGGTCAAAAGTCAAGGGTTTTTGGATGTACTTACAGGTTCACTTAATGATGATAATGCATAGATTATTGATAGTGGAGCATCAAGGCATATGACAGGAGATATTAAACAACTTCACACTCTATCAAAGGAACTATCTTCTCATGCAGTGGAATTGGGAGACAACGAAAGCTATGCTGTTAGAGGCTTGGGATCAACATTTTTGAAGCTGGAGAATGGAGCTAAGCTACATCTCAACAATATACTATATGTTCCAGGTTTGAAAAAGAATTTGATTTCAATTTATTGCCCAGAAGATAAAGGGGATAGAGTTTCTTTTGTTGATGGAAAGGTTTTGGTTTGGGGAAAAGATTCAAGTATCGATAAAGCTAGGGTTATTGGAGTTCGTGAAGGAAGCTTATAGAGTCATAACAACATCTCCTCAAGCTCTAGTTCATATGGAAATCAATCCCATTGAGCTATGGCATAAAAGATATGGTCATCTACACTACAAGATCATTCCCACTCTTAATCAATTGGTTCATGGCATCCCCAATATCAAAGAAGATCGTGAAGGAGTTTGCAAGGGATGCTCTTTGGGTAAACATACAAGAAAACAATTTACAAATAGTGAAACAAGGTCTAAAGAAATATTAGACCTCATTCATTCTGATGTGTGTGGGCCTATGTCTTACAAATCACTTGGAGGTCATCTTTACTATGTAACATTCATTGATGATCACTTTAGAAGGACATGGCTCTACCTTCTCAAGAAAAACGCTGAGTATTTGAGAAGTTCAAGGAGTTTAGATCTGAAGTGGAAACCCTAACCGGAAAAATAATAAAGACTTTGAGATTCGATAATGATGGGGAATACACTTCTAAAGAATTGATTGCATATTGTAAAGAAGCTGGAATTAAGAGGGAGCTCATTATTCCCTACTATCCCGAACAAAATGGAGTGACCGAAAGAAAGAATAGGACAATTGAAGAAGGTATACAAACAATGCTCCTTAATCAAGACTTACCAAAATTTCTATGGGGAGAAGTAATAATGAAAACAATATATATCCAAAATAGGAGTCCTCATAGAATTCTTGAGAACATGACACCTGAGGAAGCATTCATAGGGAATAGGTCAAGTATGGACCATCTTCGAATCTTTGGGAGTCCTGCCTATATCCACGTTCCAAAAGACAATGGAAAGAAGTTAGGTTCTACAAGCATCAAAGGTATCTTCGTTGGTTATGGTCTCTCCTCAAAAGTATATAGAATCTACATGAAGGAAGGAAGACATATTGAAGTAAGAAGGGATGTTATATTTGATGAAAATCATGCCTACAAAAGATTCAAAGATATCCTTATTGATTTCAATGATGAAGATATACCAATATTCGAAGAAGAAGAAGTACACCACGACAATCCTACTACAATTCAAGAAGAAGAAGGACCAAGTGAGCCTATTCAGCCTGTGATCAAATTGAACACTAGGATTAGTCCAAATTGGTTAAAAGCTAGTCTTGAAGATGCTAAAGGACATGGAGCTATGAAAATAACCTTTAGTGAAAGCAAAAGGCCGAAAATATATTCTGGATATGCTGCATACATGACAAAACTGATTGAAGTTGAATCATCTACATTTGAAAAAGCTGCTCATCAAGAAGTATGGAAGAAGGCAATGTAGGAAGAATATCAATCCATCATGAAGAATGGGGTTTGGGAAATCTTTCCTAGACTTAGTGACAAATTGGTTGTCACCTCCAAATGGATCTACAAGATCAAGCATGTTGTTGATGGAAGTATAGACAAATAAAAAGCTAGATTTGTTGCAAGGGATTTCTCTCAAAAGGAAGGCATAGATTATGAAGAAACCTTTGCACCCACCACAAGGTATGCTATCATTAGACCTTTGGTTTCATTGGCTACTACAATGGGATGGAATATCCATCAAATGGATGTAAAGAAACATTTCTGAATGGGACCATCGATGAGGAAGTATACATGGAACAACTCGAAGGATTTGAAGTAAATAGCAAAGACACTCATGTTTGTAGGTTTGAAGCAAGCTCCTAGGGCATGGTATGCAAGAATGGATGCATACCTTCTAAGAATTTGATTCGTGTAAAGTACTGCTGATCCAAATCTCTACATCAAGGTTGTGGATAATGAGCTAATCATTATTCTACTATATGTGGATGATCTATTCATTACAGGTGTGGAGCGAAGGATTCAAGAATGCAAGAAGATGCTGGCAGCCGAGTTTGAGATGAAGGATCTGGGACTGATGCACTATTACCTAGGTCTGGAAGTATGGCAGAAACCTGGGGAAATATATCTGGGGCAAGGAAAGTATTGTTGAAAATTTGGTAGGGCATAGTTTAATTCAATTCTCTACTTGATAATTACTTGTGAACTTATTTCTCTTACTTAGATCTTCTCTTCATTAGCTTATTAGGTCTTTCAACAAGTCAATTATCAAAACACAAGAGACACAAGATTTAGGCTCTTCAAGCCAGGGATAAAACCTCTCCCTCTTGGAGAGGAAAACCCGCAAGTAATTCTTCTTATAGAATTTCAATTGACAATTACCATGACCATGACACAGACCCTTGACCCTTGTATGTCTCCAACACCCTTGTCACTTGTTCTTCTTGGCTTCTTCTTGTTGATCCTTCCTTCTGAACTGTTCTGCACTAGTACTAGGAAACTCGGTTCCTAGTGAATTCCTTTCCTCCTAGCCTCTACCTCCTAGAGATTCTTCCACTTCCTTCTTTCCCTTAATAAAGATCCCTTTTCTTTGCGGTAGTGTCTTCTTCTATGTGCTTCCTTTCAATACTAGATGATATTGTCTACTCTACGACCTTCCTTTAGATCGGTACAGTCAATAACGCAGAGATGATACTTAGCTCTTACACCACCCAAACACTAAGTGCTTCTTCGTTGAGGTTTTTTTTCTTGTACCAATATACAGTCATGTACTTTGCACTTACAATCTGAACTTGATTGAGATATATTAGCCCTGAAACAGAGATATGTAAACCTTCCTTTGCCTCATTGTTTGTTCTTCTATACTCGCTGAATAGTCTCTTCACCTCACTGTACCAAACGCAGATTTTCCCTTACTGTGATTGTTGACTTGTTCGAAAATTCTGTGTCCTAATGAAGCCGTAGACTTATCCTTATTTCTATTTTAGACTTATCCAAATTCCAGTAATATATCTGAATTGTTCTTTTGTGATTTCTGCGAAGTCTACTAGGGTATATATAGTTGTTCGTCCCTGTATATTAGTCGACATAACCTATGAACAATTGTGACTGTTCATGAGCCGACTTTATCATCTGTTACGAGGCCGACTTCTCAAGGGATATTTCGAGCATCTTCTAAGCCATCTTCAAGGCGTGCTTTGACAAGGTTAGGAGGCATACATTTACATCAGTCATAAGTGTAACAACACTTCATATACATGACTCTAACTTATATATTTTTGACAAGATGACAGACCCTAAAAGACATCAAGAACAAGTCTTTGACCCATAATAAAAACTCCTTGCTTATGAAACCCATGAAGCAAGCTTTACAAAAATACATTTTATTATCTTTGTCTTCTTCATTACATAAACTCATAATTACATAGTCATTTATGAAGACCGAACCTAGTTACACTTTCCAACACTCCCTCTTAACTAGGGAGGTATTCATACAGGTACATGGTCACTTTCAAACTGAAGAATCTCATAAGAAGAATCAGATTGGTAATGACATTTGTATAGCATCATATCAACTAGCATTGTCCTAGTGCAAGGCCTTGACTAACAACCCCATCTCTCAACGAGACAATGGGCTACAATGTTGGCGAGACACATGACTTATAGACACCATAGTCATTGTCTCTCAAGGTACATACTCCACCCAGGTGTTCCCAGAGTATGACCTTCTGGGACTATTCTTCTCTTGGGTAGCCAACCCTCAAAGAATATCGGTCCCCGACTACTCTTATCTTGAATGCCCTATCACATTCTCAAAGAGCATCGAATGCTAGATGATTACCCAATCCTCCATTCTGTCTTCCCATGTGAAGACCAAAATGATGTGTCTATCCATTCTCTCCACATGGCCTTCATTGAGACTTACGGCTGTTAGTCCTGGTCTAGTGCATGACACATGTATTAAAGAATCATATACATCACTCTCTCTTAACTCAGGAAGGACATACTTCAAGTTTCTTCCAAGCAAGAAACTTATCACCTGGCTCCCTCTCAACCAGGGACCTGCAACAACAATGGTGAGACACCTAGCTGCTCATGAAGAATTCCTCCCCTCGATGTCATGGATTTCGATATTGAGGAATCTTCAACCTTTGGCTCCATCCATCACTTTCATCCTTGAGTCATGTCAGCTATCAGAAAGTGATTCATCCGACTTCCTTATCTAGACCACTTTTATTCCATGCTGCTTTTCTTCGAACCATCTCCCAAGGATTTTACATTCTTCCACATGATTGGCAACCCTGCATAAACTTATCCAGATAAACATATACATATGAACTTTAAAATCAAGAGTTACCTCAGTGATGATCTTTCACCATTACATCTTCCTGTAGGCATTGACACCCTTTATTCAGATTGACACATCTCCTAAAGATATGTCTTGTCAATCTTCTTCTTTACCAAACTTCTATTAGAGTCTACATATCCTCCCAGGAGATCTCCTAGTCACATCTTCTTGGCTTCTGGATGATAACTGCCTCTTTACATGGTTGCACTTCATGATCTCTTCAATTCTTTCTTCGCACAACTTCATACCTAGGAACTTCCATTATGCAGTTCCTTGTTTGTATACAACCACTTCCTATTCCATACGAGGACATATTTAATTTCATCTGTTAGTGGCAACCTGTGCACCGTGAGAGATCCAACTCCATAGATCATACTTCTAAATATAGAAGTCCATTATTTGCAACCATATGACATGACTTCACAACATCCAGTGTCAACATATAAGTATATATATACCTCATACCTTTTTCCTTTGATTCATCTTGTAGCAATTTTACTAGAATGAAAAACTTCATTCCATTGACCTGCTTCATCAATATGACATCACATCCTAATCCCATAATTCTGTAGCATAGAATTCTCGATGAAACCTTTCTTCTTTCTTTCTAATCAATGAATCCATAGAGAACTCCATTAGAAAATGTCAGCACCTGTTTCCATGATGACCCTTGATCTTGATAATTTCCTTCCATCAATGTTGTTTATCAGTGACGTTTTCTAGGAGCTATTTCACCAAGAGCTCCTACCATGCTTCTATCATGATGCTATTAATATACATTACTTCCTGTCATACTATTTTACAGCCAACATAAATCACTTAAAGAGGAAGATGATCTCAATCATAATAGAGATCTCTCGCTTCTTCTTTCTTAGATTTCTTTATATCAGTTTCTTCCCTTATATTTGTGACATGGGCTTCTTCCTTTTTCCTCTTGTCCTTTCTAGATTTAGGACAATCTCTTTTATAATGCCCAAGTTCATTACATTCAAAGCATCGTACTTTGTCCATATTTCTTCTTTTATTCTGAGGACCAAATTTTCTGAATCTTCCTTTCTTCCTGGATATCGCTACAAAGGCATGATTCCCTTCACTTGATCCTGTATCAGCTTTGGCTTTCAATCTTGTTTCCTCTATTTTACATAGAGACCATAGATCGTTGAATGGTGTTGCTTCTTTCTTCTCGTATAAGCTTAAGGTGAAGTTTCCCCATTCTTTCGGTACGACATTCATTACCATTGTAGTCATCTTAGTGTCAGACATTACTTCTCACAATTCCTGCAGTTGGTCCCTTATTTTAGAAACCCTGATAAAGTATGAAGTGGTTCCTTCTTCTCTTGACAATTTCATTTTGTATAGTTTTTGTCTCAGGGAGATTGCTTCTCCTGTAGTACTCACAGAGAATAGCTCCACCAGTTTCTCATATATTTCTTTTGCAGTTTTCAGTTTTGATACATAGGGTATGAGTGAATCCTTAATGGATTCGATGAGAATCCTCTGGGCTCTGATTTCTCCTTTCATGTATTTGGCATGAGCTGGAGCATCTTCTTTTGAGGGTTGAATTGTAGATCTTTCGATGTAGCCCATAACTTCGTCTTCAATTAGATTCAAATCTGTCCTCTTCTTCCATGCTCTAAAGTTTGATGACCCAACCAATTTGTTGCTTTCTTCGCAATAAGTCATTTTGACAGATTTAAGGTCAGAGATACTTACTTGAGTAGGATAACTTCCTCCTTCTAGCAGCTTCTTTGATGATGATGAAGATGAGAACTCCTTAAATTGAATTCTCCAATGTAGGTGATCTTGAATCCTTGATGATAAATGATGTCTTCCAAAGAGATGATGTCTCTTTCAACAATGTCTTGAATATAAATCTTTGATGGCAAAGATTATCTTCTTGATTAGTGGATCCTTGTGGATCCTTTGAAGTATCTACCTTGCAAACTAATCTGACCTTTTTAACCCAAACTTTGATCTTTGCTTCCGTGAGTGTCTTCTTGTCAAGTAGCTCTTGTGTTTAGCACCTTAGCTTTGATACCATGTTGAGAATTTGGTAGGGCATAGTTTAATTCAATTCTCCACTTGATAATTACTTGTGAACTTATTTCTCTTAGATCTTGTCTTCATTAGCTTATTAGGTCTTTCATCATGTCAATTATCAAAACACAAGAGACACAAGATTTAGGCTCTTCAAGCCAGGGCTAAAACCTCTCCCTCTTGGAGAGGAAAACCTGCATGTAATTCTTCTTATAGACTTTCAATTGACAATTACCATGACAATAACACAGACCCTTGACCCTTGTATGCCTCCAACACCCTTGTCACTTGCTCTTCTTGGCTTCTTCTTGTTGATCCTTCCTCCTGCACTGTTCTGCACCAGTACTAGGAAACTCGATTCCTAGTGAATTCCTTTCCTCCTAGCCTCTGCCTCCTAGAGATTCTTCCACTGCTTTCTTTCCCTTAATAAAGATCCCTTTTCTTTGTGGTAGTGTCTTCTTCTATGTGCTTCCTTTCAATACTAGATGATACTGTCTATTCTTCGGCCTTCCTTTAGATGGGTACAGTCAATAACGCAGAGATGATACTTAGCTCTTACACCACCCAAACACTAAGTGCTTCTTCGTTGAGGTTACTTTTCTTTTACCAATATACAGTCCTGTACTTTGCACTTACAATCTGAACTTGACTGAGATATATTAGCCCCGAAACAGAGATATGTAAACCTTCCTTTGCCTCACTGTTTGTTCTTCTATACTCGCTGAATAGTCTCTTCACCTCACTGTACCAAATGCAGATTTTCCCTTACTGTGATTGTTGACTTGTCCGAAAATTCTGTGTACAACTCACAACTGTCCTTTGCTGCTCCTCAGCTACTTAGGGCTTCTTCCCACTATAGTCTTCTTCGTTGCTCCAATGAGGACTAACATAGGGCAGGAGAGCTGCCACCTATCACCATCAAATGTTGCTTCTTCAATGATGAACACAGGCTGCAACAAACTGCTCCTCTGGCTGATTAATCATCAGACCTTTGAGCTCCAACAAACTGCCTCTCCTAGCAGCTAAGTGTCCTTCCCTGCACTTCACTTAGGGCTTCACACTTGGGCACTCTCACGCTGCCCTCAAGAGTCCACATATGCCCAATCCAACACAAACAAACAAATCCTTCAGATCTGCTCAAACATCATCCAACTAGAGCTCCGAAGATCTGCCCTTTGCTCTGCAATAGAGGAGCTTTTGCGCAAATCTAGGCTTCAATAGACTGCTGTAGCATCTGCCCACTGATTAGGGCATCTGACAGTCCACGTCAGCCCTATCTCTTGGCTGCTACAGTCATCACAAATCTGTCCTCTCCTAGGACACCATCCACCTACATCAAGTCAACTCAAAAATACCAACAAACCTACATACCTCATATGTCATCAAGGGCCGGTGCAAACTTATGTAGGTCTAAACTCTCGTTAGGGCTTGTTAGCATGCTGCTACAACCCTCTTTTCATGCTTTCCAGACCTCCCTTTGACTGCGACCTCCCTCCAAAAGGTTCCTCCAACAGCTCGCTGCCTCCTAGCCTTCTTCTAGACCTCAAAACCCAACCATCTAGCCACCTGTTCACCCAAAACAGATCTGCGGCCCTAGATGAAGCTTCTTGCCCCCCTGTACAAGACAAATAAGGCATGCGGCCTAGCTGTAGGTTCTCTTCATCAATGCGGTCTGCTGTAGGAGAGAGTATGCTAACAAAAACAGCCCCAAAACACCATCCAATCTGCCCTTAATGCATGCGGAAGCCTCCTGTAGCTTCTCAGCCTGGAAAGAGACAAACAAAGAGACACAATCCATCCTCCTCTTCCATGTCTAGCCTTCTCCTCTAGCTCGGCTGCCTCAAAAGTGTTTTCTCTATGAATTGATGCTCATGGGATGTGTAGAATAGCCTCCCACTCAGGGCAACGTCTAGCCCAACAAAGGGTCACCTCATGTCAAGGCCGACTTGACTTCTCTAGACAATTTACCCATACTAAACTTCAAAATTTCATATATCCACTTAGACAACATGGATTTCGATGATTTTTGATGTGTCCAGTTCGGCTCGGCGTCCTCTATCATCTCCATCCATCACATGTCAAATTCTTTCCATAGTTTTGGCCACAACATCGATGGGTACAAAACCCCAAGCTTGGGTTTCAAGCCCACAAGCCATTCTTGTGCAATGTGTGCCAACTCCTCCACAACCCTTAAGCCTAGGGTTTGGAGTACCTCCCAAGCTACAATTCTCAACATGTATAGGTTGCTTCAGCACAGAAGTTGTTTGAAATATTTCTGCCCTTAAGCATGATCTTGGTCATCTCTACAATGGTCCTATTTTTTCTCTATATAAGTTTGCTTTCTTTGGAGTATATGAGGAAGTAAGTTTCCTGTGAATAATATTTATATTCTCCCCACTGTCTATCCAGAAAACACAATCTTCTTCCCACGTTGCCTCTCAACAATGGCTTTGAAGTCCTTGAATGTTTCAAGAGCATCTGACTTATTCTTCAGAAACTACACTTATGGTTTTTGAGAAGTCGTTGATAAATGTCACACAGTAATTTGAATTTGGCATGATGGAGTTCTTGTGGAACAGCAGCAAGAGGTCACAATGCACCATTTCCAATTGTTGTTTGGTTCTCCATGCACCTTATTTGTCAAATTCATCCCTATGTTGCTTGTTGAATTAGAGGCATGAAATGGACCATATTAACTTGCTTTAGTGCAAGATTTTGGTAGCTGACCTGACTTTTGAATTTTTAAAGGCACTAATGCAGTGGGTCTATACCTTACAGAGACCACCAACTTCAACACCTTCTGCAACGGCTCTGAAGTAGTTTCTGTTCTTTATGAGATACTTTTCCTCATCAGATTTAATCATGAAATGTTGCTTTGCAATTTGATTGACAGTAGGTTCTTTAGGCCTGTTTGCACTAGAGAGCAAGGTGTTTTCTACAATCCAGGTGGAAGTGATGTGTCATGTTTGTAGGAAATGCTAATAAATTTTAAAAAAGTTGAGGTTTGACGTCTAATTGAAAAATGAAAATAAAAAAGCGACCATTTTTTAACTACCATCGTGCAAAGAAATAAAAACCATAGCGTGGATCTATGGCAGCCCTGGTTCTTTTAAGCAGCAGGCACTTTATACTTCTTTTTACCACTCTCAGTGCTTAATAGATATGGGTTGAGATGGAATTTACATATGACACATTGTGTGTATATCCTTGACACCTCTATTAGGCATTTTCATTGGGATTGTTCCATAGCTTTTGACAATTTGTACCCTGTCATTTCCTAAAGCAACTGGCTGTCTTTGACTTTCACTGCTATCCAATGATGAAACCAGTCCTCCTGTGTGTGTTATGTGCCTTTTAGCTCTGAAGTTCATATACGATGCATCTTTAGATGTATTTGGTGCCCCCTTTACTTTTTTTGAGAAATCTCTATTTACATCGTTTAGATTTGTTTTTAATGGAGAGGGGAGTATGTTAAAAACCATGCAGGTGAAAACAGAACGAGATACCCTCTTAAAGGTTAGAGATGCATGTTGATCGAACCTGATTAGAGGAGCTTTTCAAAAAGTGCAGTCTGTTTATATTTATTATGAAATAGCCTGGATTTTCAGATATCCATATCAACTTTTATCTGATATTGGTGAATTTGATAAATATTTATAAAGTGAAATGGTGTAAATCTATTCGTAATGCTTTTGTTGAATAAGATGGGTATTCTGGTAAAAGAGAGACCAATTTGATTTTCGAGAATTTTAAATAAATATGGGTTGATGCCAATTATTTTCACTGACAATGATATTTGATATTGGTTTATGCAACATACTTTCTAGGTTCAGTTAATCTTTTCTATTTTGCACTCTATTTTCTCTTTCTTTATGATCAATAGTATGCTCTTTTAGAATTTTGACACTGAAAACATAATGTTTTTGAGCTGTTGAATGCCTTTCTTAGGTTATGAGCTTATTTAGAATCACTACAGCTCATAATTGACTTGTTTGTTATCTTCTATGATTTCCCAGGAGCACCATTTCTCTCTGCTACAACGTGAGACAGAAAAGTTACGGACTGACATAGACAAAATGCGCAGTGAATTGAGGTCTTGAGTGCTGCTACTGATTGTGTTTTGATTTCAGTTCCTTTGATTTTGTCAGGATTTCCTCTGAGCTTCTTAATTTTGATAGGTATGAAATTGACAAAGTGACTGCGGGCCAGCGTCTGGATTTGAACTTGGAAAGGGGGTAAGCCTTCCTTCAAAATTGGTAATATAAATTTTCAAGTGACGTATATTTTGAGATAGCAGAAACAGAAAATAACAATTATATTGGATTTGTAGGAAATTGGTGGATTTTTGAATTGTGGTTTTGCAAATAATTAACTTTTTTGCAGTTTGTTATGTTCTTTTGATGTCCTATTAATCTATTGCTATGACACTATTTGATGCTTATGTTTGGTTCACCAATGTAGGCGCATTCGTGATGAATTGGCAAATCAGAGTGCAGAAACATCAACCCTTACAAACAAACTTGATAGGGTGGGTTTTAAGAGTGCTTATTTATGAATGTTTTTCCATGAAATACAAATATTTTCCTGAAAATATTTGTTCGACTTTTAACAGGAAATTCATACACTCAAGACACACTTGGAAACTGCAAAGTACGATGTGATCAAGTATTGTATAGGTATGACGATCTCTCTTGTGATATTAAGCTTTCATGTTATGTCTAGAGGGTAGCAGTAGTATAAAGTCCATTTATGTAATCTGGTTTTCTGACTGTTCTGCAGGTACCATTGTGTCAGTAACTGCTGTTGGTTTGGGTTTGCTTCGAATTTTCTTGTGAACTTTCTCGTAAAGAGAAGTACAAAGTTGAGCTAATCTCCAGCAGTCTCTCTAATTTAAAAATTCTTTGGTGCCTGCTGCAAGACACCCAAATTCTTTTTGTTGAAGGTTTCATATGATTTGGTGAACTGGTACGTCAGGAATGTGACTAGATATCTTTCACCAATTGGGGTGATCTGTTCTAGCTTTACCTGAGATTTCATGACAGCCAAGCAGATTGTAAGTTTTATTCACCATTAGCTGCAGGTTGTTCATCAGTGGGTACTCAACCAGCTGAAGATTGATTGTCTTAGGTCTAATATCTACAGGCTAGTCTAACCAATTTTTGAACTAGGATGCTGGGCACATCTATGGGTTTATGCCCAAGGAAAATAGGGTTTGTATTTGTTTGAAACTGGAAATTACATGCAAATGAAATAAAAACATCTTGATGCCTCACCATTGCTCTGTAATGGTTTCATCATTGACTCAAATGTGAAAAACTTTTAAAAAGTAAAAATATGGTATAAGTTCTATAAACAAATTTTCTGTAGACTGAAGTTCAGTGTATAATGTCCTATCGGTTCATTATTGTTAATTTTAGGTTAACATGTTCTTTGCTTAGGACAGTTACTTCAGAGATCAATATTAGCCCATTTACCAGACATTTATTTCCATTAACAATCACATGAATCACAGTAACTGAGGAAATAACATAAATAAAAGATGCAGAAGACAAGCCAAGACAAGAGAACACAAGGATATTTCTCAAGCAAGGGAAAAACCCAAGGTGGGGAAACCCTTGATCGAATCTTCTTATTATGAATATCAAATGTTCAGCAGAGAGAGAGTACAATAACTTAAAGTAAAAAAGACTTGCCAATTTGGAGATCCAATATCACTGCTCATGGGCTCAATCAATACTGTAGTTCTGGCATTCTGTCCACAGTGGTCAAATTGTACTGCTGTAGAAGGTTGGTCTGGTTAGGGTAACTTACAGTCCACTTCTGTCTAACTCAATTGGTCCAAAATTCCTCCTTTCTATTGCGGCCTACCTTGTTCTACATGATGCTTCCTTTTGCTGGTCCTTAGGGCTGGTTTGTACCCTTGTCTGACATCTCGGCCCCCTGATCTATGCTGGAGCAGACCTGCGGCCCTTCCTGTAACAACGGATCTGAAGAGCGGCCTCACAAGGAGAGAGTTTCCCCCAAATTTTATCTACAAACAGTCCCAGAAATAACACATAAATTCGGACTGCCTTTCTGCTCTTGAAATTGGACCTACAAGGACAAATTGACCCATACAATCTGCTCAGAATCTTCCTTGAGGCCTGCGGCTGACCATCTGAGGAATCTCGGCCCTGAAGTAGAAGAAAAACCCTAGACATAGAAGAAAAACCCTAGACAAACAACCCTTCGTCCTCCTCGAAGCACTCGACTGCCTCAGACATAAATTCAAATATTTGGATGTGTCAAATGCGGTACGAGGACTCTTCTATATGTACAAATTGGTGAGGGTCAAGAGACATGTAGTTTGGGCCTTTTGAGCCTACACAGAGGAGAGGTCGACCTTGACAATTTGCACATGAGAGGGCTTAAATTCAAAAATACATTTCTCCTTGTCCAAATATGATGATCTTTAGGTCGATTTTGGTCCTCTTGAAAAGAGGAATTTCATGCCACAATTATCTTCTTCAAAGGAGCTGCCCAAAGTGGAATTTGGGCCTAGTTGCCAACTTTCAACAATTATGTATCACATTGTCAGGAGAAACAGAAATCAACAGGCTTCCCCTCATGTCATCCTAGTAGTTTTCTCAGGAGAGTTATACCTTAATACTCTTTTAATCACGCATATGTTATGTTCTTCTACTCTTTAACCATATCATTTCTCTATCTGACACAAGTTGTAACTGTAGTGCAGTCTTATTGCAGACATGAACATAGTTCATAGCAGGATACGACATTGCTTAACTAGGGCTTTTAGTATGCAGGAGTGTAAGGATTACAAGTTAACTCTATGATGACCAATTGTGTTTAAAAAATTCTGAACATTATCTATTTAGCTCATGAAAATTATAAAAAATACTTGTTTTGTTGGGTTTTCACTATTTCAAGGGAGATGGTCAATAGAAGGATGCCAAGAGTTCTTATTTCCTAATATGGTAAACTGACAGAGACATTTGCGTTTACTTAAACTACAACATGGAGTCTGATTACAGACACAAGATTATGAATATGATTGTAGTTCAGTTGAATTTTCTGATGCCTCACTTCACTAGAGAATACAGTGGTTTTCTATGTTGATTGTTCCTTGTTTGGGGCCCTTCTATCCCTGTTCTTTTTATATCCATTCCTATAATATGATTATACTCCCATCCTGTCTCAACTCTTAGCCACCCTTGCCCTCTCTTTCGAGTCACAAGGAGTTCAGGAGCAAATAATGCAAAACTGGCCTGGGTGGGTTGGCGTAACAAATTCTGCTGTAATCTTTTGCAAGGATCTTGGTTCTCTGACCCCCTCTATCTATACAAGACAGGTTGTGGAATTCCATGTTATTATCTTCTCCATCACAGATATTTGGAAGTCAAGGATCAGCCTGTTAGAGCTGGCAAAGGCTTCTACGGAGATCTCTGGTTGCTTTCTTGAGAGAATATTTGCGCTGGTGCAGTTTATATTTCTATCTAGATCTGATCAAAGGTGGCTGAATTGCTCGACCTTCCTTTGAAGGCTACATTGTCTCCAATGGAAAGTGGGGCACCATATATTGTCCTCCTCTCGTCCAATTGGGTCTCCATTATTTCCATTTTACTTCTGGATTCTAGATTCAATTCCTCTCGACATCTTAGGCAGCTGGTGATGGATTGGCTTCTAGCAGACTAGATATTGGGGCTACAGAAATTGTATGACATTTTCACAGTAAAAGGCCTATCAAAGCCTCGCCATTCGAAATTTGTCTGCTTGAAATGGAGATAGAATCACATGCATTGGATGGATCCCAAATTTACGGATTGCGGCTTACATGGGAAATCAGGCAAGATGACATCCATGTATTGAACATTGGATCAGTCCTCTATGGTGACCCTTATTTAAATCTGTGACCGAGGACCTTTATTTAGAGCGAAGTTTTTGTGTTCGGTATAAAAGTCTGCCATCGTAATTGATTTTGTGACAATTTTAAGTTGTCAATATTCGTGTCTTCATACCATTTTTTTGGACCAAGTAATCTGAAGTTAACTTTGCAGCAATTTATCTGCTTACAATCTATTTCAAAGTTTTATTTTAGTTCCTAGTATAATTTTAGTTTTCCAATACTACATTATAAACTGCTATTGGCCTTTTCGGAGAATTTTATTTGTTCTCAATGTACTACTAATCATATCTATATTTTCGGGATTAATCATGGAGTGCTTGGATATGAATCCCGTGGCTTTCATGTTTGTAGTGAATTTGGTTATCACTTGTTAATATCATTATGATGGTTGAAGACTTTTTTAAAGGCCTTTTTTCAATCAGGATGATATTGACATTCAATTTTTCTCAAAAATATTCAGCTTATTTTAGGTTAAGGTAAAATTTTGAAAATGTTTTTGAATAATCTTAAATAATTGGACAATTAAAGAATTTTTGTATAAAAAACTCCCTAAAAAACTCACTAATGCAATAGCAACAAAGATTGATAAATAAATGTTGACAAAATTATATTTTATAAATGAATTCATTTTCTTTTATGGTTTTTTTGTCAATTGGTAAGATGTTATAATAAACTCACTAATGCAAGAGCAACTCATAAATAAATGAAGACAAAATATTATTATTATTTTTTCATTTTCTTTTATGATTTTTTTGCTAATTATAACATACTAAAGGTAAGTTTATTTTTTGTTTCTTTTCATGAGAGGTTATGGAGACAATTATATTTTTAAAATTTCTTCATTTTCTTTTATGACAATTTTCCAATTGGTAAGAAATATGATGACATACTACATGTAAGTTTATTTCTTGTTCATTTTCATCAACGTGAAATATGATAATATACTAAATGTAAGTTTATTTTTGTTCCGTTTTATTAGAGTTCAACCATAACTACTAGACATTATAACTTCCTTTAATATTCTCTAACATATTGATGCTAATGTTAACTTATTTAGAAAGCTAGAAGCTAAGCATTAGTAAACAAACAATACTTAGGTTAACCTTCTCAATTTTTTTATTAAAATTATTTACATTTCTTGACAATTTAGAAAATTTATGACCCTTTTATTATCTAGAAGATTTATGACCATTTTTTATTGATTATTAGTTTGTGGTAGTATCTTTTGTGATTTTATTTGATATTTTCTTCTTTGCCAATTGCCTCCATGGTGGCCATGAAGCCCTTCCTCCTATGCTAGTTGTTGAGAATTTGGAGGGCCAGAGATTAATCCAAAAATTCTCTTCTTGATAATTACTTGCGAGCTTATGCTTCTTACTTATGTCTTCTCTTCCTTAGCTTATAAATATTTCATCAAGTCAATTATCAAAAACACAAGAGACATAAATTTAGGCTCTTCAAGCCAGGGCCAAAACCTCTACCTCTTGGAGAGGAAAACCCGTAAGGAATTCTTCTTATAGACTTTTAGATGACAAGTACCATGACCATGACACAAACCCTTAATCTTTATATGCCTTCAAGACCTTGTCACTGCATCGTCAATGACTCCTTGAGCTGATCCTTCTTTCCTGCACCTTCTCACACCAGTGTACACCATTCAGCACCAACCTTAGAGAACTCAGTCTCTAGGCTTCAATCTCTTCTTTACTTTGGCTTCTTCTTATCTAACTTTTACATACAAGACAAAGATACATATTTATGTATCTATTCTTTACATGCAGCCCTATACCTTCTTCACAAAGTATAGATCTCCCTTTCTCTTGTACTGTAAGCTTTACTTAAACGATCCTTACCTTATTTCGCACTTTGCTGTAACTCTGCCCCTTTCTTCGGACTAGCCATAGTCCCTTCTGTGCATCAATTATAGACTTGAACTTATGTTTCCTTTGGCTCCTTTATACTTGTTATTGCATAGTTCTTGCATTTACTTCAGATATATATACTACGCTGTCCTCGCATTTACTTTAGACATACATCAACGAAGATTACCTAGACTAATCCGCACTTGACTGCTTCAGATATATCCACATTTCTTTAGGTAGAATCCTTGATGTATATTCTTGTGATCTGCACTTTTAAACTCTGTGAAAACCACAGAGAAATCCTCAAATTTTGTGTCTTCTCTGCGCAGTATAGGTAGGTATAGATAGTTGTTCTAACCTGTTAATAAGCTGACCTATGTCACTGTTTGTAGGTTGACTTCTCTTGCTGTTTGAAGGCCGACTTGGAGAGCATAATTTCCAGCGTTAATGAGGTGAGGATGAAGGCTGTCTTTAAGGATTCATGACAAGGTCTTGGAGCATATATTGATGACTAGACTCTTCGTATACATGATACTTAATTATACTTGTAACTAGAAGACAACCTTAATAGACATCAAGAAGAAGTCTATTGACCTATAATAAAAATATTGCTCATGAAACCCATGAAGAAAGTATACAAAAAATGCATTTTATTATTTTTGTCTTCTTCTTTACATAAATACATAATTACTTTGTCATTATGAAGACCGATCCTAGTTACACTTTTCAATACTCCCTCTTAACTAGGGAGGTATTCATACAAGTACGTGGTCACTTTCAAACTGAAGAATTTCATAAGAAGAATCGGATTGGTAATCACACTTGTATAGCATCATATCAACTAGCATTGTCCTAGTGCAAGGCGTTGACTAACAACCCCATCTCTCAACGAGACAATGGGCTAAAATGCCGGCGAGACACATGACCTATAGACACCATAGTCATTGTCTCTCCAAGGTACATACTCCACCCAGGTGTTCCTAAAGTATGACCTTCTTGGACTATTCTTATCTTGGGTAGCTAGCCCTCAAAGAATATCGGTCCCCGACTACTCTTATCTTGAATGCCCTATCACCTTCTCAAAGAGTATTGAATGCCAGATGATTACCCAATCCTCCATTCTGTCTTCCCAAGAGAGGACCAGAATGATGTGTCTATCTCTCCCTCTCAGCTAGGGAGGATCTATTCCACAAGGGAATGTACTCATTCTTGTATAAGGAATG
Organism: Pinus albicaulis; assembly: GCA_034641835.2. Lineage (NCBI taxonomy): Eukaryota > Viridiplantae > Streptophyta > Pinopsida > Pinales > Pinaceae > Pinus > Pinus albicaulis. The sequence goes on from CM076569.1 coordinate 254,314,012, forward strand.
TACCTAAGCTCATTCTTAGGAATTACCTAGTTTCTTCCAAGTTAGAAGCTTATCACCAGGCTCCCTCTCAACTAGGTACCTGCAACAACGATGGTGAGACACCCAACTGCTCATGAGAATTCCTTCCCTCGATGTCATGGATTTCGATATTGAGGAATCTTCAACTTTTAGCTCCATAGGGCACAAATCATCCATCACTTTCATCCATGAGTCATGACATCTACCATAAAGTGATTCATCAGAATTTCTCATCTAGTCCACCTTTATGCCATGCTGCTTTACTTCGAACCATCTCCAAGGATCTTACATCCTTTCACATGATTGGAAGCCCTGCATAAATTCATTCAGATAAACATATACATATGAACTTTTGAATAAAGAGTTACCTTACTGATGATCTTTCACCATGACATCTCCTTGTAGGCATTGACATCCTTTATTCAGATTGACACCTCCTCATGATATGTATTGTCAAGGGTCTTCCTCTTTACCAGACTTCTATCAGAGTCTACATATCCTCTAGGAGATATTATAGTCACATCTTCTTGGCTTCCGGATGATAACTGCCTCTTGACATGGTTGCATTTCATGATCTCTGCCCTTCTGCACATCTTCATTCCCAGGAACTTCCAATTTCCAGTTCTTTGTTCATATACAACCACTTCATATTCCATATGAGGATATATTATGTTGATTTCATCTCTCTGTGCACCGTGAGAGATCATACTTCTAAAGTTCATTGCCTGCAACCATATGACATGACTGCACAACATCCAGTGTCAATATATATATATATATATACCTCATACCTTTTTCCTTGAGTTATACTGTAGCAATTTTACTAGAATGAAGAGTTTCATTCCCTTGACCTGCTTCATCAATATGTCATCACATCCTAATTCCAAAATTCTGTAGCATAGATTTCTTTGATGAAACCTTTCTGCTTTCTTTCTAATCAGTGAATTCAGAGAGAATTCCGTTAGAAAAACTCAACACCCGTTTCCATGATGATCCTTGATCTGGATGACTGCCTTCCATCAGTATTGTTATCAGTGAGGTTTTCCAGGCGCTGATTCACCAAGAGCTCCTACCATGCTTCTATCATGATGCTATTACCATACATTGCTTCCCATCATATTAACCAACAGAAATCACTTAAAGAAGAAGATGATCTCAATCATAATAGAGATCTCTCGCTTCTTCTTTCTTAGATTTCTTTGCATCAGGTTCTTCCCTCATATCTAAGATATGGGCTTCTTCCTTTTTCCTCTTGTCCTTTTCAAACTTAGGACAATCTCTTTTATAATGCCCAAGTTTATTACATCCAAATCATCGTACCTTGTCCATATTTCTTCTTTTATTCCGAGGACCAAATTTTCTGAATCTTTCTTTTATTCCGAGGACCAAATTTTCTGAATCGTCCTTTCTTCCTAGACATGGCTGCAACGACTTGATTCCCTTCACTTGATCTTGTATCATCTTTGACTTTCAATCTTGTTTCCTCTATTTTACATAGAGACCATAAATCATGGAATGGTGTGGCTTCTTTCTTCCCGTATAAACTTGAAGTGAAGTTTCCCCATTCTTCTGGTAGAATATTCAACACCACTATAGTCATCTTAGTGTCAGCCATTACTTCTCCCAGTCCCTGCAGTTGATCTCTTATTTCAGAAATCCTCATAAAGTATGAAGTGATTCCTTCTTCTATTGACAATTTCATTTTGTATAGTTATTGTCTCAGAGAGATTGCTTCTCCTATAGTACTCACAAAGAATAGCTCCACAAGTTTCTCATATATTTCTTTAGCAGACTTTAGTTTTGATACATTGGGAATGAGTGAGTCCTTAATGGATTATATGAGAATCCTCTGGGCTCTGATTTCTCCTTTCATGTACTTGGAATGAGCTGGAGCATCTTCTCTTGAGGGTTGAATTGTAGATCCTTTGATGTAATCCATAACTTCGTCTTCAATTAAATTCAAATCTGTCCTCTTCTTCCATGCACTAAAGTTTAATGACCCAACCAATTTGTTGCTTTGTTTATAATAATTCATCTTGACATATTTAATTAAGGTCATAGATACTTAATTGAGTAGAGTGAGTTGCAACTTCCTTGATGATGATGAAGATGAAGTCAGGAGCTTCTTCTAAGATTGAAATCTCCAATGTAGGTGTGCTTGGATCCTTGATGATAAAGGATATTTGCAAAATATGTTTCTTCCAACAATTTTTTTTAATATAAATCTTTGACGACAAAGATTATTTTCTTGATGAGTTGATCCTTTGAATGAGATGAAGATATTTCTTGAAAATAGCTTGAGAGTCTTCCTTGCAAACTGATTTGAATTTTCACCCAAACTTTGATCTTTGCTTCCTGGAGTGTCTTCTTGTCAAGTAGCCCTTGGGTTCAGCACCTTACCTCTGATACCATGTTGAGAATATGGAGGGCTGAATATTAATCCAAAAATTCTCTTCTTGATAATTACTTGTGAGCTTATGCTTCTTACTTATGCCTTCTCTTCCTTGGCTTATTAAATCTTTCATCAATTCAATCATAAAAAACACAAGAGGCACAAATTTAGGCTCTTCAAGCCAGGGCCAAAACCTCTCCCTCTTGGAGAGGAAAACCCTTAAGAAATTCTTCTTATAAACTTTCAGATGACAAGTACCATGACCATGACATAGACCCTTAACCTTTATATGCCTTCAAGACCTTATCACTGCATCGTCAATGAATCCTTGAGTCGATCCTTCTTTCCTGCACCTTCCGGCACCAGTCTACATCGTTCAACACTAGCCTTGGAGATCTCAGTCTCTAGTCTTCAATCTCTTCTTTACTTTGGCTTCTTTTTATCTAAATTTTACGTACAAACAGAGATACATATTTATGTATCTATTCTTTACATGCAACCCTAAGCCTTATTCACAAAGTATAGATCTCCCTTTCTCTTGTGTTGTAAGCTTTACTCGAACAATCCTTACCTTATTTCGCACTTTGCTCTAACTCTGTCCCTTTCTTCGGACTAACCACAGTCCCTTCTACACTTCAATTATAGACTTGAACTGATGTTTCCTTTGGCTCCTTTTCTTATACTTGTTACTACATAGTTCTTGCATTTAATTCAGATATATATACTGCACTGTCCTCACATTTACTTTAGACATACATCACCGAAGATTACCCAGACTAATCCGCCCTTGAATGCTTCAAATATATCCGCATTTCTTCAGGTAGAATCCTCGTTGTATATTCCTGTGATCCACACTTTTAAACTCAGTGAAAACTGCAGAGAAATCCACAAATTCTTTTTCTTCTCAGCGCAACATAGGTAGGTATAAATAGATGTTCCAACCTGTTAATAAGCTAACCTATGTCACTGTTTGTAGGCTGACTTTTCTTGCTGTTTAAAGGCCGACTTGGAGAGCATAATTTCCAGCGTTAATGTGGTGAGGATGAAGGCTGTCTTCAAGGATTCATGACAAGGTCTTGGAGCATATATTGATGACTAGACTCTTTGTATACATGACACTTAATTATACTTGTAACCAGAAGACAACCCTAATAGACATCAAGAAGAATTTTATTGACCTATAATAAAAATCTTGCTCATGAAACCCATGAAGCAAGTGAACCAAAAATACATTTTATTATTTTTGTCTTCTTCTTTACATAAATAGATAATTACATAGTCATTATGAAGGCCGATCCTAGTTACACTTTTCAACACTAGTCCCCTTGGCTGGGGCTCAAATTAAGTGGCAACATTCAGAAGATTGATGGATGTGGCTACTTGAAAAGGTAGGGGATTGAATGCAAATTTGATGAGCACACTTGTTAAAAGATTGGAGCATGGCTGAAATTTAAGAAGTTGTATGAAATGCCAAGGAAAAATACTCTCTTCCACATAGACATTGCGCTAGTAGACAAATTTTTCAAAGCTCAATCATCTTTGCAATCTCTACAAAATTTTGATAGATGGTTCGAAAAACATTGAATCCCTTCTTTACAAGGGAAATTTCTGAGTAACTTTGTAACAATTGGGCTAGGCTCATTTTGTCATTGATATTTTTGGATGGTGCAAACATTGGAAGCGATATGCAATATGTTGGGAAATTGCACAGAATGGAAGCCATATCAAGTATTTATTGCCATGCAAGAATTTACATAGAAGTTGATTTTGAGAAAGTGATCCTTGGATTGAACAAACTGCATTTAAATGTAATTATCTCCTATTGAATTAAACTTGGACTCGCGCTTTGAATGTAATGACAATTTCAAATGTGGAATCCTTATTCTATCACATGTGCTTGTATATGGATTGCACTTGCTTTGTAGTTTTAGCAGCATTATTGGGATCATGGTTCAATTTGATTCTTGGAATACTCTATCTGAGTCCTTGTAGGTTTTGTGTTTATTTGATTGATATATACATTAATTTTATATAATGACACTCGCCTCTCAAACGTCACATTTGTTCATCACATAGAGCCATGAAGTTGTATTCAAATTCTCTCTCTACCACTCTTAGGATTTCTTGTACAATTTCATTTAATAATTTTTTAGTGTAGTGTGTGTCACATTTGTGCATCACATGGAGCCATGTAGTTCTATATTCAAATTGGCCCTCTACCACTCTTAGGATTTGTTTGTACAATTTCATTTTCACAGTGTTTTAGTGTAGTATGCTTGATGTTGGAACTTTAGGATATGAACTTGGCTAAGTGATTGATGGTTCTCGTAAGCATTTTGATATTTGGTGGTTGATAATCAAACATAAAGTGAATACTTTATTCTTGTTGGTTGAAGGCATGACTTAAGGTTGGGTGAAAATTTGAGGAGTTACATAACTTTGGAACGATGCAACTTATGGATTTTTTGATTAGATATGACTGTAAATATATTGTGTTAGCCTAATTCTTGACACTTATGATTCCCTATTTTAGACCATTGTTCAAAGCTGATAACTTCTTTAATGCACATATTGGATTATACTAGTCTTGGATTTTCATGGCGATTGCTCTCTATAATGGTGACAATAAGGATGAATAAATGTGTTATATTACAAATACGTGCAATGACATTATGTATTAGGCAAGCTTGTAACATCAAACAATATCTTGTTTGTGTTAGGATGGTATACAAAATTCAAGATTTAGTATGTAGAGATGATATCTTTGGGCCAAAAGCACCTTTGTAGTAAAAAATTAAGATATAAGAGAGAACCCACCTTAAAACTTCCAAGCTAAACCCTTAAACACCAAATATATCCAATACATTCACCACAAACAACAAAAGAACATAAAGAGAAAAACCCTCAAGGTAGGTTAACACCATCAAATACTCGTTATGGTAGCATTCACTCCACAAGCCATGCTTGCTAATGCACAATACATTTCAACACAATTCCAATACAATGATACATGTGTATTTATATTTTTTCACGAGTATTCCCAATGGTCTTATACCAATACCCCTTATTATTACGTAATTTAATTTTAATTACGTAATGACGCTATTCCATTATCATGACCACATTACATTCATTATCCTTGTAGGTAAATCCCTAGGCCCCATATTATCCTCCTTAGGTACATTACATTCCATCCCTCTTGACATGTTTCATCATTCAAATAAGGAAAGAAGCCATATAGTATGACCTACTGAGCAATGTAGCTAATCGGTACCATGCATGAGCATCCATCTATCCTAGTGAATATGAGGTCCAAATGTAGCCTTTTCTTGATCTTGATTTTGGTTTTTCCTTAGGAACTATTGTTACCTTGGAGACAACCTTTGGCCGCAGGAGGTCAATGGCTAGGATATACAAGATTGAATCAAACTTTTTTAAAATCATTGGTTAGACAGAGAGAAAAATCATAAGACATGAGATGACCGTTCTAATTCAGAAACTCATGAACTCCAACCATAATGTTGAAAAATACAATGATAAATTCTCAATTTGATTTTGCCTTTGATTAAATTGAGAAAATTCGAATTTCCACATTAACAGACAACTTGGATGCAGTGAACTTGTGTGACATGGCTCGTGTCACCCAGTTTATGCAACAAATTCGAGTTGGAGGAGTTAGATTTCAGTTAAGCACGTGTGATTGCTAATTTGTTTTCAGTTAGACTAGTTCTAACTGTTGGAGGAACTAGTGGAGGGTTAGTTGTGCAGTGGGACTTTAGTCAAACTCAATGATCATCCAATTAACTGATCAATCAACCCAAAATAGCTAGTGCATGTAGAGAATTCTAGTTCCCCAGGATTGGTGGAGATTCCAAGGCAGTGTAACACCAATTGTAGACTAGTCTTAAGTGTACAAATGTGGCATGCAGTCAGCCTAATAAACCTAAGGAATTGCACAATCCATTTTGAAGAAATTCCTAAATAATATGTGCCTAATTTCTCAAGGAACAACGAAACGAAATAGGAGCTCAAGCATAGGAAAAAATTGACTAAGTCTGGGCCAGAGCTTCTTAGTGAGAAAAGAGATAGGTTGTGCACTTGCAGGTTGTGCTCAGTAGAGAAAACAAATTGTAATACATCTCTATTCATCAGATTAATGAAAGCATACATTGGGGTTTTTAACATATTTCATTACCAAGGAAAAATACTGTGTGTCTGTGTGCTATTTCTTATTACATGTTTGAAATTATTGTTCTAGATTGTGAATTACTTTCCGCAGAGTAGTAGGGTAGGTTTGTGTCTTGTGATTTTCATTAAAATTTCATCATCAATTCAAAATATACTCCATAATTTCTACATGGTATCAGAGCATGATTCACATTAGAGCAGGAATTTCAAAGTTATTTCTTAGGAGGTTCAAATTTGGAGTTCAGTGCAGCAGGAACTCTTCAGAGATGAGAATATGACCTTCAATGGATTGAAGCTAGAGTATGCCTTGGAAGACACCTCTAATTTTGTTGCATGGAAGGATCACATGGAGGCGATATTGGATGAAAATGGATTGCTAGAATACATCAGACACATGTTATAAAAATAACGGAATCTGATGCCTAGAACCTTGCTCAATGGAAAAAATATGTAGCCAAGGCAAGGAGAATAATACTAGAGGGAGTACGAGATCACATTGTCACCAATATCCATGGGAAATAAAATCATGCAATGTGGCAGGCATTGACAGATCTATTCTAGAATAACAATGACCATAGGAAATTGACACTCAAGGATAAACTTCGGAATATCAAGATGCATAAGAATGACACTATTCAACAATATCTGAATAGGTTCACACAAATTTGTGATGATCTTGCAGGAGATGGTGTTACTATTTTAGATGATGAATTGGTAATCCTAGCCCTTCTGGACCTTCCCAGGAGTTGGCATAAATATCAAGATTCAATGAACGAGAGGGAGAAACTACCGAATTGGGAACTCTTATGGTTCGATTTGGTACAAGAGGAAATAAGGCATACTACCAGAGATGTGACTTCATCCAAGGGTGAGGATGAAGAAAAAATCACATTGGCTGGAAAGGGAAAGAAGGGAAAAGGGAAAAAATCTCAATCCAAACCATAGTCCAGCCAAGGGGGCAAGAAAAAATATTTGTCAAAAATTAAATGCTTCCATTTTCATGAATTCAATGACTATGCCACGAAGTGTCCACACAAAAAGGCAAGCAAGAATACCTTAGTAGGAGAAACAGGAGAAACCTTGGATTCATATTTTGAGCTTGAATTTACCCTTATCGCATGCATGACCAACCAAGTGATGGGGAGCGTGTGGTACTTGGACTCAGATGCATCGTTCCACATGACATGGTGTAGAGAGTTTTTTAGTGACCTGTAAGAGAAATATTTGCAGATGCACATCAAGATGGGGGACGACGAAAGGTATATCATGACTGGGGTTGGTACATTCACCTTTTAGAGGGAGTCAAGCTCCCCTCTTAGGCTCAAGGATGTCATGTTCGTTCCAGGCCTAAAGAAAACTCTCATATCTGTTTCAGTTTTGGAAGACCTTGGTTATGATGTGATCTTCAGTAAAGGAAAGGTATTCCTGAGACACGTAGCCACGGGACAAGTGAAGTAAATAGGGGTTCGTGTGAAGAAATTGTATAATCTAGATGTGGAAGATTGTGCTACATTAAGCACTAAGGCGGAGAAGGTGAAAAGCCGCAATGTTGGTGAAATTTGGCACAAAAGACTTGGAGATTTGCATCATGGCACCTTGAAGATTATGCAGAAGATAACCACAGGCCTCCCCAAAGGAGCACTTGAGAAATAAGATGTATGCAAAGGATGTACTTCGGAGAAGTACACAAAGTCCACATTCCATGATCGGGACAACAAAGCACATGCAGTCCTAGAAAGGATACACTTTGATGTCATTGGACCTTTCTCGATAGCCTCCACTACCAGACACATATTTTGTCATTTTTATTGATGACTTCTCATTGAAGTGTTGGATCTTCTTCATGCGGAAGAAATATGAGACATTCTCCAATTTCGTAGAATTCAAGGCACTGGTTGAGAAAGAAACTAGCAAGAAGGTGAAGGCTCTCATGAGCGATAATAGAGGTGAGTACATGTCGAATGAATTTAAAAATTTTAGTGCACAAGAAGGCATTCAACACGAGTTGACAAAACCCCACAACCCACAATAGAATGGGGTGGATGAGAGAAAGAACTGTAGCATTGTGGGAGTAGCAAGGGAAATGTTGTGTGACCAAGGCCTACCACTCCACTTGAGGGTATAGGAATGAAAAAAAACAATCTATTTGCAAAAATGGAGTCCTCATTGGATTCTGGGCATGATTACACCAAAGGAGGATTTCTCGGGGAGGAAGCCGGATGTGTTGCACTTCAGGATTTTGGAGCCTCTGTTTATTGCCATGTCTCCAAAGAATCAAGGAAGAAGCTTGAGCCAAAAACAAAATTGGGAATATATGTGGGTTACACAAAATCTCCTCACAACTACTATGTGTACTTTCCATCCCTTAGAATGAAAGTTGTGCAAAGGGATGCAAAATTTGATGAGGAGAAAGCGATGCAATGCTATCTTGAGAGGGAGCTTCAGATCCCACCAGAATAGGAGCTTCTAGCTCCAAAGGAGGAGCCTCAAGAAGTTATGGAACAACCACAAATTGAGGAGTAGAGAGTGGAGACCACCACTCAAGAAAAATCATCTAGAGAAGGTAGAAAAGGAACCAGGGAAGCTGAGAGACTTGTGTAGAATGCGAGGGATAATGTGGGTGCTCCTTCAAATTTTCGCAGGTAGAGAAGGTCACCAGATCGGTACAATGGATACATGGCTCTAATGATTGAAATTGTAGAGATTGAGCCATCCTCTTTCGAGGAAGAAGTAGATCAACCTATATGGGTTGTTGCAATGGTGGAGGAATACAAATCCATTGTAAAGAGAAGTGTTTGGGGAGTGGTCCCAAGACCAAAAGATAAATCAATTGTGGGTTCGAGATGGATATTCAAGGTAAAGAAGGCAATAGACGGAGGCATAGAGAAGTAAAAGGCTAGATTTGTGGCCAAGGGGTACTCTAAAGTTGAGGGAATTGACTATGAGGAGACCTTTGCTCCAGTAGAAAGGTACTCATCCATTAGATCAATTCTTTCTCTAGCTGCACAGATGGGGTGGAAGATCCACTAGATGGATGAAAAAACAATGTTCCTCAATGGAGCTATTAAGGAGGAAGTGTACATCGAGCAACTAGAAGGCTTTGAGACTTTTGATTGGGAGTCTCGTGTGTGTAGGCACAAGTGAGAGTAGTACAGTCTCAAACAAGCACCCCGTGCTTGGTACAACATGATCGACAACTATCTCATTGGTTTGAGCTTCACCAAAAGTGAAGCAGATGCAAACCTCTATCATATCTTGGTAGAAAATAAATTGCTCATTATTGTATTTATATGTTGATAATTTAATTTTAACTGGTGATGAATAGTTGATCAGATCTTGCAAGGAGGACCATTCAAGAGAATTTGAAATGAAGGACATGGGTCTCATGCACTACTTCCTCAGCTTGGAAGTATGGCAAGGCAATTGAGAACTGTTTTTCTCTCAAGGCAAGTACACAAATGAGATACTGCAGAGATTCTGCAAGGAGAGTTTAAAACCCATGGAGACACCTCTAGCGACCAACCAGAGGAAGGAGGATGCCATTTTAGGTGAAGAAGTGGATGCTACAATTTATCGACAACTAGTGGGTTCATTGATGTATCTTGTGAACACACAACCAGATTTGTGCTATGCAGTCAACCAACTGAGCCAAGCTATGGTTAGGCCAAAAAAATTATTTTGGAAGATAACTAAGCATGTTTTACGGTACCTCAGATGCACTACCCAATTTGGACTATGGTACAGATGGACAGAGTGAAGCTGTGTAGCTTCATAGATGCAGATTGGGTGGGGATTCTATCAGACCGAAAGAGCACATCAGGTGGAATTCTCAGTGTTGGGTCCGAAACTATTTCCTGGTACAACAAGAAGCAAATATTAGTGGTGCTCAGTTCGACAAAAGCATAATACATGGTTGCAAGTCAAGAAACATGTGAGGTGATCCAGATGAAAAATATACTTGTCGGATTGTTTGGTTAGATGATGGATCCAACTGAGATATAATTTGATAATCAAATTTTCATAAATCTCTTTGAGAATCCTATTTGCAGTACATTTCGATAGAGGAACAAAATGATGACATTTTGACAAAGGCCTTTTCAAGAGGCAAGTTCGAGTTCCACAAGTGCAGGATAGGGGTGGCTGATAATCCCTTTCTTTGTAAGAGGGAGTGTTGAAAAATGCAGCAAAATATTCTCAATTTGATTTTGTCTTGATTAAATTGAGAAATTCAAATTTCCACATCAACCATTAGGGAAATTTTGAGGTCTAAAATGGGCCTCCTAAGGAAATTATAAAATAATAGTGAAAATAATAAAATAAGAATATATTACATAATCAAATTTTAGAGGTAAAAAAGGAAAAACTATTTTTTCAACTCATATTTTCAACTTAACTCCCTATGGGTTTACTCAAATTTCGAGCGGGAACACTCGTTGGATAAAAACTTTGATTGCAATAATGTTTTTCATGTATTTCTCATTTTTCATGTAGTAGGGTCCATCGAAAGTATGCGACATGGATCTCCTTGGATGAGGAATCAAATTTTGCATCCAACGAGAACCCCCACTTGAAATTTGAGTAAAACCTTAGGGAGATAAATTGAAAATAAAAGTTGAGAAAGAATTTTTATTATTTTTTATTATTTTTACCTTTTTACCCCAAAAATGGTGAAAAATCCCCCATGGTTGACAACATCATCTTGAATCCTATTGGTCCTTATAAAGTTTATTTTGGTTGTACATTTTTCTTAGGAGGCCCATTTTAGACCTCGAAAGTTCTCTAATGAGACAACTTGGATACAATTAACTTGTGTGACATGGCTTGTGTCACCCAATTTACTTATTAAGTTCGAGTTGGAGGAGTTAGAGTTCAGTTAAGATTGTGTAATTGCTAATTTGTAGCGATCAAGGTTAGTTAAATAAGGTTGTTTTCAGTTAAACTAGTTCTAACTATTGGAGGGCTAGTTGTGCAGTGGGACTTCAATCAAACTCAGTGATCATCCAGTTAACTGATCAATCAACCCAAAATAACTAGTGCATGCAGATAATTCTAGTTCTCTAGGCTTGGAGGAGATTCCAAGGCAATGTAACATCAATTGTAGACTAGTATTGAGTGTACAAGTGTCGCATGCAGTCATATGATCAACCTAAGGAATTACACAATCCATTTTGGAGAAATTCCTAAATAATAGGGGCTTAATTTCTCAAGGAAAAACACAAGGAAATAGGAGCTCAAGCATGGGCAGAAATTGACTATGTCTGGGTCATAGCTTCTCAGTGAGAAGGGAGATAGGTTGTGCTCAGTTGAGAAAATAAATTGTAATACATCTCTATTCATTAGATTAATGCAAGAAAAACATTGGGGTTTTTAGCAGATTGCTTCCCCCAGAAAAAATAATGTGTGCATGTGTGTTATTTCTTATTGCATGTCTGAAATTATTGTTCTAGATTGTGAATTAATTTTCGTAGAACAATAGAGTAGGTTTGTGTCTTGTGATTTTGATTAAAATTTCATCAGCAATTGCAAATATACACCAAAATTTCTACACAAAATGACCAGATCAATGAGGGTTGTAGAAAGTAGGGTTTAAAATATGACTAGAAGTAAAATGAGGAAAACATGGCTTAATCACATAGGAAATTAAGAATCCCAACTTTTAACCCTACAGAGGAAATGATGCAAAGAACAAAGATATGAATGAATGCCTGGTATAGTGGAGCGCTCATTAATTGATTTAAACCAAAAAGATGAGTACCATTAATGGTAGGTAAATTCATAAATATGATCTAAATGACCCTGTTGCTCTTAGATATCATATCAGTAGAAGAAAAAACACTTAATGAAATGTTAAATACAAAGAAAGAAATACAAGTCTACAACTTGTAGGTTGGAATCAAAATGGTCTTTATTAGTGAAACTCCTGAGAGACTTCATCATTTACATTCATATTTTCGCTCCAAACCCTTACAAAATGTTTTTTAAAATTTTCATTTTATTCTTTGGACTAATTTTTCCTGATTGTTATTAAAGTGACTCTTTGACCATTATAAAACTATCTTTTAAAAACATTTAATCTATATATATATTCGTCCTTTTACCAAATAAAATCCTAGCACTTTATAATATATGAATGAATGAATGAAATTATTTTAACGTCCATGAGGCTAAAGATAGCCTATGGGACAGATTGCTTCTCCATCTGGTTCTTGTATTCCGCCCTTTTCCCATGAAGTCTCAGAATAAACGGTCCCAACTTCTTGACAAACCCCTCCCTGAATAGATTGTCCCAAGATATAGCAGTCAGAATATCTGTACAAATTTCCCTGCTGTCTTTGAAGGCATCAAATTCTAAAATGAAATGATTTTCTGTTTCCACTTTTCCAGAAGAGAAAAAAAAATACATACTCTTTCCTCCCACACTTCTTTTGGCCTTTTCCAATGCCCTGTTTCACAACGGAGTTGATGAGAATTAGTCCTTAGTTGAACAATAAGAATTTTAGCTCTCCAAGAAATATTGGCCCCTATGTATGCTTTTTGTTGATGATTATGAGTGGGATTAAACTCTTCAATATAGTACTTCTTCTTTCTCCCTAACTCCTCCAAAGTGCGTTTGTGGAATTTTTCCATAACAAATTTTTTTTATCTCTTAATTGTTTATGGGACACATGCTCAAGAAAATACCCTATTTAATAAAGCATTTGTTATTTTTCCACATCCAAGTCTTCTTTATTTTGCACAAGATGCCATTAAACACAACCTTAGGCCATATGCCCTCTTCCATTGCTCTATTAGCACTCTATGAATTTCCTAGGCCGAGGAAGAAAATGACAAAGGTAACCACAAAATTGAAGAGGGATCTCTCACTTAGTTTACTCAACAAAAAGATATTAGGCTAGGTAGTAAGATCAAAAAGGGTTTTGATTTTATAGATATGTTGATGAGAAAAGGAGTAAAACCATTAGGCATGGATTCATGATCAAAATCTGATTTCTGTCAAGTGAAATGATGGGAAATTAAAGGGTTTCTCCACAGGGGTGAGGTAGGCGACTTTGGTGGTGGTTTTAGATCAAATTGTGGTGGAAGGTGAAGGAATAAAAGGTGAAGAACAAGCACATTAGAGCATCAAAACTAGATGAATTATAAAATGATGTACTGAAGCAGAAAACATGAATAACTTGGTAAACTAATCAGAGCATCATTAGGGATGAATTATGAAATAATCATATGTTTTTTTCCAAGCAAGAAAGATGTACATTAAAGGGATGAAAACACATAAGATAACTCACAAATCACATGATTCACAAGGCACCAAAATTCTGACACAAGAATCCCTGCAAATCACCTGCTATTCCATTCATTTACTGGAAATTTTTTTCAAAATTACAGTGCAGAAAGAGTCTTCTCTCTAAACTCAACCAACATAACCCTTTATGTTAGAAAGTGTAACTAGGTCCAGTGTTCATAATGACTAAGTAATTATGAATTTATGTAATGAAGAATACCAATATAATAAAATGTATTTTGTAATGCTTGCTTCATGGGTTTCATGAGAAGGGAGTTTTTATTATAGGTCAAAGACTTCTTCTTGATGTCTTCAGGGGATTTTCATCTTGTCATAAATGTATAATTTAGAGTCATGTATATGAAGTGTTGTTACACTTGTAAAGGAAAAATATTGATGTAAATTGTATGCTCCAAGACCTTGTCTAAACACTCCACCAAGTCGACTCAAAGTATGATGTAAATACTCCTTGAAGAATTTGGCCTATACTCAGAGATCATGTCGGCCTAGGTAGAGGAATACAATCCCTATATATATGTAGGACCGCAACCTCATTTTGGACAATAAGTTCGGATTAACACTGTGAAAAAGTGTGAGGTTAAGGGCTGTAACTAAGTGTGAGAAAATGTGACATTCCAATAAAGAAGAATAGCATATCAGATCGGGTATAATCTGAAGTTGAAATGTATGGATATACAACAAAGAACATAGGCTATAAAAGATGTAAGTCTTAGGTAGTAATTCAAGGAAAAGTATGTGGTTTGGTGAAGACACTTCAACGAGGAAAGAAGTATGTCTAGCAAAGAAAAGGAGACTATCTCATATCTCTGTTTTTGTTACATATCCGAACTGAAGTAGGTGCCTTGACAACAATGACGGTGTTATCAAGTGTTGTAAGGAAGTGAAAAGTAGAAGGATTACATAGCGTAGTTAAAGGGAATGCAAGGTGTACAATTACTTGGGCTCAATATAATTCGTATATCTCAGAAGTACATACAACATAAAGAAGATCTGCAACAGAATTAGATAACTCAGAAAAGGGCTAAAAAACACACAAGAAAGCAAGAGGGATCTCTGTCTTGAGATCTAGGGTATAGCAAGAAGACTATGGAAGAATCTCAAGAAGGTAGAGGCTAGAAGGACTAAGAAGGAGATAATTGTTTAGGACTAGGAACCGAGCTTTCCTAGCATTGGTGCAAAGCAGTGTAGAAAGGAGAGATCAACTAGAGAAGCCGAGAAGAGTAGTGGCAAGGTCTTGGAGGTATACTGAAGTCAAGGGTCTGTGTCATGTTCATGGTACTTATCAATTGAAGATGTAGAAGAAGAATTACTTCCAGGTTTTCCTCTCCAAGAGGGAGAGGTTTTGGCCTTGGCTTGAAGAGCCAAAATTCTGTGTCTCTTGTGTTTTGATAATTGGCTTGATGAAAGACATAATAAGCTAATGAAGATAAAATCTAAGTAATAGAATAATAACAAGTATAACACAAGTAGTTATCAAGTAATATAATTGAATTGAACTCTTACCTACCAAATTATCAACATGGTTTCAGAGCTTGGGTTCTAGAAAGGGTTATTTGAAAAGAAGACACTCAAGTACCAAGAGATCAAGGATCAGTTTTCTGGAAGGAAACAAAGCAAAAGTTAGAGATCTACATTCAGTTCTAAGAGCCAGTTTGCAGAAATTGGAAAGCCATCAAGATCATGTATCTATACATCAAGAAGGACATCGTGTATAAGCCATCAACAACTATTTGGTGTTGAAATTAAATCAACATTGTTGAAGTCATCATCGAGCCATCCTTGATCATCTTCATCATCAAGGATTCAAGGTGATCTAGCTCTCATTCACGACTATTGAAGAAGCTAATATAAGAGGGATTTCCTACTTCTATCTTCATCATCATCAACAGGGAAGTTGATTATAGAAGAAAAACACCTATACAAGTAAGTATATTTACGACTTCATCCAAAATATGTCAAAATGTCTTTTTACTGAGAAAGCAACAAACTGGTTGGGGTTTCAAACTTTCTTGCCTGGAGGAAAAGGAAAATCCTAAATCTTATTGATAATGAAGTCATGAATGGAGACATAAGAGCCCACAAGATTCTTATAAAATCCATAAAGGACTCTCTCATCCCCTATATATCAAAACTAGAATTTTCAAAAGAAATACATGACAAATTGATGGAGATATTCTAGGTAAGTACTGCAGAAGAAGGAATATCTCTGAGATAAGAACTATACAGGTTGAAGATGCCAAGAGAAGGAATAAATTCACATTTTATGAAGTAAGAGATCAACTTTAGGAATTGACAAAAGTAATGTATGATAGAGAAATGAATACAATGGTGTTTAATTCTCTACTAGAGGGATGGGGAAACTTCACTTCAAGTATCTATGGAAAGAAAGAAGCAACACCATTCCAGGATCTATTGTCTCTTTGTAATATAGAAGAGACAAGGTTAAAATATAAAAGTGGACATAGGCTAAAATGAAGAGAATCCAGCCTATGCTGCCATGTCAAGAAGAAAGGGAAGATTCGGTAAGTTTGGTCCTCAGAAGAAAATGAGAAACATCGATAAGATACAATGCTATGTATGTAATAAAATATTGCTCCAAATCTAATGAGGAAAAGAGGAAAAAGGAATAATCCCATATTATCGGAAAAATGGAAGAACGAGACTCAAAGAAGCCTAAGAAAGAATAAGTGAAAGATCTCTATTATGGTTGAGATCATATTCCTCTTTTAGAGGTATCTGTCAGGTTGAAAAATAGTATGTTAGGAATATAGATACATCACTTTAAATTGGCATCATGATAAAAGAATTTAAAGAGTAACACTCATCATAGGAGGATGTATAAAACATCTATGTGACATCTATGCTATAAAAGTGGCTCCTGAGAACCTCATTGAAAACAACATTTATGTAAGGAAATCGTCTAGATCAAGGGTCATCATTCAATAATCAATATGGAAACATGTGCTGAAATTTTCTAATGGAATCCTCTTTGGATTCAATGGTTAGAAAGAAAGTAAAAGGTTTCTTCGAGAATTTTAACTTGCATAATTTTGGGATTAGGATATGATGAAATATTGATAAAGTACGTCAAGGGAATTAAATTCTTCATTCTAAGGAAACCTGCTGTAGGATGACTCAAAAGGAAAATAATGAGGTACACACACACACACACACACACACACACACACACACACATATATGCTGACATTGGATGCTATGTAGTCACGTGGTTTCAGGTAGTATACTTCTATCTTTAGAATTATGATCAAAGAAAGTAGAAACTATTCTGATGCACAAGTTGCCACACCAGATGAAATCAACATAATATGTCCTCATATGGATTATGAGGTGATTGTACATTATCAAGGAGCTTCACATTGGAAGTTCCTGGAAATGAAATAAAACTGTGTGGAGAAAGAAAATGGAAGAGATCATGGGAAGTAAAACCATGGAAAGAAGCAGTCAACATCCAAGAAAGCCAAGAAGACTTGACTAGAAAAATCTATTGGGAAGATATGTATAATTTGATATAAGTCTGGAAAATATGGAGACCCTTGACAATGCATATATTTAGGAGATTTTTCAATCTAGGATGCCGATGCATACAAGAATATGTCATGGTGAAATATCATCACTAAGGCGACTTTTGATTTAAAAGTTAATATTTATAATTAATCAATATATGATGATCTTATGCAGGGCTTTCAAAGGGAAGTATATGTCTTCCACAATTGATAACCATATGGCAGGATAAAAATATCCTTGAAAGAAATATGGTCCAAATAAGAGCAACATGACATGAGGCTAGACCATATGAGAAGATTGATGGATCACTTCTGAAGATATGACTCATGGATGAAAGTGATGGATGATCTGTGCCCTATGAAGAGATACCAAAGTTGAAGGCTCCTCAATTCATGACATCAATGGAAGGATTCCTTCATGAGCAGTTGGATGTTTTCATCATTGATGTTGCAGGTCCCTGATTAAGACGGAGCCTGATAATAAGTTTATTACTTGGAAGAAACTCCGTAATACCTAGGCCAATAGGGACGCTTAGGTACATTCCTTTGTGAAATATGTCCTCCCTAGTTGAGAGGGAGAAATAGACACATTAGTTTGATCTTCACCTAGAAGACAAAATGCGGGATTGGGTAATCATCTCACATTCGATACTCTTTTGGGATGTATTAGAGCATCTATGGAAAGAGTAGTCGTGAAAGGATGGATATTCTTTAAGGATTAGCTATCTCGCTAAGAATAGTCCTTAGAGGTCATACTTGGTGAACATCCAGGTGGAGTATGTACCTTGGAGACAATGATGAAGGTGTCTATAATCATTGGTCTCACCAACATTGTAGCTCACGGTCTCGTGGAGAGATGGAACTGTTAATAAAGGCCTTTCACTATGATAATGCTGGATAATATGATGCTATAACAAATGATTACCAATCAAATTATTCTTATGAGATTATTCAGATTGAGAGTGACCATGTACCATTATGAATACCTCCCTAGTTAAGAGGGAGTGTTGGAAAGTGTAACTAGGTTCGCTCTTCATAATGACTAAGTAATTATGAATTTATGTAATGAAGAAGAAAAATTTAATAAAATGTATTTTGTAATGTTTTCTTCATGAGTTTCATGAGCAAATATTTTTTATTGTAGGTCAAATACTTCTTCTTGATGTCTTTAGGGGTTTGTAATTTTTTCATAAATGTATAATTTAGAGTCATGTATATGAAGTGTTGTTACACTTGTAAAGGAAAAATATTTATGTAAATTGTATGCTCCAAGACCTTGTCTAAATGATCCACCAATTCGTCTCAAAGTATGATGTAAATACTCCTTGAAGAAGTCGTCCTATACTCAGAGATCATGTCGGCCCAGGAAGAGGAAGGAAATCCCTATATATATAGGACCACGACCTCATTGTTGGACACAAAGTTAGGATTAAATCTGTGAAAAAGTGTGAGGTTATGTGCTACAACTCAGTGCGAGAAAAAGTGACATTCCAGTAAATAAGAATAACATATCATCTTGGGTAAAATATGAAGTTGCAATGCATGGATATACAACAAGGAATGAAGACTATAAAGGATGTAAGTATGAGGCATTAATACAAGGAAAAATTTGTGGTTTGGTGAAGACACTTAAACGAGGAAAGAAGTATGTCCAACGAAGAAAAGGAGACTATCTCTGTTTTGGTTACATATCCAAACTGAAGTAGGTTCCTTGAAAACAATGACGGTGTTATCAAGTGTTGTAAGGAATTGCAAAGTAGAAATATTACATAGCGTAGTCAAAGGGACTGCAAGCTTTACAAATACTTGGGCTCAATATATTTCGTATATATTAGAAGTACATACAACATAAAGAAGAGCTGCAACAAGGTTAGATAACTCAGAAAAGGGCTAAAAGACACGCAACAAAGTAAGAGGGATCTCTATATTGAGATCGAGGGTATAAAAATTATACTATGGAAGAATCTCAAGGAGGCCAACGCTAGAAGGACTAAGAAGGATATAATTGTTTAGGACTAGGAACCAATGTTTCCTAGCATTGGTGCAAAGGAGTGCAGAAAGGAGAGATCAGCTAGAGAAGCCGAGAAGAGCAGTGACAAGGTCTTGGAGGTATACTGAAGTCAAGGGTCTGTGTCATGGTCATGATACTTATCAATTGAATACATAGAAGAAGAATTACTTTCGGGCTTTCCTCTCCAATAGGAAGAGGTTTTGCCCCTAGCTTGAAGAGCCAAAATTTCGTGTCTCTTGTGTTTTGATAATTGACTTGATGAAAGTCATAATAAGCTAATGAAGATAAGATATAAGTAATAGAATCATAACACGTATAACACACGCAAATTAACAAGTAAGAGAATTGAATTAAACTCTGCCCTACCAAATTCTCAACACTTTCTACATTAAAAATTATGAATTATATACAAAATAATTTTTCTAGATCTAAGGAGGCCGAAACCCACCTATTCCCTAATAGATGGAATTGATTTCATGAAGATATGAAAGAAAAAAAAACCACTATTCTGGAAACTAGGAAAGTATCTTTGACTATTACTTATAATCTTTCCTACACACCTAATACATCGAACTTGTAAAAGATAATATTAGTTAAGTTTTTACATGATAAAACGTAAATAATGACATGATAAAATCCTTTCTTTGCCAACACCGAGGTAATTTTTTTTGTCCAAAAAACTGATTATATCTGTACACAACAAAAGAGTGTTCTTTCTTTGACTGCATGGATAACTGTACATTTGTCAAAAACTACTGGTGGATGAAGGAGTATCCTATTAAATTGATGGAATTCCAACATATTGTATTGTAAACTTAGATGAGGTTAGAAAATCCCGCCATACTTGTCTCCTTTTCTACAACTATGAGAAATGAATGAGGAGCCTGAAGTGATATTGATAGACCCTGGTGAACCTACCTTCACACGTGAAGCACCTATGAATTACCTTGAGAATATTGCTGTAATGTTCCAATAAATAGTCACTACGCACTACAACACCAAAATCTTTCTTTTTATAATCCGGTTTGAAATCCTTATATTGCTCCAACTCCAGAGGCATTCCTTTGAACCATTTCTCCCCCTCGAAAGTTATTATGTGGCTGATGCTATGGTGGATTTTGACACGATGAATTTAAATTCACCAACTTTTACTTCATCTCCATCAAAATTTAGGGAAAATTCTTTGGTCACATCCACATTATACCCCTGTATTTTTTCACAGAATTTGACACAACCTGTTTTCTCAAAGGCTACCCTGATGGTAGGATATGAGTTGATAAGTGAGGGATCTTGTCATTCAAACCTCACAATTATGAAGATACAAAACTTGGGCTAGGGTTTGATGTTTTATCAAGGTTGGGACTTCAAGACAAAGTTGAAAATTCTTTTCAAACCCTAAATGACTTAAAACAATATAGAGAGACCACAATTTATGACTGGTAATAGAAAGATATGAAGATGCTTTGTTTTGGCCCGTGCGTAACATCCCAAACTCAACAATAAAGGGAAAAATACTTAAATTTACCAAAAGACAAGCTCAAGAAACTTCTAAAATCTTATGGACTCCCTATAATTTCAAATTAATTCAAATGAGGATGACACATTGAAAATTGCAAGTTTTCAAGACAAACAAATAGGTAGAAAAGAGCATTGTTTTTGTGTGCAACACCTACTATGTGCAACACTAAGGAAATGAAAGGAAAAGGTTGTGGAAGAATGATCAAATGACCTTCCAGTAAACATGACAAATTATGATAATTTCACACAAGCTCTCTTAAGTAGAGAAACCAAGGTTTAGAGGTTATTTAGTCGATAAAAAAGGATAAAGATGGGGGTGACTGTGTGCATGTGTAGCTACAATGTGCGCAACACTGGAACCCATTTTTGATGAAGAGAACTAATACTTTGAGCTGTGTGCAGTGTTTACATGCAACTTGTGCGTAGCGACAAAACTGATCTTTTTCAAGCCCTTGGAGATTAAATTTTTGCGAAATATAAAGGTTGAAGGATGATCTTGCATGAAATTCTGATGTCTTTGTAGAGAAATCCGTTCCTCATTTGGAAATAATGGTACTTTAGGAAGATCAAGGGTTGAGCGTGTTATCACTAAATTGAGGCTGATGGGCTGCTTTAACAGTCAACTCAGAGTAACTATTTCAAACCTAATTTTAGTTGGAACTTAACCTTTCCAGCCTGAGAGGGATCTCTCAAGGATACATATAATATTATGTAAATGAAGATTAACATATTGCTAACTCTGAAATTTTCTTTAAATGATTTTATGTAGGTGACAAATGTGAAGAAGTAGCTACCATTGGGTATGGAGTCAGAGGAACTAAATTACATGAAAATAATCTAACATGGAAGATGAGGCATGTGTGTATTCTCATCAAAACATAAACTGAACAGTGAACCATATGTGTATAGGAAGTTGGAGCATGATTAAACATGAATTCCAAGTGATTACACATAAAGAAAATTGAAAGACAAAAACACAACTAGAACAGTAAACCATATGTGTACAAGAAGTTGGAGCATGATTAAACACGAATTCCAAGTGATTACACATACAGAAAACTGAAGGAAGATCAAAATGGATTGTAGGACAAACACATACAAGAATACATGATGAATCTTAGGTGAGAAATAAGTTTACTGCAACTATATATTATTGACATAAAATGATTACAAAAGTAGCTTCTAGCGTTACATCCATCCCTGAAATGGTATTTACAAATGGTATATATAGGAAGAGAGGCACTAACTCCACCTCTTCTAAAAATAAGGAAACATTTCTCCTCACATTACATATGTGTTATAATGCATTAAAACCTCATCCCATTGAAACCCAACTGAAATAAAAGGTGTAGAAGAAAGAAGAGAATAAATCTGAGCTGAACTGCTGAGTGCGCTGACATGCTGCTCCTTTTTCTACTGATTTGTTTCTTCACGTTTCTGGTTCTTAAATAACCATGTATTTTTATTAAATACAACCTCCAACAATTGCTGATATATGGAAGATATGGAACCTCCAACCTTTCCCATGCTTTGCTGATACTGATGGTGATGGTGGTGGGCGTGGGTCTATTATAATCTTGAACGGTTACCCCGGATAGTCATTGAATGGACTAATTTTTTTTTGGCTACACATCGAGATGAAAGTGGAGGGGAGTGTGCGAGAATAGAATGGTAAGCAGGAGGCGTGGTAGTGAGGGAATGAAGTGAAGAGCGGGAAAAAATGGTGGGAAAGGAGGGTGGTTTTGACAGATTTTTTAGGGGATTTGAGATGGTTTGTGGTATTGAAAGGGGGGGTGCGAGAAAACCACTTTCATATATCGCAATAAGCAATGAGACTTGTTGAAACATTAGAAAAGCGCTTGAGGAAAGGGGGGGGAGAGAAAACCACTTTTTCATATATCGCAATTGCGATCACGGACTTGTTGAAACCTTAGATAAGGCGAGAGGGGGGGTGAATCAGTTTGTCACCTTCAAGAATATTTAAAAAACTTTTCAATTAAACTTATTTACAATTTATCTTTCATGATCAATTTTATATGGAAACAAACTTATATGTGCAGAAATGTTAAGATAATGTAACAACAGAATTATGACAGAGCAGTAAATATTAAGTAGAGTGAATAACCATATTAACACATCACACACAGAGACAACAAATATACGTGGAAACCCATAAAGGGAGAAAACCACATCTTATTATTGTTGTGATGTAAAGGCAAGCTCCAACTCCCTCTCACCACTGATTTTCTGTAAGCACCAACCTACAGGAGGCTCCAACCTCAAATTTCTGCAAGCTACAACTTGCAAGGAAGCTTCAACTCCCTCTTTTTCATAAAAGAAACATTTGCTGATTTACCTTGGATATCAGCTCTGTTCTGTACCTTTTTTTTTTACTGTACTCCAATCCTCATATTTTCTTGATTATTTCTTTTTCTTCAATTCTGCATTGTCTTCTCTTTTATCAATTTACTCAGAGAAATTTATCCATTTCAACGTTACAGTGGGATTTTATCTTTCTCCGGAGACTTGCCAATTACATCACAAATAGTTAAAAAACTTTCATTCGAATACAGTATAAATTTCAAAATCATTTCAACAACAACACTGCTCTCTCTCTGTTTTTCTCTCTTTTTTCTTCAACAACCACGCCTCACTTTTTCGTTTCACTATATTCATTTTCCTTGTTCATTTTAGTTGCATAACTGCTGCTTGTACAACTGTCTTTTAATCGAACATAAAAAATAACTCTCGGCGTTATTATAGATTATCATGAAATAAGACCTCGTAACCTTTTGATTTCATTTTGAAAATAAATTCTTTGACTCATTAAATATTCATTCCGGATTTGTCATTCTCATAAATCAAATATCTGCTCGCCAATCAAATGTTTTATAACCTTCTTAATAAACCATGGGTTTTATATTAATGAACAACCAACTAACCTCTGAAAGATTTGAGCCCCACAACATTATAAACTCTAAACTCTTCTTCTCTATTCGCCGATGCGATTAGTGAGGGTCCCATAGTATAAGTCTTTGGTTGTATTAAGCTCGAGCTATAGAGTACTTCACATATATGTATATATATATATATATATATATATACACATATATACTTTGACCCTTTGTTTAAAAAGTGCTACCCATATATATATATATATATATATATATATATAAGCCTAAATCAATCTTCAAGCATGGATTTAACCCTTGGCATATCATAATGTTTTAACTTGCACTAGCTATATAATCCGCACATAAACCTTGATAATAAGCAACTATCACCGCACTCACCATTGAATGTCAAAACCATATATTAGATTAAAAAGTTGGAAAATTATATTCATATCTGGCCCCACTGCACTTTTATCACCGCATTCACCTTTTAATGCTAAAATTCATATATTAAGCTCTTGGGTTTTATATCAACACCGCAACTATTAAATTCGTATGGGTCCCATAGCAAACATAACTCGCCTCTTCAATCAATGGTTGAGGGGTCGTTGCACCGACTGTCGTGATCCGACGGACACAACTAAATATCGCATTTATTTATTGTATGATGTTTAAACCTCAGATCCTGTGAGACGAACTGGACCCCACTTGTTATCCTCCCATTCACATCTAATGGTTGATATCTTATCACATTAACCTTTTTGATCCAACGGACGTAAGCGAGTTTCATGTTGATTTATTGCACGAGGATTAATTCCCCAACATCGCGCGAAATAAATGGTTTTTCGTAAACCACTTATAGACATGCAGCAGTCACGAAGCTATATCGCGTTCAAAACTCAAATTCAGCTTACCATTTTAAATTAACGCGAAACCCACAATTTTCTCTCCAGAAACCGCCATTACTGTTCATACCTCGTGGTTCCGTTCAGTTGCGCTCGAGGTTCCATACCTTCACAGTTCCACCTTTGTTTAGGGTTCCACCTCTGCCTCTTTTCCACGGGTTCATTCACTCTTCAATGTATTATTATAATTAAACTCCACTTTCGTTCTTGCTTATCCTTTCTTCACTTAGTTCCACTGAAATGAGAACAATTAACATTTCTTCACGGCTATCTCCATTGAAATGAGAACAATTAACATTTCTTCATGGCTATCTCCATTGTGCCGCCAACACGGGTTTATTACCTAGAAAAAGGTTCACTTCTTCCACTCATGGTTCGCGCATTCTAGGTGTGTATTTCGAATTCCTCGAAACCCTTACTATATTTCCTGTATGTGCAGTCTACTGCTCTGCCAAATGTAACGACCTGTCCTTTCATGCTCTATATGTATAGTCTTCTGCAGTAGTATAAATTTACTCCTCATGCTTCCTGTCTACACATCCTGTCACTGTAACCTAGTTTTGCCTCTTTCTCACTCTGTTCTCCTCATACTCCTGCATACCCTGTCACTCTTATTCTGCTTTGCCTCTGTTGTTGTCCTTTGCGACTGCTGTTGTCCTTTTCCATTGCTGCTATCCTTTGCCATCAATGAAAACACTTCTAACAGCCTCCCCCTTTGGCATTGATGGTAATAACATGTTGTTCTCTATTCTCTGCCATAGCTTCTCTTCCTGCAGCTTTCCGACCCCTTTGAAATCTATGCTGAAGGGCTGATATTATGATCTTGAGGACCTGTTGCATGCTCTTGGTGGATCTCCCTGAAATGATGTTTCTCTTTTTATTCTCCCACAAACGATGATGTTCTCTTTATATCGAGAGAGTAGTATCTGAGACACTACCCCTAGTCTATCTCTTAGATATTCAAAAGGAGTTCTCTAGCGAGGTTTTGCAAATATATCTCTTTGTACGTTCTTTTGTTGTTTTATATTCCAACTTCACTACTTTTTGAGCTACTTGTTCTGAGAAAATGATACTTGATTGGAATATGTTTAGTTTTGAGTGAAGCACAAGATTTTTTATATGCTTATGGCACTTGTATTATCATTTGATAGAATAGGTTCATCAAATGCTTACCTTCATCTTGATATTCTTGTCTACTCCTCCTTTCTTGAACCCTTGTTTTTGCAAGTATTTTTCCAGCCTTGAATACCATGCTCGAGGAGCTTGTTTTAGCCCATATAATGCTTTCTTTAATCTGCAAACATAGTCTACCTTATCTATTAAGGAGAACCCTTCTGGTTGCTCCAAGTAGACTTCTTCCTCTAAATCTCCATTCAAGAATGCAGACTTCACATCCATTTGGTATACCTTGAAGTCATGATAGAAAGCAAAAGCTAAAAACAGTCTGATAGCTTCCATTCTAGCTACAGGAGCAAATGTTTCATCATAATCAAGTCCTTCAACTTGTGAATATCCCTTGCACACAAGTCTAGCTTTATTTCTGATTACCTTTCCTTGTTCATTCATCTTATTTTTGAATACCCATTTTGAGCCAATGACATTTTTCTTACTGGGTCTTGGAACCAGTTCCCAAGTGTTGTTCTTCTCAATTTGGTCAAGTTCTTCATTCATGGCATTCACCCAATGTTTGTCTTTGCTGGCTTCTTCAAACTTATTTGGCTCTATTTGTAACAACATTTCTAGATATACCTCTTCAGTCTGTTCATTTAGCTGTCTTCTTGTCTGTACAACTACACTCTTGTCCCCAATGATTTGATCTTCTGGATGGTTATTTTGAGTGTATCTTGAGCAGCTTTTTGATCTCAGGTCTGTATCTTCTGTTGGCTTGTTTATTTCATCATCATCTTGATTCTCTTCTTCATGAACTTCTGGAGGATTGCTGCAATCTGCACTTCTTATCTTGTCTGATAGTTCTTCATCAAATCTTACATCAATACTTTATACAATTTTGTGAAGTATTTTGTTGTAGCATCTGTAACCTTTACTCTTAGATGCATATCCTAATAATATCCCTTCATCTTCTCTTGCATCAAAATTTCCCAGATTTTCATCATTATTCTTTATAAAACACTTACTTCCAAAAACTCTAAAATGCTTGATTGATGCTGGTTTACCATGCCATAATTCATAAGGAGTCTTATCATTGTTCGGTCTTAAATGATCTTTGTTTAGAATATGCACAACTGTGTGTACTACTTCTGCCCAAGAGGTTTGAGGAATGTTACTTTCTTGCATCATGGCTCTGGAAATTTGTTGTACAGACCTGTTTTTTCTCTCTGCAACTCCATTTTGCTGAGGTGTTCCTGCAATTGTGAATTGCTGCTTTATCCCATGCTTATTGCACAGATCTACAAAATCATAATCTGTAAATTCAACTCCTCTATCTGATCTGATGCACTTTAGCTTGCATCCTGTTTGATTTTCTGCCAAAGCCTTGAATATTTTGAATTTCTCAAGTGCTTCCGATTTGTGCTTGAGAAATGCAACCCATATCATTCTGGAAAAATCATCTATTATTAGCATGAAATAGGATTCTCCACTTGGTGTTTTAGTTCTCGAAGGCCCACATAGATCCATGTGAACAAGTTGAAGAGGTCTGCTTGTAGATAGCTTCTCTTTGGTTTTGAAGGATGTACGGGTCTGCTTACCTAGCTGACAGGATTTACATATTGTATTTGAAGGCTTCTTTATGGCTGGCATATCTCTGACTGCATTCTTTTTGCTTAGACTTATGATATGATCAAAGTTTAGGTGTCCCAATCTCCTATGCCATAACCAAGACTCCTCAAATTTGCTAAGATGACATGCTTCATTTTCTTCTTTTACTACATAGACATTGCTTTATGTTCGAACACCTTTGATCAGGGTTTTTCCAGTGGTGCTTGATCTTACTTCACAGTCTTGAGCTCTAAAAAGAACTTCACAGCCTTTATCACACATTTGACTAACACTCAACAGATTTGCTTTCAGCCCATCCACAAATAGTACATCCTGGGCTTTTCCTCTGCCATTATCCAGACTAACTGAGCCTCTTCCTTTGATCTTTCCTACTTTATCATTGCCAAAAGTAACATTTCCAGATTTCTTTTCATCAAAGGTTATAAACTTGCTTCTATCTCCTGACATATGCTTTGAGCAACCACTATCCAAATACCATTGAATTTTTAGATCTTGAGCTATTAGGGCCAAGTCACATTTATTCACTTTCTTTTTCCACTGCAAGCATCCTCTTGTTTGGTACTCTTTCTGAGATGATGAACCATATTCTCTTAGAGGACATTTGGAAGACATATGTCCACTTTTATTGCATACACAACATTTGGATATATCTTTAGTAGAATTATAAGTAGGAGTAAACCTTCCATGATTCATAAACCTCCTTGAGGTTTTGAACAACAGTCTTTGTCCATATTTCCTGCATTCTATGATTTTATGTCCAAATTCATTACAATAAAAACAGTATCCATAAAAACAATTTGCATACCTGATAAAAGGTTGTCTTCTCCATCCTCCTTCTTGAGTAAAACCTTTTACTGTTTGCATCCTTTGCTAGTTTGTATTTATTTTTCTTGTATGACAATATGCAGCAATGTGTCCCAATTTGTGACAGGCATAACAAGTGGCACTTTTCATAGGAGGAAAAAATCTTCTTTGATGACTTCCAATTTTGACATATTCAGGAGTATACGAGCTTTTTTCAGTTGACAATTTATTTACTTCATCCTTTGTCATTTGAGCTTCCTCCTGATTTTTATCTGCTTTATTGCAAGATTCTTCTTCCTTTGAGAACTTCTGAGCTGCTTGGATATTCTCATCTGCTTTTACAAAAATAATACTTTTGTTTTCTTTTTCTTTTCCTTTTCTTGATTCTCCTACATAGCCTATTCCAGTTTTTATCAGAGGAGATCTTTGAGCATCAAGAATCTCATTTAACTTACCAGAGCTTGTTATTTGAGAAGTATCTATTTTCCTCTTGACATTTTCTAATTTCTTCCTTAAGCAAACTACTTCTTCTTCCAACTTCTCTTGTTCCTGAGTTTTATCCTTGATCTGCTTAAGTAGAATATCCTCTACCTTCTTGGCTTCTTCAAGCTCTACTTTCAACTGAATGAGGGCTTCTGAATTTTGTTCCTCTCTTACACATTTGAGAAGGATGTCTTTCTGTTTTCTGCATTCAGTTTTAGTCTATCAATTTCCTCCAAGGCACTTCTTAGCTCCCCTTCAAGGTCCACTTCTCCTTCTTCCTCATCTTCTAGAAGACATTCTTCCAGCTCTTCTATAGCCATCAAAACAAATTCTGATGTTCCTTCTTCACTTGAGGTGTTTGTGTCTTCGGTACCTTGCTTACATCTTGTAACATATAAGGATTTTCTATTGAATCTCTTCCCTTTGCCGAGTTCTTAGATACTAGTCTTCTCGATTCACGAGCCTGATTCTTTGTTTTCTTATAAGGACACTTAGAAGCATAGTGTCCAACTCTTCCTCATGAATATTTTTTAGTGTTTCCACATTTCTTTGGCAGTTTTTAAATGCATTAATTTGATGGTCTTGCCTCTACGGTCAGTCAAGATTTCTAATTCCCTCATTGCCTTGCATTAGCAAAAAATCTTATTTAGACCAAGCTGATACAGACATTTTCCTTAGAGTCATATCCAAATTCCACAGTAGCCCAAAATTCTATTCCTAAGGACATTATGTATGTTCTCATTTTGATTTTCTAGAAGGCATAATTTGTACCAGTGAAAAAAGGGGCTTTGTTCGTTGAGGATCCTTCTTGACTAGCCATCTCAAAAACCTAGAATCTCCTTTCAGTTGTTAAACTGCTACAAAAAGGAACCTGCTATGATACCAATTGTTGAAACCTTAGATAAACTGAGAGGGGGGGGGGGGGTGAATCAGTTTATCACCTTCAAGAATATTTAAAAACTTTTCCAATTAAACTTATTTACAATTTATCTTTCATGATCAATTTTATATGGAAACAAACTTATATGTGCAGAAATGTTAAGATAATGTAATAGCATAATTATGACAGAGCAGTAAGTATTAAGCAGACTGAATAACCATATCAACTCATAGAAATCACACATAGAGACAACAAATATACGTGGAAACCCATAAAGGGAGAAAACCACATCTTATTATTGTTGTGATGTAAAGGCAAGCTCCAACTCCCTCTCACCACTGATTTTCTGTAAGCACCAACCTACAGGAGGCTCCAACCTCAAATTCTACAAGCTACAACTTGCAAGGAAGCTTCAACTCCCTCCTTTTCATAAAAGAAACATTTGTTGATTTACCTTGGATATCAGCTCTGTTCCGTACCTTTAATTTTTTTTTCTTGTACCCCAATCTTCATATTTGCTTGATTATCTCTTTTTCTTCAATTCTGCATTCCCTGTTCTTTTGTCAATTTACTCAGAAAAATGTATCCATTTCAACTTTACAGTGGGATTTTTTTTCTTTTTCTGGAGACTTGCCAATTACATCACAAACAATGTAAAACAGTTAAAAACTTTCATTCAATTACAGTATAAATTTTGAACAACTCTGCTCTCTCTCTGTTTTCTTCTCTCATTCATCAACAGACACACCTCTCTTTTTCGTTTCACTATATTCATTTTCCCTGTTCATTGCAGTTGCATAACTGCTGCCTGTACAACTATTTTTTAATCGAACATAAAAAAATAACTCTCGGCGTTATTATAGATTATCATGAAATAAGACCTCGTAACCTTTTGATTTCGTATTGAAAAGAAATGCTTTGACTCATTAAATATACATTCCGGATTTGTCGTTCTCATAAATCAGACATCTGCTCGCCAATCAAATGTTTGATAACCTTCTTAATAAACCATGGGTTTTATATTAATGAACAACCAACTAACCTCTGAAAGATTTGGACCCCACAGCATTATAAACTCTAAACTCTTCTGCTCTATTCGCCGATGCGATTAGTGAGGGTCCCACAGTATAAGTCTTTGGTTGTATTAGGCTCGAGCTATAGAGTACTTCACATATATGTATATATATATATACACATATATACTTTGACCCTTTGTTTAAAAAGCGCTACCCATATATATATATATATATATAAGCCTAAATCAATCTTCAAGCATGGCTTTAACCCTCGGCATATCATAATGTATTAACTTGCACCAGCTATATAATCCGCACATAAACCTTTATAATAAGCAAGCTATCACCGCGCTCACCATTGAATTTCAAAACCATATATTAGATTAAAAAGTCGGCAAATTATATTCATATCTGGCCCCACTGCACTTTTATCATCGCATTCACCTTTTAATGCTAAAATTCATATATTAAGCTCTTGGGTTTTATATCAATATCGCAACTATTAACTTCGTATGGGTCCCATACCAAACATAACTCGCCTCTTCAATCGTTGGTTGAGGAGACGTCGCACCGATTGTCGTGATCCGACGGACACAACTAAATATCGCATTTATTTATTGCATGGTGTTTAAACCTCAAATCTTGTGTGAAGAACTGGGCCCCACTTGTTATCCTCCCATTCACATCTGACAGCTGATATCTTATCGCATCAACCTTTTTGATCCAACGGACGTAATCAAATATCGCGTTAATTTATTGCACGAGGGTTAATTCCCCAACATCGCGCGAAATAAATGGTTTTCGTAAACCACTTGTGGACACGCGGTAGTCAAGAAGCTATATCGCGTTCAAAACTCAAATTCAGCTTACCATTTTAAATTAACGCGAAACCCACGGTTTTCTCTGCAGAAACCGCCATTACTGTTCATACCTCGTGGTTCCGTTCAGTTGCGCTCGAGGTTTCGTTCCTTCACAGTTCCATCTTCATTCAGGTTCCGCCTCCGCCTCTTTTCCACAAGTTCATTCACTCCTTTCATATATTAACCTTTTGTTCCGTCAACACTTCAACACGGCACTTCTACATATTATAATGCATGGGTTTATTACCTAGACAGATATTCACTTCTTCCACTCGTGGTTCCACTCCAAATCCTTCGTGCCTTCGTTATATACAAAGATATATATACTCCGTTCAAAGATCTTCCTTCTTATTTCTGCCTTAACATAAAAACCCGTGTTTCATTCTTACTATAATACGACGCTACCATAAGATTTGACCCCAAACTCCATTAGGTTTTCACTGCTTGAAGCTTGGTTCTACCACTTATCCTCAGGGTTCCGTCTTGCTTTCAAAGGTTTATTATACACATTCTGTTGCACTCTTGGTGCTTCCGCATGCTAAACCAACAATTCTATCAGAAAACTCAATGCGCATTCCAGGTGTGTTTTACGAATTCCTCAAAACCCTTACTGTATTTCCTGTATGTGCAGTCTGCTGCTCTGCCAAATGTAAATACCTGTCCTTTCATGCTCTATATGTATAGTCTTCTGTGGTAGTGTAAATCTGCTTCTCATGCTTCCTGTCTACACATCCTGTCACTGTAACCCAGTTTTGCCTCTTTCTCACTCTGTTCTCCTCATACTCCCACACGCACCACTGTCACTCTATTATGCTTGCCTCACCTTTGTATCCTTTGCCCTTCTTGTCCTTTTCCATCAATGAAAACACTTCTAACAAGACTAGTCACTAGGAGTAGATGCATTATCAGGGGTGTAATTTGTGATGCAATATATCGCAATCGCAATTGAAATCACAATCGCAAGAGGATATCGAAATCGGGTATCAGAGTAGGCAACAAGACATGGTAACAAATAATCTTCGATCTGCGATTGCGGTATGACGTGGCAGTAAGGCAGGACCTACTAATATATCGCATTGGGGTTCGCAGAAGGAAACACAAGTAATAAAGTAATTTTAAGATTATGATAGTGATAAGCGGTAAGGAAGAAAGGTTAACGGGGCAGAAAAAGTGAATACATTATCATAATAGAAAATTGGGAGCGGGGAAGTGAATGTAGTAAGGTGAGTGGAACTGCGATTATTATATGAGGTAATGTAATGGTTTTGCGCTATTATATATGATATGGATGTTGGGGGGGATTTTTCCTTTGTTTATCATTTTTTTGGAATTTTTAAAACCAAAGGAAAAAAGGTCAGATTTTGAAGTTTTTTTAAAGGGTTTTTCAAGAATAAAACACCGTAACGGTATAAAGGTCGGATGTTTTTTTTTAAACTTAGAGCAAGGGAAGATGAAAAAAAATGATGTTATTATTGATAATAGTGGCTCCACTTGGGATGATGTGCCCTTGAGGTACAACAAAGAACCATCAGCTCTAGTGCCTTATTGAAAACTAAAAATTATGAACTTGATGAAATCTTCGCCAAGGTCTTATGGCCTTCACCTCGGGCTCTAACTTGTTGAAAAATGCAATCCAAGCTGAAAAATAAATATGTACATGATGAAAATTTACTCATAATACTTGAGCTTATTCAAACACACACCTAACTACCCTAACAACTGTAAATCAAATGCTGGATTCAAACAACATGAAACCTCCAATAAAGCGAGTCATTGAGCTGATCTGATACCTAAAATATTTGACTGTGCTTAAACCAAATGCAAACAAGATACTGTAATGTCAAAGGCAACAAAAAATGGGCCTGATTTTCACAATGAAAATATAATTGAAAAGTTGAACTGTAGAAATCTTCCATGTAGTTAGCTATGGGATCATAGAAGACATAGTTTGTTTGGTGATTCTCAAGACACTCTGCAGTTTTGGACAACTCATATATGCTTTCTTTAGCAACATAAGATTTCAGTTATGTGCTATTAAACTCATTTAAAAAAATAATACATTTCTCCCTAGTCTCAAAATAAATGAGGTAGCACCACCTTCTCTTTGTATTTTGGCATGAAGAAGCTTTCAAAAGACTGATCTTGACAATGAAGACTATAGGACTGAATTTGATCTTCTAGCTTCAATGTATTTCTAAATATTCTTAGCAAATTCATCCAAAAAATGAAAATTATCTTCTGAATTGCATTCTAATGACTTTAAATAAGAAGACAAGTTCGAACAAAATTTTTCATCCACTTCTTCATTACAGTCTTTAAGCACAGTCAAGGAATCAACCTCCTCCTGATGAAAAGAAATATGTTTCTCATAAGATTCTCCTTGCTCCTACCTATTTTCATGTTGCTCAACATTCAAAGGTTCAGAAAATGAACAAGGTGAAGAGATTTGTAACTGACCATCATTATGTTTCTCTTTATCATCTAAAATTTGGGAAAGTTGCTGCAAATTTTCACAAATTTCATAGATATAACTTGGTTGTCAAAGTGCTGCTCCATTTCTTCTTCAAGCAAAGAAGATACATCTGTTTGTTGGAAATATTCTTGATTATAATGACAACTAACATGAGATGAAAAATCATAGAGTGCCTCTAACATATCATCATCCATGCACTCTCCATTATCGCCAAGAATTTTAAGATATGGAATGAAAACCTCACAAAAATCACGAGTCTTGTAACAGTGATACCGAAGAATTATTTTTCTCATAGTGTTCTAAGAAAGTCCTATGGTAATCTCTTAGAGAAAACAAGCTTCTTGGTTGAAACCCTTCTTACCATGTTCTGGCTTCATCCTCTAGAGTGGTCATAAACATTTTCATGAGACAATCCTTAGGAAACTCAACTCGAAACTTATGAACATGTAGATGGAATCTAACCAAGTGAAGAGAAGCATTATATTTCTTTTCATCTTTAAATATGGGAGGATAATTTAACCATTTAACTTTTTGCATAGGAGTTGGAAAACCAGGGATGTGAGACCAATTCATAGGGGAATACCTGACATTCTTTCTTGCAATAGAAGTCATCTTGGAACTTCATCAGGCTACTGATCTTCAAGCAGTGGAGTCACCATGAGACTATGAATTTTTGAATTCTTTAAGAATGGAGTCGCCAAGGTAGAATGCAGCTTTGAATATCTCTGAGCTCCTGCTACCTTCAAGAGTCCGATATTTCTATTTGAGCACAATTTTCTTGGGAACATATATCTTCAGACTCCCAGCAGATGCACCAAAATGTTATCACTAAATTGAGGTTGATGGGTTGCTTCAACACTTAACTCAGAGTAACTATTTCAAACCTAATTTTAGCTGGAACTTAGCCTTTCCAGCTTGAGAGGGCTCTCTCAAGGATACAAATAATATTATGTAAATGAAGATCAAAAGATGGCTAACTCTGAAATTTGCTTTAAATGTTTTTATGCAGGTGAAGGATGTGAAGAAGTAGCTACCACTGGGTATGGATTCAGAGGGACTCAATTACATGAAAATCATATAACATGGAAGTTGAGGCATGTGTGTATTCTCATCAAAACATAAATTGAACAGTTAACCATATGTCTACATGAAGTTGGAGCATGATTAAACATGGATTCCAAGTGATTACACATAAAGAAAACTGAAAGACCAAAACACAACTAGAACAACAAACCATATGTGTACAGGAAGTTGGAGCATGATTAAACACGAATTCCAAGCAATTACAGATAAAGAAAACTGAAACAAGATCAAAAGATCTTGTAGGAAAAACACATACAAGAATACATGATGAATCTCAGGTGAGAAAGAAGTTTACTGCAACTGTATATTACTGACATAAAAAGATTACAAAAGTAGCTTCTAACATTACATCCATCCCTAAAATGGTATTTACAAATGGTATATTTAGGAAGAGAGGCACTAACTCCACCTCTTCTAAAAAGAAGGAAACATTTACTCCTCACATTACATATGTGTCATAATGCATTAAAACCTCATCCCATCGAAATCCAATTGAAATAACACGTGTAGAAAAAAGAAGAGAAGAAATCTGAGATGAACTGCTAAGTGCGCTGACATGCTGCTCCTTTTTCTATTGATTTGTTTCTTCACGTTTCTGGTTCTTAAATAATCATGTTTTTTTATTAAATACAACCTCCAACAGTTACTGATATATGGAATATTTAGAACCTCCAACCTTCCCCATGCTTTTCTGATATCGATGGTGATGGTGGTGAGCGTGGGTCTGTTATAAGCTCGAATGGTTACCCAAGATAGTCATTGAATGGAATAATTATTTTTTGGCTACGCGTCGAGATGAAAGTGGAGGGGAGTGCGCAGGAATAGAACGATAAACATGAGGCGTGGTAGTAGGGGAATGAAGTGAAGAGCGGGAAAAAATGGTGGGAAAGGAGGGTGGTTTTGATGGATTTCGGAGGGGGGTTGAGATGGTTTGTGGTGTTGAACGGGGGGTGGGTGAAAAATGATAATAGACTGACACGTTGACATGGGGCCAGCGGGAGAAAACCACTTTTTCATATATCGCAATTGAAATCGCTGACTAGTGGAGCAGAGTGAATGCATTATCGGGGGCAGAATTTGCAATGTGATATATCACAATCGCAATTGAGGAATCACATTCAAAATTGCAACCGAAAGAAGATGTCGAAATCGGGTATCAGAGCAGGAAACAAGACATGGTAACAAATAATTTGCGATCTGTGATTGCGATATGACGTGGCAGTAAGGAAGGTCATACTAATATATCACATCAGGGTTTCGAGCGGGAAACACAAGTAATAAAGTAATTTTAAGATTATGATAGCGATAAGCAGTAAGGAAAAAGGTTAACGGGGCAGAACATCTGAATACATTATCGCAATCGCAAATTTGGAGTGGGCAAGTGAATATGGTAAGGCGAGTGGAGCTACGATTATGCGATATGCAATAGGTGATGTGGCTGAGATGCGAGTCCTACCAAATATTATATAATAATATCGCATTCACGAGCAAAGTTTGCTATTGAGGTAATGTAATGCGATTGCGCTATTATATATGATATCACTGTTGGGTGGGATTTTTCCTTTGTTTATCATTTTTTCAGAATTTTTAAAACCAAAGGAAAAAAGGTCAGACTTTGAAGTTTTTTTAAAGGGTTTTTCAAGAATAAAACAACGCAATAGTATAAAGGTCGGATGGGTTTTTTAACTTAGAGAAAGGGAAGGTGAAAAACAACAAAAATGAATGTTATTGGTGATAACATAGCACAACAAAAATAGGATGATGCCAAATTTGATGATGACTGTTTTACACTTTTTTATGTCAACCACCACTAACTATTTTTAAACCTAATTGACTTGAATCTAATTTAACTCTTATGAAAATGACCTCTAATTTATTCCCATCATGACTTTGTTTCCTCATGATTACTAATTTAAAAATGACTCCTCATAGACCTTACAATTTCAAATCAAAACTAATAGGCCTCTTTTGACACAAAACCCGACCAATTTGAGTCTTTTGTGCATAGACCCCTTAGAATCTGATAATTGGTGAATTCATAGCCTAAATCTTGCAAATAGACCCCCAAAATGAATAGTCATACAAACACAATTTAATCCCTATATTATAGGACCCTAACATGCTCAATTTTTTTAAAATTCCTTATGACTCACACCATAAAAATTCTTTCAATAGGAGCAGCCCCTATTTCACTTAACACGATAGCATAAGGGATTGAAATTTGATTTTTTATTTGTTTGTAATCAAACACTTTCGAATTTTCTCAATTTGTTTCCATTGCATCTCGGATGTACAGCTGACTTGCAGTTCACAACAGTAGAAAATCACTAAAATCACTAAAAGCCAAAAAAGAGTTAGAGTGGTTTTCTAGTCCCATAACTATGCCTCTCTACACCTATTTTTAAAAAGAATAAAATGATTTCCAAACCCCCAAAGTTCTTTTCTTTCTACAACCATCCTAGCTTATATTTCTATTGAAGTTAATTTTGCGGTATTTGTAATCCCCAACTTCTTACAGAATGTTGCCTTCAAAGTAGAACCTATGCTGGTTATGTTTTATTTTGTTAGAGAAAATCACCACTTTCATTTTTCTAATATTGACTTGCATACCCACCCCTACAAAAATGCTCAAGGGAAAGTATGTGCTCTTGCAAACCAAGAGAATATTTAGCAAGCCGAATAAGGTGATTTGCATACAAAATAAGACTTCTGATGAACATGC
This sequence comes from Pinus albicaulis, assembly GCA_034641835.2. NCBI lineage: Eukaryota > Viridiplantae > Streptophyta > Pinopsida > Pinales > Pinaceae > Pinus > Pinus albicaulis. The sequence continues at coordinate 254,351,825 of CM076569.1, forward strand.
CCAAATGGATACCAGCACCTCCTTGCAAATTTATCCACTCTTCAAGCTTGTCGATATATAAACCAAAAAGGGTAGGAGACAATGATATCACTTCTAAAACTTTCAAAAATGCCTGCTAAAGTTCTAATTTTGACTTTCATCTCTTCATACAACCTATGCACAATTAATATCTAATGCCCGGGAACCCTAAGTTTCTCCATTTTGTGCCAAAGCTTATCCCTAGGAACCATGTCAAAGGCTTTTTTGAAATAAAATAACAACAAAATGCTTCTTCCTTTTTCTCCCAAATTTTTTCAATGATGTACCTTAAAGTTATACCATGATCAATTGTGGAATGTTTAGGTTTAAAAATTGCTTACCCTTTAACACATTTATCTCTTTCTTCTCTCCAATTTCTGATTTTATTTTCTAACATGCTTCTAAATAAATTTTCAAACAAAGGGTTTATCATTATGGTCCTATAATTGGAGGGATTATTGACATCACCACTCTTGAAAAGGGGTTTTGCTAGACTAGTTGTCTAATATGTGGGGAACACCTATTGTATGATGTTAAATTTTTTTGTAATGTGAGGTGTACGAATTTTTAAGCCCCACTTTAGATACTATGCATGGAGTTCAGCTAAGTCTTTTGATTTTCGAACACCCATATTCTCGATACCCATGTTTGGCTCTTGCACCGTGAAGAGTTCTGTATCAGTGTTGACCAAGGGAGGAGGGTCAACCTTGGGATCCCACTTGTTAGGTCCCTATAATAATAGTGTATGCCCTTATTTTTATTGCTAGTGTAGCCCCCTTATTGTTGTTCTTGTGCCCACATAGTCCCCATATTGCTATTATTGTGCCTCATAAAATCCCACTATTGTTATTGTTGTGTCCTTACATTATGTCGGCTCTGATTATATTGTGACCCCTTAGACTCCTGAATATAGAAAGGAGGTTTTTTCATTTAAATCATCCAAGAATTGTTCATTTATGTAATTTAAAGGAGATTTTCCCCTCGAAGAGGATAATTTTTAAGTCGTTGATCCATCTTTTCTTCTATTTTGTGAGTTGGTTGCATACCATTTGGTATCAGAGCTTTGGATTCTAGGGTTTTGCTTCTTTAAACATGTCATCTTCAAATTTTCACTATAATGTTTTCTCTAAGAAGCTTCAGAAGCTAAAATTGCAACCATGTGGAGCCGAAATATTGCTGAACCTCATGTACGAATTTAGGATCTTGGTTCGCTATATTTTCAGAGATATAATCCTAGAAAGTTAGGATTTTTGCAGGCTCCAGAATTTCATCTCAAATAGGTGACCTAGGGAAAATCGTCATAACTTTCGTTTCAGGCATCAGATTTGACTTTTGTATAACGTGACCGAAAGTGCACGAACTGTAGTTTGTAATTTCAGAGCTACATTATTTATCCAGGTGGATATTGGTGGCCACCCGCCTATTCCACTTGGACCCCCACCATTGTTTCTTTCAATTTTCCAGTTTCCTTAATTGTAGCACAATTTACTATTTTTGGTATTTTTTCGGGTCCTCAATTTTTGGAGCCATTTTGAGGCCCTAAACGATGTTTTTTGGGAAAACCGGGGCCAAAATCAAATTTTAACTAATTTTGGACACTCGAAAGTTGTAGTCGGATATATATTTCGAATGAGGTATTGTGTGTGTCAAATGAAGATCGTATGCCAAAGTTATGACCCCAAGAAGGTTATGTAACGATTTACCCAATCAGGGCCCATAAATTTGGTGCTTTATCTCCTAGGGTTACGTTTTTGGATGTTTAGGGTTTTCCATTATTTCTTAATAATAAATAGGCCTTCAAGCCTCATTGTAACATAGTTGATAGGCATGTAGCCGCCACATGTCTTCTCAGAGAGAAGATACCATCGCCCGAGCTAGTTTATTTCAATTATGTCTATAAGTATATTTCAGTTATTTGATATTTATGAAATGAAGTTTTATTTCTGCTACATCTCTGAATTTATGTTTATTTTTGTATTTTTTTGCATTCCTGCATAAGTCTGAATTAGTGGTATCATAGCGGGACTTCTCTTTCTCGGTATTTTTTTGCATGTCCCCAACGAGATCAGGGTATAAGGAATTAGGGCTCGATCTTGTCGAACCTTTGCAAGATCAGCCTCACAAACCCCGACGACCTTCAATGGCAGAAGAAAATAAAGATGAGGGAGCAAGAGATCTTATCAAAATATTGCTTTGGGAGGCCCTCGATAAACAAAGGAACACGATGATGGATAAATTTTCCCAGATCCTTCTACGACTTCCCATCGACGATGCATCTTCATCCGAAAACCAATCTAGAGGTGCCACTCCTTTTAAGGTACAAGTTAACTTCGACATTACCATATTTGAGGGCCAAATAGATGTAGAAGTCATAGATATATGGCTGAATCTATTAGAAGGATATTTTTCGGTTCATGACTTTTCCAATCGGGAAAATATTACTTTTTTCACTCCTCAAAGACACCCCCCATGTCAAGGACTGGTGGGAAACCTACTGTGAGCAAAAGGACAAGAGGAAATCATCCCTGTTCTTGGTCGTACCCACTTGGAATTATTTTCAAGACGCCATCAAGGAACAATATTACCCCATGGGGAGCTATGAGGGGAAGTACATACAATGGAATACACTGCGGCAAAAAAGGGATCAAGATGTACATGAGCTGGGGAATCTGTTCCATACCCTGCATACAAATTTGGGTATCAAATATTCAGAGAAAAATTTGGTGCTTAAGTATCGCAGTTGTATACACAGATACATACAGGAGGAAATGGATTTTCTCGAAATATCTTCGCTTGGTGCAACATACCGGTATGCTTCCAATATTGAGAAGAAATTCAAACAGAAGAAGTGAGACTTTGGATATGTGAATCGAAAAGAAGGGAAAGATGCCCCAAACCACACAAAAAAGGACAAATCCAAGGAGGGGTGACCCAAGACAACTCGCCAAAGCCACAAGAGAAGAAAAACTCCACAAAGACAAAGAAGGCCACGAGAAAGTGGTGTGAGTTACATAAGAGCTCTAGTCACAACACAAGTGAGTTTCGGGCCAACCAGTCACTGGTGGCTGAGTTGAAGGCTTCTGAATCAGATGCATGTTCCGACTCTGAGTTAGAACTCGATAAGGGGAATGAAAAAGGGAAGCAAATTATTGATGCAGAGCCCAGTGCCACAATTTCCACCATGAAGATCCAGAAGGAGGAACCCAAATACCCAGAGGAGGGGGAGTGCCTCTTCCATTCCAAGATGTGGGTGAAGGGTTCCCCGCTATAGTTCATTTTCAACAGTGGGAGCCAAAAGAACCTCATTTTAGCAGAGGTCATGAAGCGGTTGGGCCTGCCAACCACAACACACCCACAACCATACACCATCTGGTGGCTTCATCAAGGACAAGATCTCCGCGTCAGCCAACAGTGCCGCCTTCCCTACAACATCAAGCCCTCCATGGATGAGGTATTATGTGATGTTTCTCCTCTTAATGTTTGTGATGTATTATTAGTCCAACCATACTTGTGTAAGTGAAATGCTTTGTATGAGTCTAGGATTCGAACTGTTATTGTTACTTTGGGTACTAACTTGTACAGGATACCGAAGGTAGCACCCCCAACCACCATCAATTTGATCACTGCAAAGTAATGCAATAAGATAGTTTCCAAAAATGGGAATTTTTTTTCTCCTTATTATCCGCCCTTAGGGAAAGAAGAATACTGTGGCCACAACCTCTAAACATGGCTCCTCTGCACGAGAAAAATAGATGGACAAGGCTGTGGAGGAGTATGGGGACATATTCACCTCACTAGCAGGGGTGCCTCTTCCCTATCAGGTCAAGCACTCCATCGATTTGACCCCAGGTGTGTCGCTACCCAATGGACCGATATATCAACGCTTTATTATAGAGGACGACAAAATCAAGAGGCAAATTCAGGAGTTGTTGGAGAAAATTCACATCTGGTAGAGTTCATCGCGCTGTGGGAGCCTGATCGTGTTTGTGTAGAAGAAGGATGGGACTTGGAGACTTTGTATTGACTATCAGGCGCTAAACAAGATCCCTGTCTAGATACCTATTCTTCAAAGCTAAGGAGGGTCTCTTTGAATGGATGGTCATGCCTTTCAGGTAGACGAATAATCCCAAAACCTTCATGAGGCTGATGGACGAAATCTTGCGAAAATTCACCAACTCATTTGTGGTGGTGTATTTGGGTGACATCCTGATCTTTAGCCAGAATTGGGAAGAGAACCTCCACCACATTCGACAAGTCCTCCAAACATTGCGGCAACACAAGTTGTGTACCAATTTGGAAAAATGAAATTTTGGCATGACCCAAGTTCAATATTTGAGATTCATCATTTATGAGTGGGGGGTGCATGTGGACCCAACCAAGATCTAGGTCATTTAGGATTTGCTAGCCCCAACCACTCTAACAGAGCTCCGCAAATTTCTGGGTCTTGCCAATTTCTACCGCCAGTCCATGTTGGGGTTCTCTAATATAACTTGGCATTTGAGTCAAGTCACTAAGGGAGGAGCGAAAGCAAAATTATTTTGGTCTGAATTGCAACAAAAAGTGTTCACAGAGTTGAAGCATCACATATGCTCTGCGTCGGTGCTCATATTACCAGACTTGTAGCAACCATTTGAGATCGAGACAAATGCCTCTGACTATGATATTGGGGAAGTTCTTTCTCAACAGGGGCATCCAACGAAATATCACAGTGAGACACTTTCATACATAGTTCAGAAGTATACCACTTATGACAAAGAGATGTATTCCATTGTGCAGGATTATTAGCAATGGAAGCATTAATTTTAGAGAAGGAAATAATAATACACGCAGATCACTGACCCTTGTAGTCCATACAGACATAAGGGAAGTTGAAAAATGATGGCCATTAGAAATGGCCCACATAATTGAAACAATTCCATTTAAACATTAAGTACAAGAAATAAAACACCATTGATGTTGCAGACTACCTCAGCCGACTGCTGATCATGGCGCTAACCATTGTGCTCGACTCTTGTGGGCACAAGACTTTAGGTTGATCGCATCTCTACAAAAGTGATCCAGAATTCGGCAACACATACCAGACACTCTTGGAAGGGAAGCAAGTTCCAAATTTTCACCTCCAGGATGCATTGTCATGCCACTTGGGAAACCTCTGTGTTCCTTCAAGAGAGCGTGCCAAGGTGATTTGGGAATCACACTAAAATTGGGTCACTGGATATTTCAGGGTCAAGAAATTAGTTACAATATTTCTATTGATCGAACCTTCGACAGGATGTCGGGACGTACATCAGATTATGCACTACCTACGCCATTTCCAAAACAAACATCAAGAAGTAAGGCCTATATATTCTGTTTCCTACCACTAGTCGACCTTGGGAATATATATCGATGGATTGCATGTCAGGCCTTCCTTCTACCAAGCATGACAATGATTGCATTTTTGTGGTCGTCGACATATTCTCTAAGATGGCCATTATGGCGGTCTGTAAGAAGAATATCACAATAGAAGCCACTGCTAAACTCTTATTTTAACGAGTGTGGCTACACTTTGGGATCCCACATTCCATTATCTCATATTCTCAGTACATTTTCGTCAAGTATTTGGTTGACGCTGGACACTAAGCTCACTAAGTCCAAAAATTTCCACCTCCAAACTGATGGCCAGACAAAGGTTGTCAACAAGATGATTATGCACATTATGTGCATGTACAAATCAAATCATCCAAACACATGGGATGAAAGCCTCCCCTATGTCTAGCACAACTGTAACCGGGCTCTCCACAACTCAACTGGCCATACCCCCTTTCAGGTGGGCGCTTGGGATTCCATCCACTATGTCCCATTGATGTGGCCATACCATTTGAAGCTACTCATGAAGATTCAACTCATGTATATTCCAAAGCCGACAAGGTGATAAAATTCGTTGAGAACATTAAAAACATCCACCAATAGGTCCATGACATATTGGAAAGAGCCAATGCTAAGTACAAGAAGTGACATGATAATTATCGGGTGCCACACAAGTTCCAGGTGGGTGACAAAGTTTGGCGACATTTGCAGAAGGAGCGCCTCACTAGACCCCACCGCAAGCTTCACCCTCTCCGATATGGGCCATACACCATCACCAAGGCTATCAAGGACAATGCCTTTGAGCTTAGTATTCCATGATTCCTTGGTCTGCACCCATTATTCAATGTGGACCACCTTCGACCCTACTTTCCACCATTACTGGACACATCAGACATTGCAGAACAACTCACACCAAAATAGATAAACACCGATTGTATGGAACAAGCCACAACTGATCGAATCATGGACACATAGATCAAGAACACTCGCATGTAGAAGATCCATATGTATCAAGTTGTCAAAGCTGGCCAACTCCTGCACCAAGGCAAGTGGCTCACCAGGGACCAAGTTTAGTAGAATTTTCCTCATATCATGGAGGAAATCAATGCAATGGGGACCATTAATTCATAAGGGGGGAGGACTGATCCAGGTGGATATTGGTGTCCATCGGCCTATTCCTCTTGGACCCCCACTATTGTTTCTTTCAGTTTTTCAATTTTCTTAATTGTAGCACAATTTACTATGTTTGGCAGTTTTTCAGGTCCTAAACTTCCTGAGCCATTTTGAGGCCCTAAACGACATTTTTTGGGAAAACCGGGGCCGAAAGTGCTCATTGAATGACGTTGGTCACTCTAAATTTTTATTCCTCAGATATATATTTCTAATGAAGTGTTGTGCACATCAAATTAAGATCGTATGCCAAAGTTACGACCTCGGGAATTTGATGTACCAATTTACCCAAACATGGCCCATATTTTTGGCGCTTCATATCCCAGGGTTAGGTTTTTGGATGTTTATGGTTTTCCATTGTTTCTAAATAATAAATATGCCTTTGAGCCTCATTGTAACACAATTTATAGGCATGTAACCACCACATCTCTTCTCAGAGATATGCTACCATCGCCCGAGCTAGTTTATTTCCATTATGTCTATAAGCATATTTTAGTTATTTATATTGATGAAATTAAGTTTTATTTCTGCTGCATCTCTATGTTTATGTTTATTTTTGTATTTTTAGGCATTATTTCATAATTCTAGATCAATATTGAAACAATGACACATGGCATCCTGTACAACTTCGCTCTACTGAACCAGTCCATAATTAGGTCATCATGGGATATTTGACATAAATCTATATTGAAGAATCCAATATTGGTCTGGTTGGTGGAATTGGAAAGAATATTCATAGGGATACAGTAGGACCAAACTTCAAACCTTGGAGATCTGAAATTACAGAGTTACAACCATTGCAAGATCAAGGTCCTAAAAGAAAGAAAAAAAGTGTGTGTGTGTGTGTGTTTTTTTTTTGAAAAATAAATTTGAAGTGATTCCAAGGGCATATTGAAGCATATATATTAGTATTTTGTTCTAAAATTCCTCCCAAACAAAATAATTCCACACCCATTAATCCCTTAGAAAGATCTCCTATGACGCATGAAGAGGAAGAATTGCAGCATGATATATCAAAATTACGTGACCAAGTGCAACAAATTTCACTCTCACAAAAAGAAACAAAATATGGCATGGATGGTTTAAAAGGCGACATGGATGGTTTAAAAGAAGACATGGAAGGTTTGAAGGAAGGTTTGACAAAGTTTCTATAAGAAAGACTTCCTAATGGTGAAAAGGTATTAGATGAAACTCATGATGAGAACAAAAGAAATGTTAATCATTATTTCCTAGAATCTAACGTTAGATTGAAGACCCACCATACTCCAAAGATAGATATGAGGAATTTTGATGGTAAGGATATGATAACATGGATAGTACAGATGGAGCAATATTTTGATCTCCATAATGAGCAACACACACAAAAAGTACACATTGCAACTTTATATTTTGAACCCAATGAGTTTGAATGGTATCAATGGCTTTGTTGTCGCAAACCACTTATCAGTTGGTTAATTTATATGGAAGAAATGATATCATATTATGAGGATACAAAGAGAAACACCTTCTTTAACCAATTGATAAATCTATAACAAAATAGTTCAATGGAAGAGCACATCGAAGAATTTCAAAAATTGAATATAAGGGTAAATGATATTCCATAGGAGCATATGATTGATGTCTTTATAGGGACCTTAAAGGATAACATCCAACACGAGGTTTTTCTTTGAGAACCTGATTCATTGGAAAAAGATCTCAGGTTGGAAAGAAAAATTGAAAACAAAAATATGGCAACGAGGAAGCCTACCACTCAAAAACATAAATATGGAAGTGTTGCTGCTCCTAAACTTCCATGACTTACAAGGTTGACACACCACAACAATTGGAAGAAAAAAGAGCAAAATGGATTTGCAACAGTTGTTATAAAAAATACACTAAATTTCAAAAGTGTGTTGAGCAGAAATTATTTTACATAGATTGTGAAGAGGAGGAAGAAAAGGAACAAGGAACTTTAAAAGAAGAGGATATACACCAAGAACCAACCCTAGAGAAAGAAGAAATGAATCTGACCATATCTTGTAATGCATTGGAAGGAATTACCAGTACTCAAACTCTCAAGATAGAAGGACATATCAAGAAGAAAAAGGTAATAGTGCTGATTGATTCAGTTAGTACCCATAATTTTATTCATTATAAGATAGCCAAGGAATGGAATTTCTTCCTATACCTAACACCAAAATTTCTTGTGATAGTCGCAAATGGAGGAACTATAAATTGTTCTGGAAAGTGCCCTAATATAAAGCTAACCATGGGGGAATATGTATTGAATATTTCAATGCTCTCCATTCCAATGGGTGGTGCTGATGTTGTACTAGGAGTCCAATGGTTATAATCTTTAGGTATGGTAGCTTTTAATTTTCAAGAACTTTTCGTTAATTTTTTTTGAGAAGGAAAGGAATTTGAATTAAGGGGTATCAAAGGGAAATTAGGAAATATAATCAAATCTAATGGCATGAAAAAGCTTATAAATAAAGAAAAATGGGGCATAATTGCACAATTATGATCACTAGAGGTTCAAATATCAAAATCGTCTATTTCTCCAGATCTCCAAAAAGTCTTGGACAATCCTTCCAAGGTATTTGAGACTCCCAAGGGCCTCCCACATATTCATGATCATGATCATACTATTCATTTGATTCCAGGAAGTGTTCCTCCAAACATTAGTCCTTATAGATATCCGTATGCACAAAAGAGTGAAATTGAACGTATGGTTGCAAAAATGATAGAGGCTAGTATAATTCAACATATTCAAAGTTTTTTTCGGCTCCAGCAGTATTGGAGCACAAGAAGGATGGATCATGGCGCATGTGTCTAGATTATAGGGAGCTCAACAAGCTCACTATTAAAGATAAATTTCCTATTCCTGCCATTGATTAATTATTGGATTAATTACATGGAGTAATTTACTTTACCAAGTTGGATCTTCATTCAGGATATCATCAAATTAGAATGAAGAATGAATACATTCCTAAAACGACATTTAGAACTCACGAGGGTCACTATGAATTTTTGGTCATGCCTTTTGGCCTTACCAATGCACCTTCTACATTTCAAGGTTTGATGAATTCCACTTTAAAACCCTTCCTTAGAAGATTTATGTTAGTATTTTTCGATGATATACTAATCTACAACAAATATTGGATGGATCATTTTCAACATGTTGATAGGGTGCTCAAACTATTGGAGGAGAAACACTTATATGCAAAAAAATCTAAATTCTTCTTTGGAGTACATGATGTGGAATATCTAGGTCATATTGTATCTCATGAGGGTGTTAAGGTAGCCCCTAACAAAATTAAATCCATTAAAGAATCGAAAATCCCCACAACTATAAAGCATCTTCAAGGATTTATCGGGTTGACATGGTATTATCGCAAGTTTGTTAAGAATTATGGGAGAATTTTAGTAGCTTTAACAACATTACTAAAGAAAGATGCATTTTCTTAGACTCCAAAGGCAACTAAGGCCTTTGGACATCTCAAAGAAGAAATGTGCCAATAACTGGTCTTAGCTATGCCAAACTTCACAATTTTTTTTATTATGGAATGTGAAGCCCCAAGAAATGGAATTGGTGTTGTTTTAATGCAAGAAGGAAGACCCATTTCTTTTGAAATTCATCCAATCAAAGGAAAGTATTTACAGAAACCTATTTATGAGAATGAAATGTCGACAATACTACATGCCCTAAAGCAATGAAAAAATTACCTAATGGGAAGACACCAAGGTAAAAACATATCATGATAGTCTTAAATAATTTTTGGAATAAAGATTATCTTCATAAGAGAAGCAAAATGGGTCACAATAATGTTGGGTTATGACTAATTAATCTACAAAAAAGGGAATCAAAAGGCTGTTAAAGATGCACTCACCAGAAAGGATGAGGATGTGGAAGTATTGCTTTGTGCCATTTCTATTATTCAACCATATTGGATAAACGAAGCAAGGGATGAATGGAAGAATGACGAAGAAGTGTGGTCACTCATTCAAAATTTGCAGCAAGATCCCAATACATTTGAAACATTTAGCTGGAAAAATGATTCACTATGGTAAAAATATTGCTTATATCTTTGTAATAATTCCCAACTCAAACAAAATATTCTTTTAGAATTGCACACCTCTCCCTTAAGAGGGAACTCAGGATTAAAAAAAAATTACCACAGGGTTATGAAGGATATTTTTTGTGATGGCCTTAAATCTGATATTCAAATGTTTGTGGCAGAATGTTTGGTTTGCCAACAAAATAAAGTTGAGACAATTAAGATCCCGAGGATTTTACAACCTTTATCCATTCCAAGTCAATGTTGGGAGGAGGTTTCAATGGATTTTATCACATGTTTATCCAAGTCTGAAGGAAATAGTGTCATCATGGTGGGAGGAAATGTCTCATTCATTTAAAGACAATACAATTGATACTAGATTTATGTAAACAATTCAAAAGCTACATGGAACCACAAAGATTATTTTAAGTGATATAGATCCCATTTTCACAGGAAATTTTTGGACGGAATTATTTTCTTGTCTAGGTACTCATATCTCATCTTATCATCCTCAATACAGTGGGAAAACTTAGATAGTGAACAAATGTTTGGAAAGATATCTTAGTTTCTTTGTAACTGATAATAAAACACAATGGGTCAAGTGGTTACCTTGGCTGAATGGTGGTACAACACTTCCTTCCATACTGCAGCAAAAATGACTCTATTTATGGAACTTTATGGATATCATCCATCATCCATCACATCATATTTAAGATAAAATTCTAAGGATCAAGCAATGGAAGATCACATCGAGCATCAAAAACAAGTTCTCCAAATCTTAAAGGATAACCTCACTTTGGTGCAAAATTGAATGAAACAACAGGAAGATCAACATCGCAGCGAAAGAATTTTTGATGTAGGCGACGAGCTATTTTTACGGCTACAACCATACAAACAAATGTCCCTCAAGCAAGCTAAGAAGGATAACAAATTATGACCAAAGTACTATGGTCCTTACTAGGTGTTGCAAAATATTGGTACTATGTCATAGAAATTGGAGCTTCCTGCATCTTCTCGAGTGCACCAAATTTTCCATGTTTCATGCTTAAAGAAGGTTATGGGTGACAAGATCTCAGTTCAAAAAATATTGTCAGAAATTGACAATGAAGGAAAAATAATATTGAAACTTGAAGAAATCATGGAAATAAGAACTCGACAACTACGAAATCGATCAATTTCATAGTATCTCATCAAGTGGAAGAACTTACATGATGAAGATTCCACATGGGAGGATGAGAATTTATACAGAAGCATCCAGAACTACCCAAGCATTGAGGACAACACTTTTTTTAAGGAGAGGGGCATGTTAGGTCCCTATAATACTAGTGTATCTCCTTATTTTTATGGTTAGTGTAGCCTCCTTATTGTTATTGTTGTGCCCATTTAGTCCCCATATTTTTATTATTTTTCCCCATAGAAGCCCACTATTGTTATTGTTGTGCCCTTACATTACATCGAATCTGATTATATTGTGACCCCTTAGACTCCTATATATAGAAATGAGGTTTTTTCATTTGAATAATCCAAGAATTGTTCATTTATGTAATGTAAAGGAGGTTCCCCCCCTCAAAGAGGATCATTTTTAAGTCGTTGATCTATCTTTTCTTCTATTTTGTGAGCTGGTTGCATAGCACTACTCATAAAATTGTCTTGCATAGTCGAATCATTTAGAAGCTGTAATATTATTTTTAGTTTGAATATTTCTCGGTTGGAGCTCATTCCAAAATAATTTGGGGTTATTTTTCCCAAGGAATGTTAGTTCTTCTCTCCTCGAAACTATGAAATTAGCCTTTTTATTTCTTAATATCTGCTTGTAATCTTTGAGCTTTATGTTATCCTTGTTTGTATCTTTCCACATTTTCCTTGCCTTTTTGCATTCCTCATCAAAGGAAGCATTAACTGGAAAGAAATTTGTTTCATAATTCTTAATTTTTTCTCTTTTGCACTCTGCAAGTGCGCTTTCAATTAAATGTGTTAATTCACAACTATGAAGGTCATGAAATGAGATTTCCTCCTTGAAGAACCTCTCTAGAGTTATTTTTTTTTTTCCGCAGAAAAAATCGGTAACTTTTTATTTATAAAAATGAAAAGTTACACATAGCATATGCATTGAAGAATTTTCAGAAATTTCCCATTGGGCTCATGTTCTCTCACACACAATGCATTGTAGCGAGGCTACCTTGCATTTAGAAAAAATGAAAGAAAAAGAAAGATAAAAGAGAAGAGAGAGAGAGGCAGAAAAACTAGAAGCTGCTAGATCATGGGGAAAGTGTCCCACAAATCAGGTTTTTCTCCCTTTCTTCTTCTCAAACTTGCGCCATTCACCCTGATATGGCACACAAGTGGCAAGGACAATCTGATTTTCTACAATTTGAGTTCCTGTATCCTTGTCTGAATCTGAAGTTTCTGATGTATGGTGTCTTTTAATCCCTCCGTTGCCCGTGTCCACGACATTCCTGTTTGATTGTTTCGTCTGAAGGTGTGGATCCATGAGTGCGGTCATGTCCTTTGTTTGTACCTCTGGTTCCTGTGTAGGATGCTTGCTTTCTGGTGGAGCTAGTTCCTCTTCTTCTTCTGACTCATCCTCCTCTGAGTCTGGAAGGGGAAACTGCCAACCTTTCCTTTGCTTCCTGTTTGGTTTATTTTTGTTGTTTTCTTTCTTAACTTCTGGGAATGTATTTTGTAGATGTCCTGTCATCCTGCAATTCCTACATCTGAACGCAATATTCTCATAATCTAGTGATTGCAACCAATTTTGTTGCTTATAAATCAGCATAATGTTCTATGGTAATCCTTTGCTTAGATCTACTTCCACGCAAATCTGGGAAAAAGTGAAGATTATTTGTTCTAATATTTCCGTGTCTATTTTAATATACCGCCCAAGACTATTCCCAATGCTCTCGAGAACCTGTTCGTTCCAGAAATGAAGAGGAAAGTTGTGTAGTCTCACCCATATTGGTAATCTGGAAACTGTCATAGTGTTGGGGTCAAAATATGGAAACCATGGAGTGATAAACAGCCTCGTGGACCCCCAAAACCAAGGCCCCTCTCTGATTATAGTATCTATTTCCTCCGAGGTTTGAAATTTAACAATAAAAAATCCCTTAGAACAGATATGTATTTCACATTCCAGAGACCATTGGGTGAAAATCCAATGAAAAAGGTCCATGGGTTTGGGCCAGAAGTAGTTGAAGCGACATATTAATGCCTGGGCTTCATATGTATTTATATGCTCCTCTGTTGCTGGACTGTTGATTTTTAGTGCTGGGGTTTGATCCTGTTGTTCTACTATGTAAGGCCTCGGAGCATTTCCAGCTTGTTCTTGAGGTGAGCAGACTGCCTTTTTCCCCTGTAGGATATTTTTGTAAAAGGGGCCTCCATTTGTTTGCAATTGGCTGATGGGCGTTTTCCCTTTATCTCCCCCTACAGATCTTGGCATGCTCTGGTTCACAACACCCCCTCGCAGTCGCAGATTTAGGGTAATGGTCATCTCTTCTTTTATGGCGTAATCCTTTAAGAGCCTACAATCCTGGAGAGAACTGTGCCCATTGACCAGATGTTGGATCGGTACTGGGTACCCCGTCAATCCCCAGATTTTATGCTTGAGTTGCATAATAGAGGTGTCATCATTTACCTAGAATAAACAAGACTTTCCCACCAGAGGTCTGATAAAAATTTGAAAAGGAGGAGAGTTCAGCGGAAACAAGTTCTTACCTATAGATTGGGGTTCAGAGAACGATTTGGATGAAAGCGGTCCCTGCTTATGCCGATCCCTCTCCGTCTCTGCCTCTCCTTTCTTTTGATTCAGCAGAGGGTTCTGCAGATTAGGATTAGGCACCTCTTCTCCCGCCATATATAGTGGTAAGGGTGTACAAATCAAACGAAACTCCCTGCCAAAACTGGTCAGGGGGCTTACCAGAAACAGAGATCCTGGATCAGAAAACACCCCGCCCCCAAGCGCTCTGAGAAGCAAAGACTCTTGCGCTCCATTGCAGTGTTCAACGGCCTGTCTAGATCGTAATGGCCGATTCTCTCTGCCTGTCATAGAAGAACCGTGGGAAAACCCTGTGGCGACATCTTCCTTAAATGGTGTGGATCGAACTAGAAAGGGTCGAAAGCAGGGTGCCCTTGATCGGGGCAAATTGCCCGTTGATTGTGTTAGGCCTGGAAGCATAGCTTTTGTTTTGTGATATACCTCCCATGGGACTCGAATCCAGCCTTTAGATCCACAAGGCAGCAACAAAAATGCCTTTCTCACCCCGTTTAGATCTGAGGCAATCAGATCGGTGTCATCTCCGCAAGAGAGCCTTTTTGGGACTGAACTACCCTGATCCACAGGCTTGGCGGCGGCGAAGTTTAGCAGGAACCTTGCAGAAACCCTAACTGCAGCCATCGCTTCCCAAGAACCTCTCTAGAGTTATTTTGAAGGTATTACAATTTTTTGGAGTCAAAATAATTCGTCCCTTTGGGATATTTTGTTGAACACCAGTAAGTTTTTGACCCTAACTGCTTCTTTCCAGTCCAAGAGAAACTTAAATAAATTGGATTGTGATATGATTTTAAGTCCCAAAGCTAATCCCTAATCAAAACTTCCTCCATTTTCTCACAAAAAATATGCGAGAAAATTACATAATCTACTATGTCACTTGCTCTATTGTAAGTATTGCAAGTGAAATTACCATAATTCCCATCTAGTCAAACCATTACAAATGACTAAATCGAAATTTCCACACAGAGTACACAATTTTTCACCAAAAAGATTGCAGCCTTTGTCTTTTGAAATTATTTCCCACTGATGATTAATCTCTTATGTAAGACTAATAGCGATCTGAATGGGAAAGTTATTTTTTGTTGTTCTAAATTCTAATTTAGAATATAAAAAAAGTGCTTGAGGATTATGAGGTAAATTGCAATTTAACCATGAGTTTTTATGTGAATTTCTCAAGCAAATTAACATAAAAAAACACTGAACAACAATATATAACAGACATGAATATCACCATAAACAGTAACACAACAACAGATGATGAAGGATTTCACCCCTCCTGGGCTACGTCTCCTTGGTCCAGCATCCAATGGCTTGGGCCTCTTCTATTATGCTCAAAAGTGTTATTACATACATTTTCAATGCTCAAACAACTATGAAACCTATTCCAATGGCTACAGAATGCCCAAAAAATGCCTATGTAGCCTCTTTCTACTTCAAATTTGGTAAAAAAATGAATTAGTTATGGATTCCCCAAGTTTTGGCACTAACCACTCCACAATTTCCCCAAAATCTGAACCGGTCCTACTATTTTGATCCTTTTTCGACTAACTGGGTGACAATTTCCTGGAATTCTGGGTGAAATTGTTGAACAGTTAAAATTCCCACTAACACCTTAAGTCAAAACTTCAAATCATATGGTTTTGGAGCATATATATATATGTGTATATAATTTCCCCGACGGTTATGCCAAGTTGTACAAATGGGCGAATTAGTTACAGTGGTTAAATCCACGGCAACCTGATGGTGGTTAAATACGTGGACTCGAAAAATGGTGTCACATGTGCGGTTACAGAGGCGGTTAAGGTCTGCAGTTTGGTGGTGGTTAGAGCAAGCGGTCACAACAACTGTTATGGTGGTGGTCTCCGGTTGCGTTCACATGTTTGCTAATGATTTTGTGTTACGGTTAGTATCATGGGGGGTGCGGGGCTAGCATCCCGCCCATGGTCCCGCCCCCAGGCATGGTGACCAGGGCTGGGGCTAGACCTCGACCCCTACCCCAAAACCTAAAACTTATAACCTTTAAATAATACCCGCAACCATTACATACTAAGTACTAATGCAATGGCACGGTGGTAAAGGATTTGTGATAGTGGCTTAGAGGTTGTGGGTTCGAACCCTACCCGCTTCGCTCAGACCTTGACCAAACTTTGGGTGGCCCTCAGGCTGCCATGTGGTGGTCGCGGGCTAGGCCATGTGGCAGTCTGTGATTGGCCTCCATAAAACCAAAAGTGCCAATAACATTTTCCACCCTAGACCAATGAAAACATGCCAATTGGTACAACATGATTCGCTGAAGGAAATCCATTGACCATTCAACCTGCCACATGGGCATGCCCAGTCAGCAGTACAGACCGTTGACTGAACTGTCCCTACACATTTTTTTTTCAAAAATTTTCCTTGTTTGACAACGTGGATAGAACACGTTTCTGGGATCATACAATGTCGGTTTTCCACGAAACAAGTTTTTCCAGATTAAGAACGACGATATCTACGCAGCCTTTCAGGTTCCACACCATTCTGACAAATTTCATTTTTGAGAATAATTTTGAGCACCTGATCAGATAGATTCATAGTCTTATTTACAACAAATAATATTAGCTTGCTCACTTGCAATTGTAGAATTGAAATCACCCACTATAAGGAATTCACCTAGCTGAGAATATGTCTCAATATATGATTTTAATGCTGCAAAGGGATCTTTGTGGTCAAGCCCTCTACTTTTGTATATTTTTAAAACTTGCGGTGCAAAATAACATGCTGCAATTATGATGCGGTTTCCATTTTATGATATTGTAAACCAAACACATTTTTTATGTGAGTTTTCTTTTTCTAGCTAAATGAAACAACCTTATTTTTCTCTCACTAATACCATGATACCCCCGTGTCCTTTTCCATTCCCTGCTGCCTTGTTCCACACTGCCATATTCCAGTACCCTTCAAACAAAGGTGTCTTGAACCCTTCATGCTCATGTGTTTCTATGAGGAAAATTATGTCTCTATTTTCCGCAATAGGCCCTAATCGAAGTCCTCGTCTCCATGGGTAACCCCCACAGTTCCAACAAACTATTATTAAGGGAACCTGGGCATGACTTTATTGCTATTTGTTTTGACATGCAAGACTCACAATTGAGTCTTTTTCCTTGCGTGCCAATACTGACCTTACTTCCTGATTTCCTACTAAAGAATTTGTTGCCTCTTCTCTGTTATTATCATGCTACCCTGTTTTGGAAGGAGGTCCAAATCATGCTATCACAAATTTTCTCTTTATAAATCCATGCTCTCTTTCCCCCATCTCTTGCGGCCATAAGTTTGACATTTTCTCCCTTCTTTCCTCTTGTTGTCTTACAGTTAAATATTCTTCTAGAAAAAGCAAGAATCCCTCAAGATCCTCTTCTTTATTAGAATTATATATTTATCATGCAATCTAGGCATGGTGAATTTTATGGGCATGGCTCTCTCATCGTTAAACTTACCCACTCTCCATGCTTGGCATGTTTTTCCTTGCTATAACAACTTGTCTTTGAAGAAGTCCCTTGCAAGGTCAAGATTACATTCATTTTTTCCATAATCTTTTACCCCTTTAAAAATTATGTTTTCTTCTCTATCTTTCATTTTCTTGTTTTCTCTATCTTGCATGTTTCCAACCGAAATGTTTTGTTTTCCTTCCCTATTAGAAGAATTTCTAATAAATTGAGCCCAAGTTTTGGAAACTTTTGTGGAACCTCCTTTCCTTTATTATATTTCTGTCTCTTAATGGTTGCCTATTTGGACAACCACTTTCCTTTTATCTTGAAATGGTTTCACATTCACACCTTTGTATTCTTCGCTACAAATTTCTTCCTGTTTTACACATCCACCTATCCACCTATGATTCATTGCCATTCTGTCTTACCTATGGATAAAGTTTCCACTAACATATATTTCATGGGTTTTAAACCCTATGATCTAAAACATACATAAAACTTCATCCAATATAAAATGATGGGTCATGCGGTCCCGCGGTTTTCGACGGAATGAGGTGGAAAATTTACATGCCTCCGTGGCAGTGTGAAACTCGACGGGCTAACAATTTTCTCACATCATAAACCTTGAATGGTTTTAAGAAACCATAAACTACTTTCCGACGGGTCCTTCTAATGGTTTTCGGAAATGTAAGGGTACCCTTCGGAATAAATCTAGGCCGTAGATCTTCGGATGGTTAGTTTTACTATTCAACTTTTAGGACGGGTGCCTATTGTTTAACCTCAAACATCAAATTGTCAGAAAACTATTGATCTAGAGCATGCAAGTTTCTGAGTCATTGATTGTTGTTTAAATAATCTTCCACTTACCTACACTGAATTGAGTGCTCGTTATCTATACTTTGAATGTGTTGTAAACAATGGTTACCTTTGCAGCTTGTAACAACACATCACACTGTTTGTTCTCTGAAATATTTTTCGTTGCTATTTCCATTATCTGTATTTGATCACATGGGGCTCGTTACTCGGCTTAAAATTATAGAGACATGATATTCTCTATTGAAGTTGGAGTCCCTGGGGTCGAATCACGGAAGGATTGAAGAGAGTATATTTCTGTATTATGATGTTCAATAGGTCTATAGAAACTTCCTAAAAAATGAACCTCAATCCATTCAGCAAATCCACTAAATATCCCCTATTCAATTGTAATGGACTCTCGCAATTTCATCGAGAGTCTCTGTGAGGTAATCCATTTCTTTGACGATAAAAATAACACCAATTACTTTGTGGAAAAAGATTGTTCCAAAAATATGTATGTAGATAATACTTTTTTTTAATTCTCCGAAGTAAGGCTCTGTTAGGGTGCTGATATCAACACCATAAATAGGTCTTGCACTACGTATCCTTGGGAATTCTATAGCATGATTCCCTCCCACATGAAAAATACTACACCAAACTTGCGGACGAGATGGACTTACAGTGTTCATATAATTCAATGTCTTAGTTAGATCAACAATATGATGCTGTAAATTAATAATATTAGGGTCACTAGAGGCAGATACTGCTCTATAGTCACGAGAATACCCATCCATTTCTTCGATTTTTGTAGCTTGCTCCGACGCATCCTGTATGGTGTCAATATTTTGTTGTGTTGGGGGAATCCTAGTCAACGGTAATAAAGCTTTGATGAATCAATATTTTTGATGATGCAAGTGAATACGGTAAGTCAATTTTCCAACTATATCCTTAAACCGTTACATTCATTCCCATGCAGTTTCTCCCTTTCGTTGTTTAATATCCCATAGCAAGGCTAAGCCTTGTTGCTTTGTTTGAGGAAGCTTATGCTCCTTAATAAATTCTTGTTTAACTGCATGCAAATTTGGATTCTAATTTAGCACTGAGCACTTGATGAACCATCAAAGTGTTCTATCCCGCAGAATTTTTTGAAACTCGATAATATTAGAGTCATCTGGGGTCTG
Organism: Pinus albicaulis; assembly: GCA_034641835.2. Classification (NCBI taxonomy): domain Eukaryota; kingdom Viridiplantae; phylum Streptophyta; class Pinopsida; order Pinales; family Pinaceae; genus Pinus; species Pinus albicaulis. The sequence goes on from CM076569.1 coordinate 254,371,608, forward strand.
TTTGTCCCTCTAGATGGCTTCAAACATGTACTAATATGTTGTTCTGCATATTTTCCCCCTCGGCTCGAGAACTCAGGATACCGTGTAAATGATCCAACTACATTCCCAACCATTGATGGTTGACTTGGTTGAGCTAATATAAAGCCTTGCAAACTAGGCTGCAAAAAACTTGTAGAACGAGGCTGAAAACTACCACCAGAACTACTAGAATTACGATAACTACCAACTGCATAAAATATACGAACCTTTTGAAATTTCAATGTTTTATCTAACTTTGAAATAAAACTGATAGGATTTTGATAAATTACCAAGGGGAGGTTAGGGAGAGAGCTAAAAATATTGTTGTCTTACATATGCTACTTGTGGGAAGGAATCATTTTCTTGAAATATTTTTTTCATGATGAAATGCATATGTTAGGTCCCTATAGCGCTAATGTAGCCCCCCATATTATTGTTTTTGTCTCCCTTAAAATTCCACTATTGTTATTATTGTGCCCCATAGAAGTCCACTATTTTATTGTGAAACCTTACATTACTATTGTTATGTATGCCGTATTATATTTTGATCCTTTAGACTCCTATATATACCAAGGAGGTCATGTCATTTGAATAATTCATGAATTGTTCATTGATTTGATGTAAAAGGAAAGTTTTCCACTTGAATTGACTTATTTTCAAGTCGTTGATCTATCTTTTCTTCTATTTTTGTGAATTGATTACATAACACTTGGTATCAAAGCTCTTGATCCTATGGTTTTGCTGCTTCAAATGGGTCATCATGGAAATTTCGCTATTTTTTTTTATTTTTATTTTAATTATTATTATTATTATTATTTTTTTATGTGAAGTTTCAGACCATGAAATTGGTATCACAAGGAGAATAAATCTTGAATAACATTTGGTTAAAATATTATATCTCGGTTCACTATATTTTAGGAGATATAGTCCAAGGAAATTAGGTTTTTTGGATGTTCCTAACTTTTTTTCTCAAACAAGTGTTTCCGGGAAAATTGTCATAAATTTTGTTTCAGGCATCCAAATTGAATTTCGTAATTCTTTTATTGAAATCACACGAACTTTAGTTTCTTATATAATATTTTCAGTGCCAAAAGTTGAAACAATGATACATGGCACTCTGCACAAGTTTTCTCTACCGAACCAATCCATAAGTCGGCCATCTTGAGAGATTTGGCCTAACTTTATCTTGAATAATCCAATCTTGGTCTAATTGGTGAGGTGAAAATAAGACATAGAGGGATACCGCATGATGAATTTTCAGAACTTGGGAGGCATAAATCACAAAGATTCAATAGTTTCAAAATTAACTTGTCAACAAGCTCAAAATCAAGCTCTAAAATGTGTGCATGTTTTATTTTGCATAAATCTTGTTTGAAAAATAAGTTTGAAGTTATTCAAAGAGCATAGTGAAGCATAAATATCATTAATTGGTTCCAAAATTCCTCAAAAAATTTAAAAATTCTACACTTGTTAAGCCCTCAGAAAACTCTACAATGGCACATGAGGAAGAGGAAGAAAGGAAACATGATATATAAAAATTGCGGGAACAAGTGAAACAATTTTTGCTCTTACAAAGAGCAACAAAAAATGAATTGGAAACAATTATGAATGTCAATATGGATGGTTTAAAATAAAAAATTAAATCCAACATGGAGGATTTAAAATCATAAATAAAAGGTGACATGAATGGTCTAAAATCAAACATGGAAGGTTTGAAGGGAGGTTTGGTAAAGTTGCTAGAATAAAGGCTTACTAGTGATGATAAGGTATTTCATGAAGCTCATGATGAGAAAAAATATAATAAGAATCATGATTTTAGAGAATCCAACTTAGGGTTGAAGACTAACCATATTCCAAAGATCGATATGAGGAAGTTTGATGGCAAGGAATCGGTAACATGGATACTACAAATGGAGCAATTGTTTGATCTACATGATGTGCAACACACACAAAAGGTACTCATTTCATCTTTATATTTAGAACTCAATTAATTTGTATGGTATCAATGGCTTTGCTATCATAAAGCACTTGTAACTTGGGCAATTTTTATGGAGGAATTGATAACACATTATGAGGATACAAATAGAAACACCTAAGTTTATCCAATTGATAAATCTCAAACAAAAGGGTTCAGTGGCGGATCATATTGAGGACTTCCAAAGATTGAATATAAAGGTAACATACATTCTATATGAGCATATGATTGTTGATCCAACACGAGGTTCACCTTTGGGAACCTAATTCATTGGAGAAGACATTTAGGGTGGCAAGAAAAGTTGAAAGCAAAATTATGGCAACAAGGAGGTATACCACTCACAACTATAAATATGGAAGTGTTACCGCTCCTAGCCTTCCACAAAAGCTAGAGGAAAAAAGAGCAAAATAGATTTGATACAATTTTGATAACAAATACGCTAAAGGTTATAAGTATATTAAGAAGAAATTATTTTATATCGATTGTGAAATGGAGGAAGAAAAGGAACATGAAACATCAAAAGAAGAATATATGCACCAAGAACCAACCCCATGGGTTGAAAAAGAAGAAATGAATCTGAACATAAGTAGTAATGCATTGGCATAATTACCACTCCTCAGACTCTCAATATAGAATTATATATCAAGAAGAAAAAGGTAATAGTACTGATTGATTGGGGAAGTACCCATAATTTTATTCATTGTAAGATATCCAAGGGTTTGAATTACTTTCTATACTTAGTCCCAGAGTGTCAAGTGATGGTTGTATATGGAGTAACTATAAATTTCTCAGATAAGTGTCGTAATATAAATCTAACCATGGGGGAATATGTATTGAATAGTCCAATGATTTCCATTCCAATGGGTGGTGCTGATGTTGCATATGGTTACAATCTTTGGGGATGATAACTTTTAATTTTCAACATCTTTTCTTGATTTGTGAAGGAAAGGAAATTGAATTGAGGGGTATAACTAGGAGACCTGGTAAGATAATAAGCTTTAATTTCATGAAAGATATTTTGAAGAAGCAACAAAAAGGTGTAATTGCACAATTATTCTCACTATATGTTCAAACATCTAAGTCACCCATTTCTCCAAATATCAAAAGAGTCTTTGATAATTATTCCAAGGTATTTGTGAATCTGAAATTTCTCCCACCTATTCTTGATCATGATCATGCTATTAAATTGATTCAAGGAATTGTTCCTCCAAACATCATGATGAGCTCTATTATTTCAACAAGAATGTTACAAGTCCTAGGGCTAGAAACTTTAATTTATCAACCAGGGGTTCATACAAACTTAGGAGGTGACAAAGTTGTATACACACTAAACTTAGCTCTACTTAGGTTGATATGAGGTGGTGAAAAAACCAAGGTGTACAAATACCATTTTACAAACTAAATATATACTTTTCAAGAATGAAATAATGTTGCAAAAAGGAAACCCTAATCTAGTTGCAGGAATGAAAATGTTGCATGAAAGTAAAGTCTTATCTATTTTTGAGGAATGGATATGTTGCATAAAATTAAATGCTAATCTACTAGCAGGAAATTTAAATGCTAATATAATTGTAATAAATATAAATTTATCTATTTGTGGGAATGGAAATGATAATCTACTTGTGGGAATATAAATGTTAATATAATTGCAAAAATGGAAATGCTTGAAATGAAAATTCTAACCTATTATAGGAAACCAAATACAAGGAAAGAAAACATATTATAATTGCATTAATTAAAGAGTATGAATCAAATTTAAATCAATACATCCAAAGGATATTATATTCTACTAATGAAGTTCATTAAACATATTGGAAAGTAATCATGTAAACCATCCTTGTACCATTCAATTCATGAACTTGTTTACAAACCCTAATTACATAAATGTGTTGCAGTGGTGAAAAGACAAATCCCAAGTGGTCTCTAGTATTCCATAAAATTGGTTTCAAAGGCTAAGGGTAATTTTATGGGGTAAAAATGAAAAAATCAAGTTCATAGGGAAATTATGGCCGAGTTTGGAGAACTTTTACACAATGCTACAAGATGCTACTAGATTGCTATATGATTTCCCTGTTTCGCTACAAGATTGAATCCAAGAGCATTATGAGGGATTAAAAGGTGTGATAATGAAGGTGACTAAGGTAGTTGAAGGTGAAATGAGTTTGTATTAGGTCCTTTCCAAGCTTATTATACCTCACGAGCCCATATTACACAAGGATAAATGTACACAACAACCTCTAACAAATCTAAAATGAATTCTTGATGAATAGTATGTTTGAATAAGTTTTTGAGGAAGGAAGGAGGATGCTGGTAGTAACATGACAAGTGGAAATTATAGTTCTATGCCCTGAAATCCAATATTATGACCCACACAACAAAAATATTACCCAATCTTCATAAAAATCTAAATAATCCTAGCAATGTTAATTGTAGAAAATTAAACTAGAAAAGAAAGGATGAGTTGAGTTTTATTCAAGATCTTCCTACTGCATGAAAAATGAAACCTATCTTTTTTATGCTTGAAAATACAAGGATTACAACCAAACTTTCCATGAGAGATGATTGGTAAGTCCGCAAGAGAAAATTTTCATATAAACATAACTTGCAAGAAATGGTATATTGCTAACATTGTACAAAAAAGAAAGATGCATAATAAAATGCTCATAGGAGAGAGACTAGAGTGCTTGGGTTGGTCCCTAAACCAAGGGAAATAAACCCTATATAACACATTGATATTTAAGGTAACAAAAAACCTCTCATTGATATCAAAAAGTGCTCGAGTACATGATATGGAAATGAAAATGACAAATACAAGTTCAGAGATCTAGAAGTCACTCCTCTTATCTAAAGTTTAAATCCTATTGATCCCTTGGGATTATTTATTTATAAAAATATGTTTGAGGGGGAAACCTCCTTGGAAGGAGGGATAATTCCCTCCAAAATCCCTATAAAGGTGGATCTAGGTCCCTGAGATCCTCGCAGTCCTTGAGTGCATCAACAATTGAATGGATCATCGAATTGTAGGTGAGGAAATACATGGATTAAGTCTAATTGTAGGTGAGTAAATGTAGGGGACAAGCCTCCTACATCTCCTCTAGGTGCCTCCATCGTACTTATGCACAATAAATACACCCTTTTCCTGCACATTAATCATGTTAGGCCACAAGATATGATAAACATCCTTTAATTTCCCTAGTAAACACATTATAGTCAAAAAGGTGTTATCAAATGAAATAATAGAGGTAAATATATGCTGAAGGATGGATAGATGGGACTTATTATATACCAATTAGTGAGGCCCATCACATCATACCTTACATATATCCATATGCCCATAAGAGTGAAATTGAACTTATGGTTTCAGAAATTCTATAGGTCGGTATAATTCAACCTAGCCAAAGTTATTTCTTTTCTCTAGTAGTATTGGTACACAAGAAGGATGGATCATGGCACATGTGTCCGGATTATAGGGAGCCCAAAAAGCTAAATATTAAAGACAAATTTCCCATTCTTGTCATGTATGAATTGTTGGATGAATACATGGAGCAATTTACTTCACCAAGCTGGATCTTTGGATATCATCAAATTACAATGAAGACTAAATACATTCCAAAAAAACATTCATAACTTATGAAGGTCATTATGAATTCATGCCTTTTGGCCTTACTAACACACCTTCCAAATTTCAAGGTTTGTTAATTCCATTTTCAAACCCTTCCTTAGAATTTGTTTTTAGTTTTTTTTCATGATATAATAATTTACAACAAGTCTTGGAAGAATCATGTTCAACATGTTGACATGGTGCTAAAACTATTGGAGGATAAACAATTTTATGCAAAAAAATTTAAATGTTTCTTTGGGGTATAAGAGGTGGAATATCTAGGTCATATTATATCTCATGAGGGTGTTAAAGTAGAACTGATTTGGTGGATTAGTTTAATTCTAAAAATCAAAATATCTCTGAATGGCTAGAAACCAGTGCCAATGCATAGATCTCATCGTCCCGAATCCAATGCAAATCGTTTCACTCAAATCCGACATCGGATGCTCCCAATACCATGCTCGTTAGAATTGGGGAATGCAATTTTTTTTGATTTTGGGTTGCATATATACCCAATCAGTAGTCTGTACTGCTGACTGGACCATGACATGATAGGTTGATTGTACTCCATCGGCCAGTGGCTGGTTAACAAGTGGCATATTGTTCTCGTTCAAATTTGGTTGAATTTCATTGGTTTGCATGTGGTTGAGGTGGTACAGTGGGAGAGTTCCACGTGGGACAACCAGGGGTTGCCATGTGGCCTCCTCATGGCTGACCAAAATTTGTTTAGGGATATAACAAGCCTCCATGGGGATCGAGCGAGAGACCTCCAACCAAGTAAAAAAGACCTCCGACCAACTCTTCTACTTTGCTTCTTAATCTCTATAGTTCAAAGGTCATATTTGAAGTTTAATTGTTTTGTATGTAGGGGTGGGGACCGGGGTTAATTGTCGACCCCGGTCGACAAACCAGGGTCAAGGGCTAACGTTGGACCTGATACCATATATTATATCATAACCAAAGTCTGCAACATGCATTAAAACTAAAGTTCGGAGGTGTATAATGAGTGGTGATAAATACCAAATATCATATGGTTTAAACCAAATTCCAACTAAAGTATCAAACCTATGGTAAAACCTTATCCAAATTGCATTGCAACATAAGTATTGGCGGAGAAAACCACACACACACACACACACACACACACATATATATATAACCACCGAACCTTAATGTATAGCCATAAGCCAAGGTTTGTGTAGCGGTCTGGCTAACATTTTTCAGAGTCAGATACGTGACAATTAGGGTGTTCACATGCAATGGTCTCCACAGTTATTTCCGTGGTCAAGCTAACCCTACCACAATCCGAACCACCATACAAACCATATTCAGAAACCAGAGTTTTCCTGACGAAAATCGTACCTGCCCTGAGATCAACGACGCATATGTAGTCACTTGGTACCATTTTAGACGGATAAAGGTCGACATAGGAAATTTAAAGAGGTGAAAATTTGCACTCGGTGCAGCGGGAATATTTCCACCGCAAGGAAATTTTTTCGCCCCACGTGGCCAAAAAAGTCGGAATTTGTATAGCAATTTGCAGGAAAGTGCGAATTGTAGGACAATTAGCAAAAACAATTCATTGGAGCATAAATCATTCAATTTTTTACCTTTTATGGAGCAGAAAGAGCCCAACTAGGGGTTTTTGACTGTTCTGGAGTGATTGGAGACATTTTTTTTAGCATTATGAGAACTGTAACTTGATGTAAACACACTTTTTTCAGCATAATGAAAGAGGTCCAACCATTGGAAGCTGGACCAGAAGATGTATCCTAGGAGGGGTGAAATCCATCATTTTTTGTCTTGTGTATACTGTTATGGTATTGATGTCTTCTTATTTTATGCAAAAAATGAGTTTTAAAGCATGTTTATATGTTAATGAAATTGAGAAAAGAGGTTAAAAACCCTAATATTTTCACTTGTAAAATTTTACATAAATCCTCAAGCTTTCATATACAGATCAGTTTGGTATTAGTGCTTTGGTTCTTTGTTGCTTTGAGGGTTTAATTTTTTTGTAAGTGTTTATGATTCTTACAAGGTTGAAGCTCAAGAGAGGAGAAGGAAAGCTTATGGTTTCAATTCCTCAAGTTAAGTCAAGGATAAGGAGAACACAATTGCCACAATATCCACCACAATTTTCACCTCAAATTGTACCTGAAGCTTCAACAATCATGTCACATGAAGGAGAGCCTGAAAATATGTCAGAGGATGAAAATGATTTCAGAAAATAATTCCTTGACATTACACAAATGGTGAAATTTCTCTATGAAGAGAGAAACATAAGGTTTCAAGGTGAGAGCTACAATCCTCAAAAGGGAGATAAGTCTTCAAGAGGAGATGGAGGAGATGGGGACAAGATTCCAAAAGGTAATGGAGAGAATGGGGACAAACCACCATTGACACCACCATTCTCTTCACCTACATCCTCACCACCATCTTCACCATCATCATATTCCACAACAACCCCTTCACAAACACCTCCACATTATCCAAAGGGACATGGTAAAAATCCATTTTTAAAACTTGAATTAAAGTTTAATTTTCCTATGTATGATGGAGAGGTAAATGCTGAGAGATTAGATAATTGGGTTCGTCATCTTGAAGTGTATTGTAGGATACAAAGGATCAAGGATAATGACACCCAAACATCTTGCTTCATTAAGATTGGAGAGTATTTGGTGGGAAGCCAAAACTCAAGAGGAAATGAAGAAACATGGTAAGGTTTTAACCTCTTGGAATGATTTTGTTGCTGAATTGAGAAGAAAATTCTATCCATTAGCATACATGTAGAAAGCTCTAATGGATTGGTAAAAATTTAGGCAAGGAAAGGGACAAAGTGTGCAAAGTTATACCCAAGAGTTTAGAAGAAGAGAATTGATATTGGGTGTAGATTTGACATCTCAAGATACTTTTTTGAAATACATTGGAGGTTTGCATAACTATTTGAGGCATGCCATTCTCATGTTTAACCCTACAAGTTTAGATGAAGTTTGTGTACAAAACACACATTTATAGGAAAGAGGGAAACATGTTTTACATGAAACAAGTGAGAATACCTTTGAGTCTGGAGAAAAAGGAAAGGGTAAGTTTAAGGGAAAAGGAAAGAAGAGTGATTTCATCAAGATGGATAAAGAAAAACTCACATGCAAACACTGTTCCAAATATGGCCATCATGAATATCATTTCTAGAAACTTCATCTAGAGATGAGACCCAATAAGTTTAAGAACAAGGAGAAGGATAAGACAATTGCAACTATACAACATGATTTAGGTTCTGATTCCAGAGATGAAACAAAGATCACAATGATGGGTCAAAAAGGTAAGGACATTGCAAGTACTAGTTCTTCAAGTTGTATCAATGATACCCAAGATGAAAAAAACAATAATTGAGCTTTTCCATATTTGAGTTATTTCAAAACATACCAAGATAGGCACACTGTTTGATAGTGGTTCACAAGAAAATCTTATCTCAAAAGACATTGTCAAGAAGTTAAATTTATAGAACATTATTTATCTTAGACCATATCCTTTAGGTTGGGTATGTGATAATGCAAAATTATAGGTTACAAGGAAGTGCATCCTTAGATTTTAAATCACTGCAAACTTTCTTGATGAAGTTGAACTTGATGTAGTTCCGCTTGATATTTGTGGTATAATTTTGGGAAGCCCATATATTTATGATAAGAGAGAAATTTTTCATCGCCATGAGAATAAGTATCACTTGTTCAAGAATGAGATTGAGTACATTTTTAGAGCGCATATTAAGAAGATGAGTTTGTCTCTTATGAATTCTGGACAAATGAAGAGAATTGTTAATGCTAGTCAGAATTTTTCATTGTTAATGTTCAAGCATAAAGATGTTGCAATTGAGGCCTTTCAGGGAGATGAATCAAATGTAAAATAAGATTTCATTAAAGTTGCTAATGAATGTGATAAGATGCTTTGAGAGTCTAACATGTTTCCTCATAAAAGAGGTAAACAAGATGAAGTAAATTTTCAACAACATGCATCATTGTTGAACAATGGTGTGAAAAAGATGCGAGTGTTAGAGAGTGCAGAGGTCAAAGAGCAAGTGAAAAGGAAATTGAAAAAGAGGAAAATGGTTCCAAAATTTCTTCTTGTGGGTTTTATAATGTGTTGGCTTTGAAAAGGGATGGTTCATGGCGAGGGCGATCACATTTGGTTAAGAGTCGAGCCAAGCGCAAGACTAGACATGTTAAGCATCATCATGTCAACAATGTTCAAGGTGAGAATAATTTGAGGTTGTTTAAGTTTCCTTTGATTGAAGACCAAGGAGGTAATGTGTTTATTCCTTCAAGGGAATTTTTTTGTACAACATATTCTGGGAAATTGTAGCAATATTTCATCTATGACAGCAAGACAAGGACTCCAAAATCAGGGAAAATGATGTATTTTCATGAAAAGCTCAAGGTGTCAAATTTAAGAAAAATTCAGTGGATTGAGACTGAAAGGGTGAGGGAGTTTTACCCTCATATATTTATTGATTTATAAAGATATTTTAGAGGTCCAAAATCTTCTAGTGGGGAGGAATAATCTGGTGGATCAATTTAATGCTCAAAATTCAAATTTATCAGAATGGATCAAAACCAACGCCAATACATAAAGCTCGTCATCCTGAATATGGCACAACTCGTTTCACTCAAAAATTACATCGGATTCTCCCGATATTGCATTTTTTTCGAATTGGGAAACACAATTTTTTTTGATTTTGGGTTGTAGAGATGCCCAGTCAGCATTCCATACTACTGACTGGACCATGATATGGCAGGGTGACTGTACTTCATCTTCCAATGGTTGGTTGAAAAGTGGCAGATTGTTATTGGTTCGAATTTGGTTGAATTTCATTGGTTTGCATGTAGTTTAGGTGGTCCAATGAGAGAGTGCCATGTGGGCCAACTAGGGGCTTCCATGTGGCCTCCTCATGGCTGAACAAAATTTGTTTAGGGCCAGAACAAGCCTCCACTGGGATCGAGCACGAGACCTCCAACCAAGCAACAAAGACCTCCGACCAACTCTTCTACTTTGTTTCTTAACCTCTATAGTTCAAAGGTCATATTTGAAGTTTAATTATTTTGCATGCGGGGGTGGGGACAGAGGTTAACCCCCAACCGAGGTCCATGAACCAGGGTCAAGGTCTAACCCCGACCTTGAGACCATATATTATATCATAACCAAAGTAAGTAGCATGTATTAAAACTAAAGTTCGGAGGTGTATAACGGGCAGTGATAAATATCAAATATCATATGGTTTAAACCAAAGGCCAACACAGGTATCAAACCTACGGTAAAACCTTATCCAAATTTCGTTGCAACATATGTATTGGTAGAGAAAACCATATATATAACCACCGAACCTTAATTTATAGCCATAAGCCAAGGTCTGTGCGGTGGGTTTGGCTAACAGTTTTAGAGCCGGTTACGTGACAGTAAGGGTGTTCACATGCAGTGGTATCCACAGTTGTTTCCGCTGTCAGGCTAACCCTAACACCATCCGAACCACCATACAAACCACAGTCAGAAACTGATGTTTTCCTGGCAGGAAACCTTACCTGCCCTGAAATCAATGGCGCATATGCAACCACTTGGCAGCATTTTAGACGGATAAATGCCGACATATGCAATTTAAAGAGGTGACAATTTTCACATGGTGTGGCGGGCATCTCGTCGACATAGGGTATATTTTTAGAATTTGTAGAATAATTTGCAGGAAAGTGCGAATTGTAGGACAATTAGCAAAAAAACTTCATTGGAGCACAACTCATTCAATTTTTGACCTTTTTTGGAGTAGAAAGAGCCCAACTATGGTTTTTGACTATTCTGGAGCCATTGGAGACATTTTTTTAGCATTCTGAGCACTGTGACTTGATTTAAACACACTTTTTTGAGAATAATGAAAGAGGCCCAACCATTGGAGGCTAGACTAGAAGATGTATCCCAGGAGGGGTGAACTCCTTCATCATTAGTTGTCTTGTGGATACCGTTGTGGGATTGATGTATTTTTATTTTATGCAAAAAATGAGTTTTAAATCATGTTTATATGTTAATGAAATTGACATAAGAGGTTAAAAACCCTAATATTTCACTTGTAAAATTTGACATAAATCCTCAAGCTTTCATATATAGATCAAGACCCTAAAAATTTAAAGCCATAAAGGAATGGAAAATCCCCACAACCTTGATTTCTCGGGTTGACAGGGTATTATCATAGTTTTTTTAAGAATTATGGGAAAATAAAAGAACATTTGAAAAAATTCCTAAAGAAATATGCATTTTGTTGGACCCCCAAAGCAACTAAGGGCTTTGAACATCTTAAAGAGGCAATGTGACGAGCTCTGGTCTTAGCTACACTAGACTTCACAAAAAATTTATTGTGGAATGTGATGCCTCAGAAAATGGAATTGGTGTTGTTTTAATGCAATATGGAAGGCTATTTCCTTTGAACATCATCCAATCAAGGGACACAATTTACATAAACCCATTTATGAGAAGGAAACAATGAAAATTATACATGCCTTGAAGTAATGGCACCCTTACCTGATTGGAAGACACTTCAAGGTAAAAACATATCATGATAGTCTCAAATAATTCTTAGAACAAGGATTATATTTATAAGAGAAACAAAAATGGGTCACACATATGTTGGGTTATGACTTTGAAATCATCTACAAGAAAGAGAAGGAAATTTTGTTGCAGAGCACTCTCAAGAAAGGATGAGGATGTGGAGGCATTGCTCTGTCCCGTTTCTATTATCGAACCTAATTAGATAAATGAAGCAAGTAATGAACGGAGGAATGAAAAAGAGGTTTGGACACATTCAAGAGTTGCAGAAAGACCCCGTGTATCTGATACTTTTATTTTTAAAAATGATTCATTGTGGTACAAAGATCACTTATATCTATGTAAGAACTCCAAATTCAAACAAAAATTTATTTTGGAATTACACACCTCTCCTATAGGACGACACTGTAGGTTTTAACCCTGTACAAAAATTACATGCAAACAAATTCTTAAAATAGAAAAATATACAATGGTGAGAACATAAAACAAATATATACAAATATTTTCTCCTGGATCCAAAATTCGGGACTACCAGGTTGGTTTTCCACTATATTCCTTTCAATGTTACAATACATATATATACATGCCAAAGCCTTCATAAACTCCAATCCAATAATCATGGATTAGAACATAACCATAGTTCCCTTAACCAGATCTACAAAATACCATGGGAATATAACCATCATGCCAAAAACCATGTGCAAACCCCATGCGCAAAACCATGGGGTCAAGAAGGAATTTTTTTGGGATGACCTTAAATTTGATATTTAGAAGTTTGTGTCTGAATGTTTGGTTTTCTAACAAAATAAATTTGAGACAATTAAAACCGTAGGTATTTTGAAACCATTATCCATTCCATGTGAGCGTTGGGAGGATCTCTCAATGGATTTTATCACAGGTTTACTTAAGTCTGAAGGAAAGAGTGGAATCATGGTGGTAGTTGATAGAATTACCAAGTATGCATACTTTTTGTGCCATCTAATCCTTTCAAAGCCAGTATAATCACTACTATATTTGTATAAACAATTCAAAAGTTACATGGAAACCCAAAAATTATTTTAAGTGACAAAGATCCCATTTTCATCGGAAATTTTTGGACATAATTATTTTATTTCCTTAGTACTCAATTGGCTCATAACACTTCTTATCATCCTCAATACGATGGGAAAAATGAGATAGTGAACACATGTTTGGAAGGATATCTTCGTTGCTTTGTATTTGATAAAAACACACAATGGGTGAAGTGGTTACCTCTGGTAGAATGGTGGTATAACACTTCCCTATATACCACAACAAAAATGACCCCATTTATGGCTCTTTGTGGATATAATCCTCTATCCATCACATAATATCTAAGAGACAATTATAAGGTTCAAGAGGATGAATATCACATTGAGCATCAACAACAAGTTCTCCAAATCTTAAAGGATAATATGAATCTAGTGCAGAATCTAATGAAGTAACAAGCTTATTAGCATTGCAGTGAAAGACGTTTTGGCATGGAAAATTGGGTATTTTTACGGCTACAACCATACAAAATAATTTCACTCAAGAAAGCTAAGAGTGATAATAAATTATCACCCAAGTACTATGGCTCTTATAAGGTATTGAAAAATATTGGTACTATGGCATAAAAATTGGAGCTACCTGCATCTTCATGAATGCATCCGATTTTCCATGTTTCATGTTTGAAGAAGGTTATAGGTGACACGATTCTAATTCAAATTATATTACCATAATTTGATGAGGAAGGAGAAAACATATTGGATCATGAAGAAATCACATAAATAATAATTCGAGTGACTACGAAATTGATCAATTTCAGAGTATCTCATTAAGCGGAAGAACTCACCTGTTGCATATTCCACATGGGAGGATGAGTATTTTATAAACAAGCATAGAAAAATATTCAAGCATTGAGGACACCAATGTTTTGAAGGAGAGGGGAATGTTAGGTCCTTATAATACTAGTGGATCCCCCATATTGTTATTGTTGTGCCTCATAGAATCCCATTATTATTATTATTATTATTATTATTATTGTGCCCCATAGAAGACCACTATTTGTATTGTGTACCCTTACATCATTATTTTTATGTAGGCCCTAATTATATTTTGACCTTTTAGACTCCTATATATACCAAGGAGGACTTTTCATTTGAATCGTCCATGAATTTTTCATTTATTTGATGTAAAAGGAGGTTTCCTCCTTGAAGTGGCTTATTTTAAAATTGTTGACCTATCTTTTCTTCCGTTTTTGTGAACTAGTTACATAAAAACATATATTCAACCACAAGAATAATCTGATTAATTATCACAACTGAATGTATTAGCTTTTGTGGTGTCTGGATTCATTCTGACTCTTGGTGGACTCCATTATCTCTATTATGATCCCATATCCCATTTCTTCTAGCTTCTCCTATTTCGCAAGAATTTGATCCCTCACCTACTTCAATATTTAACAACTCCAGGCTACCCATTCCTTATATGTAACATTGGACTGCTCAATACTTCCCTTATATGTTGTAACTATCTTCTTTGTCTCCTAATCTCTCGCAACTTATGCTCCCACCATTCATTACCTTACCCGTGATCATCTAAGTTCCCTAAAGTGCTGTGCCTCCCGCAACTCTTCGACATCCATCACAACTTCCCCTCATCTTCAGCAACTAGCCAACATCTCTCCCACAACCCTACCCCGAGTAAAAGGGTCTTACATTTCCATGTTTGTTTCCTGGAATGAAAATAACATCTCTTCCCCCATAAGGAACTTAATCCACAAGGGAATCTCTTTTAGCAATCTACCTCACAACTCGTTTTTAAACATTGCCTCATATTTATAAAATCACTGTTGGTTCTCCACAATAAAATCAATAATACATCCTTCCAAAGTGGCTTGCACCCAGAAATTGACGACCCTATTTATTTCATTATCCAACTGATGTAAGGAATCCAAATAAACTGTGGTTCAGGTTCTTAATGTTTAGCTGAGTCTCCTAGTTCCCAATTTTTTGCTGAAATCTACTCAAGGAATGATATATCTCATTAGGGAATTTATACCAAAGGATTTCATATTGATTACATGTAGGTTCCTGAAAAATAATTTCTTCCTTGACCCACTCTAGGTTTTTCTATTGCAATTCAGTTTGTTGACATAAAAATGAATGATGTTTCTCTTCCCACCATTCGTGAATATTACTCTTGAGAATCCTTGTCACCATTATCTTAAACACCAATTGATCTTTGGGTCATGTCAACATAACCAATTTTTGGCGAAAAGTTTTATTGATTTGACCTAGGGTTCAACTGCAGAGTGCCAACAAAGGAGTATGTCGTAGTCTAGCACAACACTGACATTTTCATTCATCCAAGGGATAAAATTTTCACCCAAGGCGTGATGAAACTTTCAATTGATATGCAGGGAAATTACATAGTGACATGATTCATTTCATTAATTAAATTATACTTACATTCGATAATCATTCACATATCTTATTAAACCTTCATGCAAAATCAAATATATACACAACAAAGAATTTAATGGATATCTTTGAAATTTTTTAAAGGGATGCACAACACAGTATCATTCAATGATAAAAAAATACATATGGATCCCCACATTGAATTGCTTTTATATTATTTCAGATAACGTTGATCCATTATAATATAGATCTGTGGAAATTATGCAAGACCTTTTCCAAAACTCCTTCAAACTACTATAACAAGAAAGATTACAATAGATTATAGAAAAAGGCTTCAATCCTTAATTCAAAAACATGTTGACCTATCTCTCCATATCTCTCCTAAAACTTGATCTATATGGGTATCTATATATTTTCTCCTCTTATCTTGTTCATGCTTGCTTGATTTGGTCTAACATAGACAACTTGACGATATCTATCTGCATGGTCCCATTTCTGTTTGATTACTTTAAACTTGGAATCTCGATCCTTCTTCTGCAACCTTAATGAGTCCCAATGCAACCATCCAATTTCATCACTTGCACTTTCTTATTTCTATTCCCACTTTTTTTCATATTTTACCATTTGTTTTTCTTCTTGCACTTCTTATCTCTGTGGCTCTTTTCTGGAAAAATTGATCAAAATTTCTTCCAAAAATTAAGGACCCAACAGTAAGTGATAGTCAGGACGAGTATCCTATCGATGTCTTCATAGGGGATTTAAAGGATAACATCCAACATCAGGTTCGTCTTTGGTAAACTAAGTCATTGAAGAATGCATTTAGGGTGGCAAATTTTTTTAAAAGTATAATTATGGCAACAAGGAAGTCTACCACTCACAACTATAAATATGGAAATATTGCTTCTCATATCCTTCCACAACCTACAAGGTTGTCACCACAAAAACTGGAGAAGAAAAGAGAAAAATATCTTTGTTATAATTGTGGGTGAAAATACACTAAAGGTTACAAGTGTGTTGATAACAAATTATTTACATAGACTGTGAAGAGGAGGAATAAAAGAAACAAGAAACATCAAAAGAAGAATATATACACTAGGAACCAACCTCAGGGGTTAAAAAAGAAGAAATGAATCTGGCCATACCTTGTAATGCATAAGCAAGAATTACCACCCCTCAAACTATCAATATAGAAGGATATATCAAGAAGAAAAAGGTAATAGTACTAATTGATTTAGGTAGTACCCATAATTTTATTCATTGTAAGACAACCAAGGATTTGAATTGATTTCTATATCCAACACCCGAGTGTTAAGTGATGGTTGTAGATTGAGGAAATATAAATTTCTCAATCTAACCATATGGGAATATTTAATGAATAGTCTAATGATTTTCATTTGAATGGGCAGTGTTGATGTTGTATTACCAGTCCAATGGTTACAATATTTGGGGACAACAACTTTTAATTTTCGAGAAATTTCCCTAGGAAGGAAAGGAATTGAGTTAAGGGGTATCACATGGAAACATGGGAGGATAATCATCTTTAATGACATGAAAAATATTTTGAAGAAGGAACAACAGGAGTAATTGCACAGTTATGCTCACTAGATGTTCAAACATCTAAATCATCCATTTCTCCATATCTCCATAGTGTCCTTGAAAATAATTTCAAGGTATTTGAGACTCCCAAATGTCTCCCACCTATTCACAATCATGATCATTCTATTCACTTGATTCCAAGAAGTGTTCCTACAAACATAAGACCTTACATTAGGCTATGCCCAGAAGAGTGAAATTGAACATATGGTTGCGGAAATTCTAGAGGCAGGTATAATTCGACCTAGCCAAAGCTCTTTCTCTTCTTTAGTAGTATTGGTAAAAAATAAGGATAGATCATGTCATATGTGTCCGGATTATAGAAATCTCAACAAGCTCACTATTAAAGATAAATTCCCCCTTCTTATTGTTGATGAATTTTTTGATGAAGTACAGGGAGAAATTTACTTCACCAAGCTAGATCCTTGTTCAGGATATCATTAAATTAGAATGAATACATAATACATTCCATAAAAAAATTTCAAAACTCATGAAAATCATTATAAATTTATGGTTATACATTTTGGCCTTACCAATGCACCTTCCACATTTTAAGGTTTGATGAATTCCACTTTCAAACCCTTGCTTAGAAAATTTGTGTTAGTATTTTTTGATGATATACTAATCTAAAATATTCTTTGAAAGAAAATGTTCAACATGTTGAAAGGGTGCTCAAATTATTGGAGGAGAAACAATTTTATGAAAAACCCTCCAAATGTTACTTTGGGGTACAACCAGTGGAATATTTGGGTCATATTGTATCTCATGACGGTGTTATGGTAGACCCTAAAAAAATTAAAGCCATTAAGGAATGGAAAATTCCCAAAACCTTTGTTAGGGTCCTAACCTAACCCATTTATTAATCTAATAGGGCCCAAGGGGCCGCATAAGGGTCATGATTAATTAGTTTAGTAAATAAATCCTGTAAGCGGTTAACCACATTAATGATGATTGTATGTGGTTAACCGACATTATAAAAAAGGGACCGCAATTAGTTAATTTAGTTAAGGATGATGAATAAATGAGCCATAGATATTATATAAAGTGGTTAACACACATTATGCAAGGTATCAAGTGTAGTTAGGGTTTTGGATCTCATGAAACTATATATAGTCCAATATAGCAAGGGAAGTATTGTCGAGTATTTTGTAATTGAGCTCTGCTTTGCAGGGGGTTTCCCCCTTGAAGAGGCAAGTGAACATTATTTTTTGCTGAAAATAATTCCATCTTGTATCATTTATGACGTTATTCATATGATATTTTATAACATCCTGATATTATCTGGAGGTTAAGAGAATTACAAGTGGCATTAGAGCACTTTCTTGGGCCAACCGCACCACCAATTTTAGATTTTTTTTTAGGCTAGAGACGTGTTATGCCATCTTTAAACTATAAATATATATTGTTATGCGCATAAAAATGTGGTTGGGGAAGCATAAACATAAGACCTACAAGAGGTGGTCACGTATGTTGGACTCCCTTATAACCCCTGTTGGTACCCCTTCGAGTAGTAGTGCATCAGATAACACCTATACACAAAATTCTCTTCCACATTCCTCTAGTGTTAGATCCCTATAATACTAGTGTGTCCCCTTATTGTTATTGTTAGCGTAGCCCCATTATTTCTATTGTTGTGCCCATGTAGTCCCCATAGTGTTATCATTGTGCCCCATACACACATACTATTGTTATTGTTGTGCCCTTACATTATTATTTTTATGTAGGCTCTGATTATATTGGGACCCCTTAGACTCCTATATATAGAAAGTAGGTTTTTATCATTTGAATCATCCAATAATTATTAATTTATGTAATGTAAAGGAGGTTTACCCCTCAAAGAAACTGATTTATAAGCCGTTGATCTATATTTTCTTCGATTTTGTGAGCTGGTTGCATCATATTTGGTATCAAATCTTGGGATTCTAAGGTTTCAATTCTTCAAACATGCCATCTTGTAATTTTTTCTATAAATTTTTTTCTACGAGGTTTCAAAAGCTAATATTTTTATCATGTGGAGCCGAAATCCTGATGAAATTTTTGTAAACATTTCAGAGATTGGTTCGCAATATTTTCAGAGATATGAGTTGTGTAAGTTAGGGTTTTTGCAGGCTCTAAAATTTCATGTCAAACAAGTGACCGAGGGAAAATCGTCATAACTTTCGTTTCTGGCGTCAGATTGGAATTATGTAAAAAGTGGTCAAAATTAAACGAACTATAGTTTCTTGTATATCTATTTCAGGTTCGAAGGTCAAAATAGTGACACGTGGCACACGGTACAAGTTTTCTCTATTGAACCAATCCATAACTAGGTCATTATGGGAGATCGGGCATAACTTTTCCTTGAAGAATCAAAATTAGGTATGACCTATGGAATTGGAAAGAAGACTTAGAGGTACACTACAAGACTGAAATTCAAATCTTGGGGATCCGAAATCACATAGATACATCAGTTTCAATATCAAGCTCCTCAAAAGAAAGAAACACATATTTTTTTTTTAAATTGTATAACTTTTGTTTAAAAAAATCAGTTTGAAGTGATTCCAAATTGAATATTGAAGAATTTATAGAAGTATTGGGTTCTATAATGCCTCCCAAAAATAATTCCACAACCATTAAGCCCTTAGAAATATTTACTATGATGCATGAAGAGGAATAAGTGCAACATGATATATCAAAATTACAAGACCAAGTGAAACAAATTTCTCTCTCACAAAAAGTAACCAAAAATGAAATTGAAGCTAAGATGGATGCTTTGAAGAAAGGAATGGTAGCTAAGATGGATATTTTTAAAAATGGCATGAGGCATGGAAGCTAAAATGATGGTATAAAAGAAAAACTGAAAGGCAACATGGAAGACATGAAGAATGGTCTAAAAGCATACATGGAAGGTTTGAAAAATTTGCTACAAGAAATGATTCCTAATGGAGAAAGGGTAGTAGATGAAACTAATGAAGAGAATAAAATAAATGTTAGTCATGATTTCATGGACTCTAATGTTGGATTTAAGACCTACCATATTCAAAATATCTATTTGAGGAAGTTTGATGGCAAGGATCCGATAACATGGATACTACACAAGTAGCAATACTTTGAGCTCCATAATGTGCAACACACACAAAAGTTATGCATCACAACTTTATATTTAGAACAAAATCAGTTTGTATGGTATTAATGCCTTTGTTCTCGTAAAACACTAGTTACTTGATCAATTTTTATGGTGGAAATGTTAACACATTATGAGGATAAAAAGATCGACACCTTCTTTAGCCAATTGATAAATCTCAAAC
The DNA here is from genome assembly GCA_034641835.2 of Pinus albicaulis. NCBI lineage: Eukaryota > Viridiplantae > Streptophyta > Pinopsida > Pinales > Pinaceae > Pinus > Pinus albicaulis. The sequence goes on from CM076569.1 coordinate 254,392,083, forward strand.
AAAAGGGTTCAATTATGGAGCACATTGAGGACGTCCAAAAATTGAATATAAGGGTAAATACTATTCCATATGAACATAGGATTGATGTCTTCATAGGGAATTTAAAGGATAACATCCAACATGAGGTTCGCTTTTGGGAACCTGATTCATTGGAAAAGGCATTCAGGGCGGCAAGAAAAGTTGAAAGAAAAATTATGGCAACAAGCAATTATACCAATCACAACTATAAAGATGGAAATATTGTTGCTCCTAGCCATCCACAACCTACAAGTGGGAAACCACAACAATTTGATGAAAAAATATCAAAAGGGATTTGTTATAGTTGTGATAACAAATACAATAAAGGTCATAAGTGCATCGAGAAGAAATTATTTTACATAGATTGTGAATAGGAGGAAGAAAATGAACAAGTATCATCAAAAGAGGAGGATATACACCAGGAACCAACCCTAGAAAAGGAAGAAATGAATCCAACCATATCTTGTAATGAATTTGAAGGAATTACCACTTCTCAAACTTCAAGATAGAAGGATATATCAAGGAAAAAAAGGTAATAGTGCTGATTGATTTGGGTAGTACACATAATTTTATTCATTTTAAGATAGCCAAGGAATTGAATTGCTTCCTTTATCCATCACCAGAATGTCAAGGGATGGTTGCAAATGGAGGAACTATAAATTGATTTGGAAAGTGCCATAATATCAATATAACCATGGGGGAATATATATTGAATAGTCCAATGCTTTCTATTCCAATGGGTTGTGCTGATGTTGTACTAGGAGTCCAATGGTTACAATCTTTGGGGACTATAGCTTTTAATTTTCAAGAATTTTTCTTGAATTTTTTTGGGAAGGAAAGGAAGTTGAATTACTGGGTGTTGCAGGGAAAACATGAAGGATAATTAGCTGTAATGCCATGAAAAAGCTTTTGAATCAAGAACAATTAGGTGTAATTTCACAATTATGCTCACTACAGGTTCAAACATCGAAATCCTCTATTTCTCCAGATCTCCAAAAAGTCTTGGACAATCATTACAAGGTGTTTGAGACTCCCAAAGGCCTCAAAACTATTCATGATCATGATCACGCTATTAATCTTATTACAATAAGTGTTCCTCCAAACATCAGACCTTACAGATATCCCTATGCCCAAAAGAATGAAATTAAACATATGATTGCAAAAATTCTATAGGCTGGTATAAGTTCTTTCTATGCTCTAGTGGTGCACAAGAAGGATGGATCATGGCACATGTGTCCATATTGTAGGGAGATCAACAAGCTCAATATTAAAGATAAATTTCCCATTCCCATCATTGATGAATTATTGGATGAATTACATGGAGCAATTTACATCACCAAGTTGGATATTCGTTCAGGTTATCATCAAATTAGAGTGAATATTGAAGACATTCCGAAAACAACATTTAGAACTCATGAGGGTCATTATGAATTTTTGGTCATGCCTTTTTTCCTTACCAATGCAACTTCTACATTTCAGGGTTGATGAATTCCATTTTCAAACCCTTCCTTAGAAATTTTGTGTTAGTATTTTTTGATGATATACTAATATAAAACAAGTATTGGAAGAATAATGTTCCACATGTTGGCAGGGTGCTCAAACTATTGGAGGAGAAACAATTATATGCAAAAACCTCCAAATTTTTATTTGGAGTACATGAGGTGGAATATCTGGGTCATATTCTATCTCATGAGGGTGTTAAGGTAGACCCTAACAAAATTAAAGCCATTAAGGAATGGAAAATCCCCACAACCCTAAAGCATCCGTGAGGATTTCTCGTGTTAACAGGGCATTATCGCAAGTTTGTGAAGAATTATGGGAGAATAGCAACATGTATAACAACTCTATTGAAGAAAGATGCATTTTCTTGGACTCTAGAAGCAACTAAGGCCTTTGAACATATTCAAGAGGCAATGTGCCAAGCATCGGTCTTAGCTACGCCAGACTTCACAAAAACCTTTATTGTGGAATGTGGTGCCTCAGGAAATGAAATTGGTGTTTTTTTTAATGCAAGAAGGAAGACCCATTGCTTTTGAAAGTCGTCTAATCAAAGGAAAGTATTTACATAAAGCTATTTATGAGAAGGAAATGTTGGAAATACAACATGCACTAAAAAAATGGCGACCTTGCCTAATGGGAAGACATAATGATAGTCTTAAATAAATTTTGGAACAAATATTATCTTTAGAAGAGCAGCAAAAATGGGTCACAAAGATGTTGGGTTATGACTTTGAAGTCATCTACAAAAAAATGAAGCTAAATTTTGTTGCATATGAACTCTCAAGAAAGGATGAGGACGTGGAAGCATTGCTTTGTGCCATTTATATTATACAACCAGATTGGATAACCGAAGTAAGGGAGGAGTGGAATAATGAAGAATAAGTGTGGATACTAATTTAAAAGTAGCAATAAGATCCCAATATATCTGATACATTTAGCTGGAAAAATGATTCATTATGGTACAAAGATCGCTTATATATTTGTAATAATTCCCAAATAAAACAAAATATTCTTTTGGAATTGCACCTCTCCCTTAGGAGGACACTCGATGTTTTTAAAAACTTACCACAAGGCCAAGAAATAATTTTTTTGGGATGACCTTAAATCTGATATTCAAAAGTTTGTGGCAAAATGTTTAGTCCGCCAACAAAATAAATTTGAGACAATTAATACCACGAGTCTACTACAACCTTTATCCATTCCAAGTCAACATTGGGAGGAGGTTTCAATTGATTTTATCACATGTTTACCCTAGTCCAAAGGAACGAGTTTCATCATGGTGCTAGTTGATAGGCTTATCAAATATGCACACTTTTGTGCATTATCTCATCCCTTTATAGCCAATACATTTGCTACTGCATTTATGGAAACAATTAAAAAGATACATGGAAATACAAAGATTATTGTAAGTGACAGAGATCCCATTTTCATTGGAAATTTTTGGACGAAATTATTTTCTTGTCTAGGTACTCAACTAGCTCACAGCTCATCTTATCATCCTCAATCTGATGGGATAATTGAGATAGTGAGAAAATGTTTGGAAGGATATCTCCGTTGCTTTGTATCTAATAAACAAACACAATGGGTCAATTGGTTACCTCTGGTTGAATGGTGGTATAACACTTCCTTCCACACTGCAGTAAAAATGACCCCATTTATGGCACTTTATGGATATCATCCACCATCCATCACATCATATTTAAGAGAAAAGTCTAAGGTTCAAGTAGTGGAATATCACATCGAACATCAACAAAAACTTCTCCAACTCCTAAAGGATAACTTAACTTTGGCGTAGAATCAAATGAAACAATAGGCAGATCAACATCGCAACGAAAGAAATTTTTATGTACGCAGTTGGGTATTTTTACGGCTACAACCATACAAACAAATGTACCTCAAGAAAGCTAGGAATAATAATAAATTATCGCCAAAGTAATATGGTCCTTACAAGGTGTTGCAAAAGATTGGTACTATGGCATACAAACTGGAGCTTTCGGCATCTTCCTGAGTGCACCCAGTTTTCCATGTTTTGTTCTTAAAGAAGGTTATAGGTGACAAAATCCCAGTTCAAAGAATATTGCCAGAAGTTGAAAAGGAATGAAAAATCATATTGGAACCTGAAGTAGTCACATAAACAAGAACTTAACAGCTACAAAATCGATCAATTTCAGAGTATCTCATCAAGTGGAAGAACTTACCCGCTGAAGATTCTCCATGGGAGGATGATAATTTTATACAGAAGAATCCAACACTACTCAAGCGTCGAGGATAACACTTTTTTGAGGGACAGGGGCATGTTATATC